>KZ451896.1:1062500-1179493 GCA_002786265.1 Apostasia shenzhenica
GGTGGTTGACGAACCACCTTCTGGACGCGTGGCGTCGTGTAGGGAACGTACCTGCATCCTGTTATTCTGATGTCACATTGGTGACGTATCTGATGAACCTGTTTAATCTGATGTCACACTGGTGACGAATACCTGTGGTTCTGATCCCTCTTCATTATAAAATTAATACATATTAATATTTATGCATAATATAAATATGACAATATTGACAATATGATATTACAAGTTATTCTGATATCCTCATCTGTTGATAGTTTGAGCTATAAAACCTCACCTGACCTATGGTAAGGTGAAGGTTGTTTACTCGATCATTGTGACTGACTGTTGATTTTCAGGTAAATAATCTGTTGCCAGGAGAAGACTGCAAAATCCCAAGAAAGATGTTTCCCTACATCCCGTATAAACCCACTGATATTTACCCTTAACCACTTTAATTGCTTTACCTTTCAGTTTTCTAATCTAAGGTTACTCTGGGTGACCTGCTTGTGTTTAAACCTTTATGACCCTGTTTTGAGATGAATAAAAATGTTTTTTCTTATAATTTGTTCTGTGATTCTGACTGATAGTCTCCCCTTATTTTATGGATAAATGGTCCTTAAAAATGAGGGTGTGACACCGCTGACCGCGACTTCGTGATGGCGAGCAATAACAAGGTCAATGCTAAAGATGACATTGATCGTCCTGGCGACAGGGGGGTGAGGACGCCCTGGTTGTATTGAATGAATAGATCGTAAATTCAGAGATTTTGGTATTTTTATTTCTTCAGGGGAAGAAACTAATCGCGACGAGAATGGAATTTCCAGAATGACTCCAAAACCTTCTGATGCCATTTGAAAAGCACCACTCTGCCTTACGTAAAAGTAGCACTCTGCTGGGCCGACACTGACACTGAGAGACGAAAGCTGGGTCAATGTGAAAGTCATCATCATGACTACTTTCCCTAAGCATGGTAACTGTATCGGCGGCCGGGGCCGACCCTTTGATTGCGCTTATCTTAAAGGGAATACGAGAATTTTTAGACATCAGTGATTTGCGCTTTTTGTGAGTTATCGAAAACTGCCTTATTCCAAGATTTTCCAAATGACTGTTTTACGTCTTTGAGCGCGTATGGATCCTTTGTTACAGTACATGTATGCTTCTAGCCGGAATCTTGAAAAATTCAAACCTACCAGGCCTAGCCTAAAGTCTAACTATAAAGAGATTCTTTAACCAGAAAGAATTCAGTTCAGATGTAGGATACCTATCCAGAAGTTTTCGAAATTCCATAAAAAAAAACTCCTCCCCAATAAAGAAATCCGTATGAATAGAAAGGTGGAGTCGAACTAAAAAGTAACTGTTCTAAATTGATCTCTATACTTTGACTAGTGTAACTTGAAAATGAAAAAAGGCAACCTCCATTCGCTGAGCCTCATTTTGTTGTCCTTTCAGTGCAGCCAGCCTAAATAACATTTTCTCGTTTGGCTAAAGATCATGCCTTGCTCGCTCCGAAGAACCTTTCTTCAGATTGGAATGTCGCTGAGTCCGTTCCTTCCGTACCACCACGGGTCGTTCTTTTCTTTGCTTTAGTTAGAAGTTCAGATTGAGCATCATTTCAGCGAGTAATAGGCTCTTTCGCCGTTCAAGAATTCTTGTTTAAGCAGGACAAAATGGTCGAGGATCGTTATTATTGGCTAGGTATCAAATGGATATTGGCCCTCGAGTGCAAGGTAGCTGGTCCGAGAAGATGATCAGCCACACTGGGACTAAGACACGGCCCAGACTCCTACGGGTGAAATTCTCTCCTTTCCAAAGTTGCGCAGGTCTTTTCAACCCCTACTCCTAACAAGTCAAAGTTGCTGGCACCCTTGCTTCTAGACCGATCTCTTGTAAGTAGGTAAACTGAACACCCGGGCCGGGTTTGTATTACTTTCAAGTGACTAGACGGACTTTCGGGAGAGACTTTCGGCTATTGGAGAAAAAGAAAAACAAGATTTGAGTGCCGTGTAAATTATATTTTTTAAAAAAGAGTAATCAGTAATTTTAATGGCAGTCAATTTTATGGAAGATTAAGAAATATTTTACTCATATACACCAATTTTAAAAAGTTAAAAAAACATTTTAAAAAAATTAGAAGCATAAAAAATCCAATAACTTCGAGAATCTAAGAGGTCATTTGGTAGAGGTCATTTGGTTCATCTTGACGTCATATTATGTTATATAGGAAAAGCAATTATTTGATTTAATGATATATATAAATAATTTTCTATAAGACTATAAAATTATTAATCAAAAAATAATATTTAGATATCATGACATCTAAATTATATAACATAACAACAAAATAACAACAAATTAAATGCCTCTAAGTATAATTTAACCCTATTAAATAATAATTTGTTTTGATACAAAAATAATAACATTATTTTCAGCGCCTTTTGATGTCAAAATCTTGGTGCCATTAACCACGTATCAAAGCCCCTCACCATTATGAACTAAGGCCGATGCGGAGTCTCCGCTAATAAGAATCATTTACTTATATATATCAATCAAAGTTTGAAATATTACTAAGACAATATCCCCTTCATAAAATTTAAAATATGAAATTATATTTAGATCTCCAAGTATAAGACATAATATCCAAATCTCCTCCCTCCTCTCTTTCATCTCCTTCTCTTCTTTCCTAAGGAGCAAGCTGCCTGCATCGATCTCCCCCCCCCCCTCTCTCTCAAGTTCTTATTATTTACTCTCTTTTTGCTCTTGTCCACTTTCCTCTCTCCTCCCTGCAACTGCGGAAGTTGGGAGGGAGAGAGAGTGAGGAGGACGGAAGGAGCAGGATAAATGAGGGGGGAGAGAGAGAGAGCCTGCAACTGCGGAAGTTGGGAGGGAGGGAGAGAGAGAGAGGATCAGCTATTTATCTAAGTTCACCAATAAATAGCTAGTATTTAATAGATATAAGGAAAAAATTGGCAATCATATGAATAATACATGCAACATATGTCAGTCTACCCCAACTAGCTAGCGGTCATGCGATAATCTTAAAAAAGATTGCTATATTATTATATTAAATGTAACATCGTTGATAAAAATATTTGAACATTCATGAAGTGGCATTCATCAAGCGTTCAGATAATGAAGAATAAAAAATCTGCAGAAACTTCTTGCCAACATAAAATTTATGTGAAAGGTTCCAAATCCGCGGAGAAAAAATAATTGTGCTCAAAAGAAAGATAGAAGATCCACAATTTCATTTTTGCATACAGGATTTTTTTTTTTTTTTTTTTTTTTTTTTGAAGAAATGGTAGACTAGTACAGTTCATGAAGTCAAGTTACAGCAAAGCAAGTCTTCCCTTACAATATCCTGAATGAAATTCTGGCAATGATCTCATCAAATCTCTTTGTTATCCAGGAAGAGCGCATAGTAATCTATATTATCAGCAACTCTGTTTCCCTCTACATGATAGAACACATAATTATCAAAATTCTCCATTTGCTTTCTGATCTTCTTTATTTTGTGGCCAATTATAGAAAGAACTTCATCCTGGTCTTGCAGCATCTTAATTGCTTTCAGGGAATCTCCCTCTATACAATGTCTTTCAAGTTGAGTGATTTTACAAGCAAAATAACTTGTTCTGCTGCTAAGCATTCACCTATGGTTAGTTTGAGAAGACCCTTGTAATTGACTGCCCATTGAATCTTTTGCTACTATGCCCATACTCATGACCTTTGTGTCCTGATTCAGTGCGACATCGAAGTTAAGTTTGATAATTAGTCACTATAAGAAAATTCATTATTAGCGTCAAACAATTAGTGTCGGACTATTTATGTGATGCTAGGTTTAGTATTCATAAATTATCTGATGCCCTCTTACTCAAGATTACAAAATACGATCATTCCACCATAGTTATACAGTTCAAAGTGGCTACAAATTTATTTAAGATATTACTACGAGGGCAGGAATAAATATGGTTGGAATGAGAAAGTCCCCCCTCTAAGGATCCAATATCAAAAAGGATGAACTACGAAAGAAGACTCGGAGCATCCAGGTGCTAATCAAAAAATTTTGGCATGGATAAGTCTCCACCACTATTTGTTTAGAAGGGCTAAGGTAAAATTAGAGAGGCTCTTGAATCCCAGTCCCCCTTTCTCTTATTGAAGGGAGTACCTACTTTGAATAATTTATACTTACTTTTGTAAAAATAATACCTACTTTTATCCCTTCGCTGTGTACTTATTTTTGCGATCACAACTAGCTGATTTCATGCCATAGGTCTATTATAATACCTATAATTGAATGCATACTTGGATCGTCCTACATACACTTTTCTCGGAGCTATACCTACTTTTTTGATAGGAGTATCTACTTTCAATAATTTATACTTACTTTTTTTGAAAATAATAGCTACTTTTATCACTTCCTTACATATCTCTGTGATCACAACTAGGTGATTTCATGAGTTAAATTCATTGTAATACCTATAACGAAATGCATATAGTCTGTATGCTTAGACTATCATATGTACTCACTTTTTTTTACAGATATACCTACTTTTAATAATTTATATTTATTTTTTGAAAATTACTTCTATTTTTATCCCTTCCTTATTTACTTACCTCTATAATCACAACTAAGTGATTTCATGCCTTAAATCAATTGCAATACCTATAATAAAATACATGTAGTCCGTACGCTTGAACCGTCATATGTACTCACTTTTTTATAAATTACCTACTTTTAATAATTTAGATTTATTTTTATGAAAATAATACTTACTTTTATCTTTTTTACTACATACTTACGTCTGTGATCACAACTAGCTAATTTCATGCCTTAGATCCATTGTAATACCTAAAACTGAATGCATATAATCTGTAAATTTTTATTGTCCTACGGTTTTATTATAGCTATACATACTTTTTTAAAAGGAGTACCTACTTTGAATAATTTATATTTATTTTTCTAAAAATAATACTTACTTTTATCCCTTCCCTATATACTTACCTCTGCGATCACAACTAGGTAATTTTATGCCTTAAATTCATTATAGTACTTATAACAGAATACATGTAGTCCGTACGCTTGAACTGTCGTATATGCTCATTTTTTTATAGATATACCTACTTTTAATAATTTATACTTACTTTTTTAAAAATAACACCTAATTTTAATAATTTATATTTACTTTTCTGAAAACTTTATATGACTCAATTTCTCAATTATTACCATGCGATAATGTGTGCATATTTGTTATTATTTATATTAACCTTTTCATTCTTTATCATATATTCCAACCAAAGACAGACCAACCAAAATGACATACCGGACGATCCATTGGCTATCCATTGCCGTCCGTTTATAGTATAAACGAAAGATCCGTTCTCCTATGATAAATACCGGACCGTCCGGTGGTAATTAACGGATGGTCCAATCCTTTTCAGTAATTCAAACAAACTACTTAAGCATGACCATATGTCTAAAGTACCCAAATTTCAAATATAGCATAGAAAAATATGTCACAATCCATTCAATATTCTAGTAATGGTCAAGTCCTGCATAAAAAATTCTTCTGTAACATCAAAGCATGAAAGATATGAAATTAGTCTAACCTAGTTTAATTAGAATAAATGACATACTGGACGATCCTCGCCAATCTACTACTGTCCATTTATAGTAAATAAAAGATCTGTTCTACTATGATAAATACTGAACCATCCGGTGATAATTAACGGACGGTTCAAAATTTTTCAGTAATTCAAACAAACTACTAAGGTATGACCATATGTTTGAAGCACTCAGATTTCAGATACAGCACAAGAAAATATGTCACAGTCCACCCAATTTTCTAGTAACGGTTGAGTCCAGCTTAAAATATTCTTTTATAACATCAAAGCATGAAAGATGCAGTAACCTGAGAACTAGTTCTTACTAAGTTGGCCTTTCTTTTGCAGTGTTATCATTAGAGTCTCTTTGGCTAGCAAGAAAAGGACTCCAATGAACATCTTGGGACTTCTGCCATTCCTCCATACAAGCCTGCCTTTCATCAAGCCTTTGTTGGTCTGCTCTAAATTCTGCCAGTCTGCGATTAATTCTTTCAAAGCTCTTGAGGTACACAATATGGTTTATGTCAAATTGTGCAGAAGACTTCACACATAGTTATCTTGGACATCAAACTTTTTGAAAAAAAGAGTCTCAGTCTTAGAAATATTTATTAAAATATTATTCAATTAGTGGAACATGAAAAAGATCTAGCCAACCTAGCATATTACATAAGGGTCCAGTTGAGGACTCCTACACTTGTGTAGAGCCCCTAGCATCCTTTTTTTGTTTATCAATTCTTATATCTTCAAATAGACAGTCAAGGATAGCAAGCTTCTTAACATCACGAGGGAGAAAAGGATTCATGGATAAATTCAAAGGGAATGTAATCTCATACTTCTTCAGAAGATAAGCTATGATGTGACTATATGGAAGATTATATTTCTTGCGATAATTTCTTTCCCTTAATTTTGTCATTGATTCTATAGTCCTGAACACTGCTCTTGCAGAGTTGAAGTTCTTCTTAGAGATGACATAGTAGATTTCTAAAAACAGGACCAGATTTATTTTATCCTTTTCCCCCCTTTTGGTATAAAAGATAAGCGTAGAACATGTTGTGCTAGATATGTCTTCTTCTTTAAGTACTTGGTGAGGTTAGAGTAATGAACACTGCCAATACGTGGGATGAATTCATTGATGGGAGACCAATCGAAATTAGACAACAAGATATTATGAATATATCATCATACTTGGACAAACGCAGATACTTTTCTAAATCAACTGTGAACCTAACAGTCTTGTTAATAAAGGACTCAACATAACTATAGGTCTCATGAATTGTAAGATTTGCATAAAAGAGAAACACCATCTCACTTGAGAAGTCCATATTAAATCTTACATGACTTGAGTTATGGAAAATATAATCAAGTTCCTCAATGCAATGTTCGGGGCTAAGATATCTAGAAAGATGACAGTTTAAATGACAAATCTACTCGTAACCTTAAGAACTTTCTAGGAGGTGAATCTCATTGTATCGAAGTTAGCCTCATGGTCATTTTTGGGGAAAGTTGAACTTTTGACCCTCACAATGGTAGGGTCCTTCTTTCTCTTCCAAAAATTCATACTATGAACGCCTAAACGACTACAAAAAAATGAACTGGCGAGTTCGAGACAATATTCATCATCGCTGTGACTAAGAAAATGCACAAAAAAAGTGCAACAAAAAATGAGTGTTATAATATCCAAGTTGTTCTATTGGTATATAACAAATAGAAAATAAAAGAAAAATAGTAAAAAATTTATAAAAGAGTATAACTAGATTTTCCCATCTTAACGTGCAAAGAGATCTTGACAAGTCTAAAAATTCAAAAAAAAGTAAACCAAGCAGCTATCAAGTTCTCAGGATCTAAACGACATGATGGTATTGATCAGTTTCACTGCTATAATAAAAAACAACGAAAGTGATAGTTTCACAAGGCAAACCCAGAAGCAAAACAATATCACGGATTCTTCTACATTTATTTGGAAAAGTAATAACTAGAAATTAGTCATATGACAAGATTCATTGTTAAGTAGTATGTTTCCGTCAAAAAAACTTTCAAGAATACCTTTTGTTGCAAAAACCAAGTTAATTACTGCAACATAGAGAAGCATTTAAAAAATTATCCTATACATTTTCACCGTCTTGGTAACTTATGTTACAATTCTGCAATAAGTTGTGACAGATTGGTGCCACATTTGTCATTCTTAAGGTGGACCATGCTCCATAGTTTATGTTAATTCTTGTCATTTAAATTTTTAATAACAACGAACTAAATGCCTTAATGACAGGGAAGTGTTTAATCAAGCTTACTTGGATAAGGAGCATTTTTCTAACATAATTTGCCTTCAAAGCTTGAGGATGCCTAATAACCAACTAACTAGATTTATGCCTTCATTATGGAAGAGAGAGGCACTAAGCCTGCGGCAGCAACTGCATAACTTGCAAGAAAATCACCGGTAACATCCCTTCACCCTTGAATTTATTATTTAAAAAAAGATAATGTCAGGAAAAGTACTGGAATGAGACATGTAATATCATAAAATTACTAGAAAAATGGCTTATTGGATAATAGAAGCAAGAGAAACAGTTAATATGAAGGACAATGCTAGAGAGCCCCAATAAATGATCAAAATATTTCAAGAAATTCTGGACAAAAAGTTTTATCCAGGAGCCTAAAATATTTTCCACTGGACAAAACATTTAACCAGACTGCAATGTTGTAAAAATTGGGTCGAATTAAAAACAAATCACTATCTGACTATCTAGTTCATGATCGGTCCGGTTGGACGAATCATTGAACCGGTAAAATTGGTAAATTCCTATTTTTTAAAAATTCAAAAAGACAAATATATCTATAAAAAATAGCAACACATGTTTAAAATAACATACTTCTACATCATATTAATTTATTCTTATTATTAAATGGTAAATATCACATAAATAGATTATTTTTTTATGGTTTGATTAAACTTAGGGAGCGTTTGGTTCGTTGTTATCTTGGTGTTATGTTATGTAATCTAAATGTCATGACATCTAGATATCATTTTTTGACTAATAATTTTATAATCTAATAGAAGATTATTTGTAGATGTCATTAAACCAAACAATTGTCTTCTCTAGATAACATAACATAACATAAAGATAACATTGAACCAAACGCCCCCTTAATATACAAATCAGTTTTAGTGCAAACCGGACTGGATAATGTACCGGTTCATGATTGGACTAGTTGGATCGGGCGGTCCAATCCAGTTTCTACAACACAGGCTAGAGGTCCTAAAATCCTTCAGGGCACATTTTTTGGGTCCATAGCATTTTCCTAATATGAATAATATGTGTTATCTTTAGCCAAGAGTAAAAGGACAATGTAGACAGGCGCATGACAATAGCTTCAGTGATGTAATGTTAGTTCATGATGGGACATATTCCAGCTAGGCATACATTTGTGGAGAATTCCATAAAGCAATATCTCAACAATGATCTAAAGGATTTCCTGGGACTCATTGTGGCATAGAGAAAGCAAGAACAGAAATTGCTATTCATCTATTCCTGTAAGCATATATAGATCACAGTGACGTACTTAGAACAAGGTCAATCACCATTGCTTAAGTTTATAGATAATCATATAAAAGCAAAATGAATGCAACGTGGAAATTTTCATAAAGTAATGACCATTTGAGGTTGCCTTTGATTTTTACTTGGAACAAGGTCAATCACCACTGTCTATCTTTAGTAGATAAGCATATAAAAGCAAAACAGATGCAACATAGAAATCCTCATAAACAAATGACCATTTGAGGTTGCCTTTGATTGTAACATTGTGGCTGATAACTACCTACAGAAGATAGGAATTCAGATCTGCGGGATCTACCATAAGCAAAATCATGTTCCAACTAAAATTAGTGCATATGTATATTATAATTAGATTATTTGCATAATCCAATGAAACATTTCTGATTTGCATCTTGACAATGACAGGCAACTGATGGGAGAAGATATTACTGAGCTGAAAGTCAAAGACCTGTAAAACTTGGAGAACCAGCTAGAAAAGAGATTACACGCAATATGGAAAAAGGTCATAAGAGCAAACAAACTGAACAGTCCCCAAGTTATGGTAGCCATATTTTTTATTCTAACCATTGCAGTTCGTTTCTCTTATATATAGGATCAGATCTTAAGCGATGAAGTACGAGAACAACATCACAAGGTATTCTTAAACCCTGGTGTAATTTCATATTTCTCAACTTAACTAATTCAACAAAATTATTGCAGGTTAACTTTATACACCAAGCACATCAAACTCCACAAAACAATGAACCTTTCTTGTTAGGGGAATAACGAGTCATGCCAAAAAATATTAACCTTAGAAGCTAAAAATCAATTAAAACTGATAACATTCAAAGCAAATCATAAAAAACAATTTACAATCTCTCAGGATAGAGGTTTTTGTTGTCTAACAATTATGACTGTACGTCAGGTGACAACTACAAGAGAATCTGATGTAGGAACAACTTCAACAGGCTTCAATATCCCCTCTAGCGATGTAAGCGTCTCAATTCATCTTGAATTAATCCCACCAAAGAAGCAAACAAGTGAAATGCAAACAAACAAATCAAATCTGGGGTAACCTTCTATTCCATTTCTCCAAATAGATTTCTGATAACTTGACCCTAAACTAATCTAAAAATATTTGTTTGAATGCTGCTACAGACTTCAGTTGCTCTAAGATACACCAAGGAAAAGGACATTTCACCATGGACTGAAAGACATCAATCATCAAAATGCTGTATTATTGTGAAAGCCAAACTAATATTCGAAACTGCCTTCATTGAAGTGTAGGATTATCATAAAAGAACCACATTTTGTCATATGTAGTTGCCCGAACTGTCAAGAGGCAAAGTTTTCTATGAAAAACTTTACTGTGTTTGTGGCTCAGACAAGTTTTTAATAAGTCCCTAAGATGTCAAACTGAAATATAGGTCATGCTGCGAAGAAAAAGGATCACTACAAAACATCAACAAAAAAGGAAAGCAAATAAAATTCATCAATCAACAAAATGACAACATAAAGTTCAATATATTTTTGAGTGCACAGAGCATGTGACATACTTGCAACAAGATATGAAAATATTTCCTAAGCTTTCCCATCCAATGAGGAATACCGAATACATTTAACAGAGATGAGGCATGGTGTACTAAATGATGAACATAATGCATGAATTAACTTATTAAATAATAATGCATAATTCTATATTTTCAAAATTAAGATATTAACACAAGTTCCAATCTCAAACATCATATCGTTTATATAATTTGAGAAACTAAAACACGAATATCTCATGAATGAGACTTTTCTTTTCCCTATTCCTACCAAGAGGTCACAATAAATATCAAAGGTCACAAAGGATGACAAGCTTCTTTTAAGATAATGCAAAGTCCAGTGAAAAAATAACCATACAAAGGCCTCGTTTGGTTCAAGTTTTTTTTTGAACAAGAGAAAAAAAATATTTTATTTTTTAAGTTTAATGAGAGAGAAATTTATTTTAATATTAGAAAGTGTGTAAAATATGAAATACTTTAAATTCTAATATTCGTATTTGCATTAAATGTGAAATAAAGTTGATTTTTATAGTTGAAATTTGTGTTGAGCAAAAAAAGTAACTCCAACCAAACGAGGCCAAAGTCCTCAAAGAATATAACAATCAAGCCAAAATATTCATCTGAAAATTGAACACTTACAATGTTGCCTTGATTTGAAAAAAAATAAATTTCAAAATCATCTTGATTGGAGAGATAGCTTATGAAATGATACTAAGGTATTAAGAAATCAGTTTGATTTTATGTCAGGTAGATCTACTATAGAAGCTATTCATTCATTGAGAAAATTAATAGAAAAGTTTAAGGAGAAAAAAAAACCTATATTTAGTTTTTATTGATTTGAAAAAAAAATTATAATAAAGTCTTAAGGAAAGTACTTTGAAGAGTTTAAAAAAAAAATTGCACTATTTATATTTAAATTATTAAAGATATATATAAATGAGCTGTTACCTGTGTTCGGACACAAGAAGGTTTGATTAAGAATTTTCCTATCACAATTGGATTTCACCACGACTCAGTTTTAAGTCCGTATCTGTATTCCGTTCATAATCATGCTATATCCCACCTAAGTCAAATGTCTTCCATTCTTAATTGTATGTGAATAGGCAAATAGCTTAAAGAATCCTTCATCCTTTCACTACAGTAGAATCTATATCTATATATTAAAGATAATACAGGGAGTGAAAAATATGTCTTTCCCATTTTAGCCTTCATTATAATTTCCTCTTCCTCTCCTCTCTCTCTCCACCAATATAAAAATCAATATAAATTACAATACATAATATAAAAAATATGTCTTTCCCATTTTAGCCTTCATTATAATTTCCTCTTCCTCTCCTCTCTTTCTCTCCACTAATATAAAAATAAATATAAATTACAGTACATAATATAAAAATAAATATAAATTACAGTACATAATATAAAAATAAATATAAAAATAAATATAAATTACAATAAATATAAATTTTACTTATATTACATATAATAATATTTATTATATTTATTTAATATAAAAATAATTATTTTTTCTTTCTCCTCTCTCTCTCTCCTCTCTCCACTAAATTTATTTAAGTACAATAAATTTATTTTACTTATATTACATATAATAATATTTATTATATTTACTTAATATAAAAATAAATATAAATTTTAAGATTAAATTAATATTAAAAAACATGCCACTTGGAGTGAAAAATATACCTTTTCCATTTTAGTCTTTAAAAAATTATTTTTTCTCTCCCCTCTCTCTCCCCACCTTTTTATAATTGTACAATAAATTTATTTAACTTATATTACATATAATAATATTTATTATATTTATTTAATATACAAAATAATTATTTTTTCTCTCCCCTCTCTCTCTCTCCATCAAGCCGCCCCAACCGCCCATCTACTCTAATGACATCTGTTTTTTTTTTAATTGAACTGGACAGATAGATAAGCCAGCTAAAATAAAGAATTTGTCAGAAGTGTAAAAATGGAAATTTTAATTTTTAATTCAAAAAATAATTTTTTTATTATTTATTGGTAATCAAGTAAAATATAATAAATATTATTATACGTAATATAAGTAAAATAAATTTATTGTACAATTATAAGAAGGTGGAGAGAGAGAAGAGAGGGAGAGGAGAGAGGGGCAGTTGGGGCGGCTGGATGGAGAGAGAGAAAGAGAGAGAGAGGAGAAAAAAATAATAATTATTTATTGCTAATAAATTAAAATATAATAAATATTATTATATGTAATATAAGTAAAATAAATTTATTGTATAATTATAAGAAAGTGGAGAGAGAGAGGAGAAAAAAAAAAACTTTTTGAAGGCTAAAATGGAAAAGACATATTTTATTATCGGTAATATATTTTTTAACATTAATTTAATCTTAATTAAATTAATTAAATTAATTAAATTAAAATTTATATTTATTTTTATATTAAATAAATATAATAAATATTATTATATGTAATATAAGTAAAATAAATTTATTGTACTTAAATAAATTTAGTGGAGAGAGAGAGAGGAGATGGGCGGTTTGATGGAGAGAGAGAGAGAGGGGAGAAAGAAAAAATAATTATTTTTATATTAAATAAATATAATAAATATTATTATATGTAATATAAGTAAAATAAATTTATTATACAATAAATATTTATTTTAATAATATTTTATATCAAAAAATTATTTTCTCTTTCTCCTCTCTCTCTCTCATCTTTCTCCAGCTACTCCTCTCTCTCTCTCTCTCTCCATCGAGCTTCCCCCTTTCTCTCCTCTCTCTCTCTCTCTCTCTCTCCACTTTCTCCAGCTGCCTCTCTCTCTCCACTTTCTCCGGCCCGCTTCAAAATATTAAAAATATAATTGTACGATAAATTTATTTTATTTATATTACATATAATAATGTATATTATATTTTAATTTATTAACATTAATTAATATAAAAAATAAATATAAATGTTAATTTAATTAAGATTAAATTAATTTTAAATAAAAAAATAAATTCACACTAAATCAAGTAAAATACAGCTAAGTTTAGCGTGAATTTTAAGTTCAGATGATAAGACAGTCCTCAATTTGATAAAATTTTAAAAAATTTATTAAAGTCAATAAAAATAATAATTAAATTCTATAAATATTTCAAATATTAATATCAACCACAAAATAGCATTTAAATCCTATATCATATAATAAATTTGTAGTATTATATTATTTTTTATAATTCAATAATATAAAGGGACATTTACATGCATACCACAAAATCTTCTAATATTATATCATTCATAAATTTTTTACAAAATTTACACTATTGAGTAGTTAATTTTTATAAAGAAAGTGTGTAATGTAATACATAAAGATTTGGCTAGAGAGAGATAGAGAGAGAGAGGAGAGAGAGGGGGCGGTTGGAGAAGGAGGAGACAGAGAGATAAGACGGTGGAGAGAGAGAGTAGAGAGAGAGGGTGCGAATGGGCAAAGAGAAGAGAGATAAATTATAAATTTATGATTAAAAATATTTTTAATAAAAAATTAGAGATTAAATTATTATAATTTATATTAAATCATTACTTAAAATTTTAAAAATTATAAATAATTCTTACTCATGTAATTTTTAAAAACTTAATTTTAATTTTACTATTTTCTCAAATACAATCTAAAAATCATATAATTTTAATTTAAAAATTAAAATCTTGAAAATTAATTTAATTTATTAATTTTAAATTAAACTTTTTAATTACGAGACAATTTTAATTAATTTAAATAAATAATTTTTTAATTTAAAATTAATTTTAAGGTTTACTTATATTATTTTTTTATTTATTCATTAGATGATTTATATATATATTATACATATATTAAAATCCAAGTACGATAATAAATAAATCAACTAATTCTAATACTAAAATTTTACATATAAACGATTAATATAATTTGCATTTTATTTAGTTTTAAATTTAATAATAATATTTTTTAATAATAGGATTCTTAACAGCAGTTAATTTTAAAAATTGAAAAAATAATGCTAAAATTTAAATTTTTAAATTTATTTATTTTTAATTTAAACTTCAAAATTTAAAATCGAATATTAAGTTTAAATTTTTGAATTTTACATCAGTTTACTTGCATTTTGAATTAAAATATTTTCTCTAAAAAGCATATTAAATTCTAAAAACTATTAAAAATATTATATATTTAATATTTATTTTTTTTAATGTAAAATATTTAATTTGTTTATTTAAGTTTTAGAAATTTTGTGAGAATAAATCTATGGAGTTCTTGCACGAGTACAATGCTAGTAATTAATTAAATTTACAACGGTACTTGGCTATTAAATCTTTATGTTTATCAGCTGATTAAGCCATCAAATAATTGTGGCCACTCCCATTGCACTATCTGCACCATTCTAAATTAGAATCCGACAGATATTTCCTATTCTTGTAACTTGATTCATGCTCATGTACTCAACATTTCATCGTCATCAAAATATTTATCAACTATGTTATTATCATTGATCATGAACTAACCACAAGAAACTAAACTTATTCAACATGTAATAAATAACATGAAGCACAACCTAACTCGAAAATATAAGAGTACAATTACATAACAAGGCTAGAAATTTCCAAAATTGAATACACATAATTAGATCACATAAGAAAGTCCAAATTTCATCTAATTCACATTAGCATTTTTTTTTTAAATTTCAATTGATCAGTTTCGGGAGTACTGTTTTGCAACATTCAGCAGGGAAAACAATCAATTCAGAGAACATATAATGACAATGAACAATCAGAGAAAAACATGAGCTAATTTATGTAGTAGTTATTGGCGATTAAATATAATAGTTCAAATCAAGCTCCAAATTTATTCAGCAGATTCACCGCATGTCAATATAATAGTTAAATTACCATGGGATAATGAGATGCCCCACTGTATTCCTTGCAAGATATGCAGCTTCTGCCTCAAGCTAAAATTCCTTTGGCCAAGACCTACTCAAACACCATTCACCATAAACAAGTAAGAAACCAGTGGGTCCAATTTGGGCTTAAAAAAATTAAAAAAAGGATAAGTTTCTCACCTTCATGATATGTGATTTCCAAATGCTTCAAATAGCAAAAGATTTACGGTGCTAAGATGAAATGATAAGGGAAATAAAATCACGTAGTTTGCAAAAAATAAATCATTTCTTTGTTTTTAATTAATGTAGCGTATCAAGTACTATAATTACTTACATGGATATTTCGGCATTACATCACAGTTGTACATGTGGTAACAACATCTAGTCAGACACTAGATTTGGGTTCTATCATGAGCCAAAAAAACTTTGATGGATTTAAAGTTCGACGTATGGTCAAACAACAATAGCCTTTATGGGCTCAAGGTTTCTGCCTATAGACAATGTTTCTTCTTAGAATGAAATTCCAACTCAGCTTAAAATCACTATAGCTTTATATCAAGAGGTTATAGTGTGTAACTAAAGCTCAATTCAATGTATCAAGTTGATTACAACATAATGCCTCATCAGCGGAACTCGTCTCAGTATAGTCAATCATCAGCTTTTGAATGACAATTGTAGTCATCCATGTTATCATTTATTTAATTGTGTTGGTAGTGATATTAGCTATCAGGATCCTATTCTATTATGACTAGTCAACTGTCGCACGGAAGGGAGCTGCTACATCCATAAACATCTCACTTGGTCTCCATACAAGATCAAATCAATTGATCACTCCAATCCTGTTGATCATAGTGCCCCTCTTAACCCATTAGTTGTAGCAACCCCCTCCAGTTCCTCCAAAGGTGATAATTGTTCAACCATTGGCTACGGTTATTGAAATTTTTTCGACATAGAAGGAACAACCTCCAGCTTACAAACTGAATGATGCCTCCCTCGACTTTGTACATAGCGCAGCCTTATTGTCCTGTGAGTGCTCAATTTTTCCTGTAAAGCCAATTTATTCCACAATATTCATAGGCAAGAGCGTTGCCACCATCTTAAGACCCTCAACCTTTTATGCCTTTAACTAGTTGGAGAATCACAAAAATCAAAGACAGATTTATCAATCATGTCATTCCACCTCATCCTCCTTTTCCACAACAACACTTCTATGCTATTGCTTTCAAGGCAATAAAGTCTAGTTCTTTCCTCTAACTTACCCCCTTTTCTTAATAAAAGGAAATCCCTATTTCTAGGGGATGCAAGTTCTTAATTTTGGTCCAAAGGATTTTTTTGGCCCTAGACTAATTATGCTCCCTTCTTGAAAGCCATCTGATTGTCCTCAATTCCTAATGACTTTCATCCCCCAAAGCCCCTTTTCTTAATAAAAGGAAATCCCTATTTCTAGGGGATTGAAGTTCTTAATTTTGGTCCAAAGGATTGTTTTGGCCCTTTGACTAATTATGCTTCCTTCTTGAAAGCCATCTGATTGTCCTCAATTCCTAATGACTTTCATCCCCCAAAGCTTGTTGTTTATAAGGGAATGATAGACCCTGATAAGCACATACAAAGTTTCAACTTTACCCTCCATTATAAATGGGTCGAATGAGCATTAAATTCCATTTGATGGCCAATAATTTGAAAAGGTGACTTTCAATTGGTTCTTAAAGCTTTTGTAGGGCTACAACCAATCCAACAAGCACTTGAAGTGGGAACTAATTGCCTATTTCATTGTATGCACAAGAATAGTGGCCTCAGACACGGAGTTCACCAACTTTAAGCAAAAGGAGAATGAAAGCTTCCAGGATTACATCAACTAATTTTTCATTGTCATTGCTAAAGTTTAAGATGCTAAACAAGTGGTGGCAATGTGCTCCTACTACAAAAGGCTAAAGAGCCATGACTTCTCCAAAACTCTCAAGCTCATGCAACTTCGAAGTCATCAAGAGCTAGTGGCCACGACAAGCTAGTTCATCCTCCTTGAAGATGCAAAAGAATCTTTTAGCATCGCCAACAATGACAATAAAGTATAGGAAGGGGAATCATTTGACTCAAAACCTCAAGACAAGCCTCCAAAGTTCTAAGGGTTGAATAAGAATGGATGCCAGGTTAGCAGCTGCTATGAACAATGACACCAATTCTCTGCTTCTAACAAAGATTTATGCTATAGCTCAAAAGCAAGAATGGATCAAGGCCCCCGTGAGATTAAGCCTTCTCCACCAGTGGGGGTCGATCCAGAAAAATACTGCGACCTCCACAGTTTCACCGTAACTATAGACATAAACAACACCAATGTTGCATGCTACAAACCCTATTTGACATGCTTATGGATGAAGAAGTGTTAGAAGAATTCCTATTCCATACTTAGGGATCCCATCTACCAAATGAAAAGGCCTTTGAAGATGCTAGAGAAACCGCAACACAAGCCCCTCCAACTGTGCCTAAACTGAAAAGATTGATTCGACCTACATGCCTGGAGGTTAAAACTACCAACACATCCTCAATATTGATCCTTCGGTGGCATGGTGCCACGTAGCAAAGGTGGGGACATCTACAAACATCCAGCCTCTATTGCATGCATCACATTCACTCAAGAGAACCACCCAGAAAAAGAACTCCTGCAATGATCTAATTTCTCAGATTGTTGGTTCTTAACATAAGAAGGATTCTTACAAACTCATGAAGTATCGCCGATATTTTTTTCGAATCAACCTTCCTCCAAATGAGACTTCAAGAGTCTGATCTTCTTCATTATAGCCTAACTTTTTTGGGCTTTATTGGTACTAGCTATATCACCCTCCTCGTTTCATTCTAAAATAATAATGAGCATGCAATAAATCTTGCCAATTTTGTTGTCATCTAATTCAAATCTAAATATGGTGTTGTTCTTAGTAGGTCCACACACAACACTTTTAGGATGATATTATACATGCCACACCTTTACAAATTTTTAACTCCCAATAGCATTAAACCATCTACTGAGATCCCAAACAGGCTTTCCAAAGTTTCTAAATTGCAAAGCAACTAACTATAGATCAACTTAATATGAGAGATATGCAATTGCCAAATCCATAGATGGAGGTTATTAATATACTTTTAAGGGGAAAAGGCTTCATCCAAGCTTGTATTTTTTTCTTTTTTTTTTAAACAATGAAAATCGAGATGATATTACATCCATGCTTTCCAAGTATATTGATGTCTTTGCGTATTTGCATATCCCCTAAAGATATGTTAGGACTAGACAATAATGTAAGCAAACACCACCTAAATAATTTGCTCACTACTCAACCTGTGAATAGAAGAAGAGAGTTGCTAAAGATGAGAGATATCACGACATTGAAAAGGACGTTAGTAAGCTTTTGGAAGCAAAATACATTAAAAAAGTTTAGTATCCTAATTTGCTAACTAATAACATGACGATAAAGAAGGCTAATAGAAAGTGGCAAATGTGTTCATTTTCGCACCTTAATTCAAGTTTCCCAAAAGGCTCTTATCCTTTTCCTCCCGTAGATATGCTAGTGGATTACACTGTAGGAGTCTCAATGATGAGTTTCCTTGATGTGATATCTAAATATCATCAAATGAAGATGGTTGAGGGAGATTATAGACTTTAGAATCTTTTGCTGGGATGTTATGCCTTTCTAATTCAAGAATGCTGGAGTCACTTATCTGCTCATGACTAATACTGTTTTAAAGAGTTAAAAGGGTAGCAATCTTGAGGTCTATGTTGATGATATAATAACAAAAAGCATCTCTGCTCAACAACCCAACACCACTTAGTGATATAAAGGTTTGACGATGATTGTATTTTTATTCAGCAACATATTCTTGATTCCAAGAAGCAATCCAAACTTTGAGGAAGTAAGACTCAAGATCAACAAAACATAGTGTACCTTCAGAGTTGTTTCAAATAATTTTCATATGTACTTAATCTCTTCTCGAGATATTGAAGCAAATCCATATAGCATCTCAGCTATGCTCAACTTGTCATCTCCTAACTCTTACTCTAGGGTTCAGCAATTAGCTGGTCACGTGGTGAGCTTGTGGAGATTCATCTCTAAGCTTGAAGATCATTGTTTGTATAGTTTCCTTGTATGAGCATTAGGAGAAAGCTCAGTGAATTCTTGAATGTGAAGAAACATTTGTTGCTTTAAAGAAATATCTCAACACTACTACTACACTCAATGCTCCAAAGACTAACAAGGTTCTCCCTATATATAGAGGTCTAAGAAACAGTGATTTCAATGTTGTTAGCCAAAGAAGGGAACGTCCAATACTTGCTGCTCTATGTCAACACATTTTGGCGAGCATTGAGACCATACCTGGTGTTAGAGAAGCACGCATGGGCACTAATTACAGTAGCCAAAAAGCCTCAACGTTATTTTCAAGCTCATACAATTCAAGTAGTTACTGATCAACCCTTTTGATGTCTTCTGCACTCACCCAAGGTTTCTAGTAGATTTCTCTAAATGATCTAACTTAGAGAATTTGACATCAACTTTATCTCAAAAATAGCAATCAAGCTTCAAGTGCTAGCAGACTTTGTTGTCGATCTAAATACATACAGACCCCCACCTAGTGAGCAGAAGCATGTTCCATGGAAACATGTAGATGAGACTTCATGGCAACAATCACAAAAAATCGATATTTTGTTAACTAGCCTACTAGAAGTTACTTTATGTTGATTTATACGCCTCAATTACCAATAATCAAGCAGTGTATGAAGAACTCATCACCGGCTCAAATTTGCTCAAGGTGTTGACATCAAATATATCCAAATCAGTAGTGACTTAAAGTTTGTGGTTGACAATAGTTTATCTGATCAAACCCGGGTTTGGGTTCTATCATAGTCAAGCCAAGCAAACTTTAATGCATATGGGGTTCAAGGTTTGGTAAGACAAGGTTAGCCTCTATGCAAGGTTCAAGCTTTTTCCTTCCAAACAAGATTTCTTCTCAGAACGGAGTTCCACATAACCTAACAGCCTATGGCCTCTTCTTCAAGAAGAGACTACTCATAATCACTGTTATAGTGCAATTGATGCTAGATTCACTATATCAAGTTGGTTACAACTGAATACCACATCAGCATCATTATTTTAGGTTTAGTTAGTCACCATCCCTTGAAGACCAATCACAGTCATCCATGTCATCATTGATTTAATAGTGTTGAAAAATCTAAGTGGCCAAGTTGTTACGGTTGATCGGTCTATAATTGCATAACCATTTGGGACATCAAATATCATCTCTTTGATACTTGATATTAAGATCAACTATCTACTGTCTCTTTGGAGGGTAGTACTTTTGCATTGATAAATACCTCCTTTTGTTTTCATCTAGGATCAAATCAACATATCCTCCCATAGTTAAAAAAGTCTTCTAATCTTATAATTTTTCTTTATAATTTCTTAGGGCAACCTTTTTTGGACATAGTGAAACTTCTTTTTTGCTTTACTGATGAAAATAGGAGAACCTTCTTGAACCACTTAAATTCTCTGTCCTGCTCCTTGAATCTGTTTCCTTATTTTCTTTACCAACTTCCTTCGTAGGAAGCCTTTAGCATGTCACTAATCTGCAGTACCCTAACTTCTTTGTAAACAGCAACCTAAAAATCTTTACCAATGCTAAATTTAATGCGCTTCCACTAAGTGCACTTGTTTTTGTTCCTACCAGAAAGGCCACAGAAAATCTTCGATAACTCTTCCGGAACATTCAAAAACTCCAAAAGACAAAAGCATCGCCATCAGATGATTAAAAGGACACAGATGAAGTTCCTAACAGAAATCATGTGTCCTGTGCTCTCAAACCGCAGATTATCCCAGCAGTCACTATTGCTGGTCATCCATCCCATCACATTACGAAAGGGGGAAAAACAGCCGCTATTTCATACTTGCAAGGGAATGAACAGGTGCAGAACTTGCAAGTACCCTAAGAAACAAGCGACATTAATCAAAGACGAGTGATCTTCCAACAATGGCAAATCAGGCGCATAAACCCCTCGAGAGACTTTCAACTACAGTTCAATGCAACCAATCGAAACAACATCAGAAACAAGCAAAACAAATCAAACGAAGAACACAAAACCTCAGCAGCAAACAAACGATCGGGCACAAAACCGAACAACGTTTTAAATTTCACATCTTATAAGAAATCCGAAAGTACGAAGAAGAAATCTCTCCGATCGCAGGCACGAATCGGATACTATTCCGTACCTCAGGCAGCGCGTCACACGAGTCGTCCGACGAGGGAGAAGAGGAAAGAGAAGGATGTGATTCGAAGAAATGCGGGCCAAGGGCTGCTTATATAGAGACGGTTCTCGTCTGCAACGACGGGGCAGATATTTTCCTACAGGCATCGAACTCTCCATACCACTGTAGCGCATGCGAAAAGCATCCATCGGACCGTTCAATTTCGAATGTTACAAACGAACGAAGCGATGCCTGCGATCGCATGCGCGGCTACGTTGGAAAATATCTGGATGGTGTCGCCCAAAGAGAGCCACGTCGCCCATTCCGAACTAGGATTCGAACTGTGCGCCACGTCACAGGAAGGGCCTGTTTGGAGATTATTTTATTCATATTTTAAGAATTTTGAGATTACTTTGTCTCATATAGTTACATATATATATATATATATATATATATATATAATTATATTAAAAATAATATAAAATATAATATTAAATAAATTTATATTAAAATCTATGTAATATATATATATAAAATTAATTTAGTACATCCTTTTTAAAAAGTTAATTAATTATTTTTTCTAAGTAGAGCATTTCAAAAGAAAATTAATTAAATTTATTTAAAAGCAGCTATTTTTTAAATATAATTAATTAACTAATTAATAATTTAAGTATCATTAAAAAAAAATGAATAAGAATAGTATATTTTTGACGCCATTACTGCCAGCGTCGTTAAGCAGAAGTCACCGGCAAGCAAGCGACTTCTGCATAAAAGTCACTCGAGCCTCGGGTGACCTCTTCTTAATTTTTTTTAAAATTAAATTTTATTTCATAAATATTAATATTTTTATGTGATTTAGTACACAATAAGTATTCACAGCAAAGTTATATTTTTTAATGAAAATATTATCTTAAAATCTAGAAATAAAATGAATACATATTTCATCTCATTTCTTCAAATTGTAAGTTTTGTATTCTATAGTTTCTTTTTTTTAGAACAAGTATTCCATGATTTTTTGGTAGATTAAAAATCTCGAAACGCGACATCATTCCAACTTGCTAAAGACTTTCGGCTTACTATGCCACTAGCAAGCCAAGATCTCGCATCTTCTATGAGCTCCAAAAGCTGAAGCAAAGATTGTACGAGTTCTTATATGACTTCGTCAACCATTTTTACTACCTTAATGCAGAAATATGCAACACCATGGATGATCATTTGCTCTCATATTTCACTAACGCTCTCCTTGTTTTCTACAGCCTTTATTAATCTTTCAATTACCGCAATCCAAAACTGTCATAAGCATTGTTATGCCCCTAAAAGGAGTTCCACCTAGAGGATGCGATTGCTACTACCTCTCTAATGATTAAGAATAAGGCGAAAAGCGAGACTCAAAGGACCCAGAGAATATCAAATGTTCATATCCTACCCAAAGAATAATGGGAGAAAGGCAAGTAGAGGGCATTTTAGTCATTTTTCAAGCTTAGAAAATGATGAAAATATTCCTAATAATTGGGAAAGAAGAAGAAGAAAATATGATTGCAAACATGGAACTTAGATGTAAGGAAAAAAATAAAAACACTTAGGTAGGTATACTTAGTATATGGACAAATATAGAGATGCCAATAAGGGTTGTTTTCCCTTTAAAATATGCTAAAAGGGACCACTTTGTCACAACATATGATACAAAAAAATTTAAGGCAAAAGACAAAAGTTGATAGAAGTTAACTCATTTTTTCTTCTTATGGAAAAAGACAAAATAGAAGGCAAAAAAAGCTTTATAGTATTTCATGAAAGAGAAAATATAACACATCACAAAACTTTAAAAAATATCAAATAATATAGTTTAAATCAATCAAAATAATGGTAACCAACAGTTAAATAGAGTTTTGGGCTAACTAGGTGGCCGGGTCGGTCCAGGCCCAACAAAGCCAACTAGTTGATTTGATAAAATTAACCGATTGTGCTTTGCAATATAAGATATTTGAGAGATTTTTTGGCCACTTAAAAGATACAATAAGATATCATTCTAGGCAAAAAAATACAAGTAAAAAAAGTAAAAATTTAGAAAATATAAGTAAAGTATCTTGGTAAAATTAATGCATTTACATGAAGTACTATGAAGAATAAAAAATAACAAATGATGAGCTCTACTTCACTTGGATCTGAAAGTATCCATCTTCTAAGAGACTTTTAGCTTGTAAGAACATACATAAAAAAGAATTAGTACTAAATGTAAAGTAATTGTAATTAACAAATCAATAAAATTTCTTCCCATTTTCTCATTAATACGAATGAGTTGTTGTAGACCACCTAAGTCTTTGGTATTCACTCTTAATTTGTAGGCAAGAGAGATTTATTAGCAAATTCCAATATTTTTTTTTCTGGCCACCACACAATTTGTTTCAAATTAGTGTACATTTTGTGTATTCTAGAATGAATAGAATATTTAGTGTAATGTGCTTCTCATAATATTATATTTTAAGCCCATCAACTTCTGGAACACAAAATTTTTCTTTAAATTTTAGTACTCCATGTTCATCAAACTTGAAGTTAGATTTCCATCACATTCCAATTTTCTTAATGATCATTTGAAACTTAGATCACTACTCTGACCTTCTTTTACTTGTTAAAATCATTCTAGTACAACAGCCTGTTGATTTAAAAATAAGATACTCTTTTCTGTTAATCTAGTTAATTGTAATTTTTCTATTTCAACTCTTTCATCTCTCATGTATTTTAAATATTTATTGAAATATTATTTAATACTACTACTCTTCTATATTTTATTTTCTTTAAAGCCTCTTTAATTTGCTAATAAATTAAACCTGTTGATCATGTGCTCTTTCTCACACCTACCTCCATCTCTCTCTCTCACCTCTCCTTGGGGCAGTGACGATGATAAGGCAGTAGTGACAAGGCACTGGCGGCGAGGCAGCATTAGTGACCAGGCAACGACAAGGCATCGAGACGAGTGAAAAATCAGTGATGTGAGAAGAATTGTTAATAATATATTTTTAAATATTTAAAAAATATTAAGGATAATTTTTTTTTTTATTAATAATAATTATAGAAAGATGTTATTTGTAATTTTAGTAAAATGTAGAGACTTATTAGTAAATTTTTAAAAACTTTCAAACCAAATATATTTAAAAATTAATTATAGGATTTATAAAAAGAATTAGCTGTATGAACTTTTCAATGAATAATCTTTATTTTCATATAATTTTTAACGTTTTACTGCTCTAGCTGTGTTGTGAAAAATCATTGCATTTTTCTTCAACTTCACTTGATAGTTGAAAGAAAATCCATCCAAAAAAAAAAAAAAAAAAATCCATCCGAACACGTAGCACGTTACCTCGAGATGCGCGCAGTCATGGTCCTCCAAAGGCTCCACCTGCTATACACGCGGCATTCTTCCAATTACTCTGGACGCCTGGCGTTTCAATCGAGCATCCGTGTGGTATCATTACCTTCTCACAGCCACACGTCTCACCGCTGTGAATCGTCTTTTTCAGCAACGCGTGAGCTCAAATCATTCTGGCATCGAAATCTGGCTCGGAATCAGGTAATGGAGGCAGCTCCGGCGGGGATCGAGAAGATGGAGGAGGTGGAGAAGGTTTTTAATCGTTACGACGCCAACGGCGACGGGAAGATTTCGGCGTCGGAGCTTCAGACCGTCGTGCGCGCCATCGGATCCGACGTCTCCGACGAGGAGAGCCAGGCCATGATCCAGGAGATGGACTCCAATTGCGACGGATTAGTAGATCTGAAGGAGTTCGCGGATTTCCACCGTGCGGGCGGCCGCACCGGAGCCGCTACGGCCAGGGGGGAGGCAGATCTGAGGGATGCGTTCAGGATGTACGATCTGGACGGGGACGGCTTGATCTCGGTCAAGGAGCTGCATCAGGTGCTGAATAGGTTGGGAGAGAGGTGCTCCGCCCCCGATTGTTCGCGGATGATCTTCTCCGTCGATTCCGACGGTGACGGTTGCGTCAATTTTGAGGAGTTCAAGAAGATGATGGGCGCTGGAACAGCCGGCCGTAGGGAGAACTTCGGCAAGTGAGCGATTATAGTAAGAATCCGGGATTTCTGAATAGAATCAATCTACTGCCCTTATTTTAAAGCTGTATTTTTTTTTTGGTGGCTCTGAAATTGACTGTAAATTTGTGTTGGGTTTTGAATTTTTAAATAATATAAAGAGCTAACCGTTAAATATATCTTATTTATATTTATATATGCGATTTTTTGTTTATTTAGATCTTAGGGATTGGACTATTAATTATAGTGACATTTTCTTATTTGTAATTTTCAATATTAGTTTCCATCCAAAAAAAAAAAAAAAAATCCAGATTGGGGTTTATAAAAATCATTCAATTTTTTTTTCTGTAAACAAAAATGATTCACAACTCATCATCATCATCTTTTACGTGAACTTTTTTCCTTAAAGAAAAAATCAAGCATCTTCCACTTCAATGAAATAAATAAAAGGAATGGCATTGTTTTCATGCTTTGAAGCAATTGGGAGATGTGGAAGCAGCCATGGGCAGTGGCTGCGGTGGCGAGGAAAGTGCATCATGTAAAGTCTATGGCAATAAGAAAAAAAGAAAATTTGGTTGAAATTTTTTAGTTATTTTTGAAAAATGTGTATAATGTGAAATAAAATAAGTTCGTTATATTAAAAATTGTGTAGAATGTGAAGTAAAGTTGATTGATTTATTGAGAATTGTATTGGATGTGAAATAAAGTGATTGTTTAATGTTGGAATTTGTGTGAAATGAAATATAAAATAATTTTTTTAAGTTTTTTTAAAATATATTTAAAATTTTAGCTATGGTTAATTTTAGTCATAGTTTTTAGCTCATTGCCAAACAGGGCCTTAAATATCTTTTAGAGTAAATTGCATTGAGCTTAAAATGAGCAGGTCCTTGAGATTGTAAAAACGTTATTATGTGGTCCCAATTAATACATAATGGTTAATTTTTTTATCATTATACTATGATTATTTTTAAACAGACGACACTCCCAAACAGCAGTTAGAGTACATGTGTTGCCTGTAAATTCACATATAAAATATATCGTTTATAAATATTAAACTTAGGGGATGTCACCTGTAAATGTGGTATCGCCTGCAAAAAAGACTTGACAAATGTAAACTTGTCTTTTTTAAAATATAATTTAAAAATATTAATATTTCTATTTTTATTTTTAAATTTTAGAGCTAAAAAATATATATTGAGAGAATTAATTTTAATTTTTTTTTTAAAATTTAAAAAAAATGATGAGTATATAGTGATCTGCCTCCCCAAGTTTGCCTGCCATCCTGCAAAATTCAGAAGCTTGTAAATCAGCTTCATTAGACCAAATTTCAAAATCTTATTATTTTTGATAAGCAAACAAAAGTCTAAACTTGTAAGTCAGCTAATATTCATTTATTCCGTAATATATAGCAAGTTATGACAGTCACAATTTTCTATTCTTTAAATTGTGTAGGTCATAGAACTTATGAGTTGAATATCAATTGAATAACTCGTGTGGAGTAAGTTGTCTACTGCACACTTGACATAAGTCATTTATACTAAGCAACAAAAGTTGCGCTGGTTGTGTATCCCAAGTAAGCACTTGCTCAAGTTGCGTACTCCAAGCTGGTGAACTTATGAATTTTTGTTTTTTTCTTTCTAGTGATCTTAGTATCTTTTCGTCAACAAAGAAGAAAGGAGACAAGAGAAAGAAAATGTATTACAGAATTCATCCAGTTAACAACAGCTTCGAATCCCTGAATGTGCTTACAAGCAGGGGCGATGGTGCCGCCGTCGGTAGGAGACATGGGTCGCTGAATAAATGATTATGAATTAAGAAGTTATTGGGTCATAATGATTTTCTTTTCTGACTCATTATATGAAATTGAGTTAAAAACATATTGTGTTTAATTTAAATAATATATATGTATATGTTGAAAATTGGATAAATTATGAAGCTGGTTTTATCCTTTGGCCGTTGCCTAATCTGCGGAAGCATTGTTGATTTCAAGAGGTATAATTAGATAGTGATCCATTTGTATGGCATGTAAAGTTTATCTAAAATACTTAAAAAGATCTATTAATTTAAAGATATTAATATTATTTAAATTTTTATACTATTTTTATATTATTATTTTCTCAATATTAAAGCTACAAAGAACCTGAAAAAATGAGCATCGAAAGGGAGAAACTACACGTTGTTGTCCAAAAAAGCTTTGGTAGCACAAATAGTTAATGTAATCAAGATTCATGAAAGGGAAAAAGAGAAAGGGCCACTTCACCCGATGATCGACTGAGGGCCGATCAACTGGCTAAAACCTTAGGGTTTCTCCAGACGGAAGGACCGAAGGAGAAGCGAAGACGAAAACCTTTAGGGTTTCTCCGGAAGGAAGGACCGAAGGAGAACCAGAGATAGAAACCTTAGGGTTTCTCTGAACGAAAAGGCCGAAGGAGAAGCGGAGATTGAAATCTTAGGGTTTCTTCGGATGGAAAGACCAAAGGAGAAGCGGAGACGGGGTCACGGGAGTAAATAAGGATAAGATATTTATATGATTAATGGACGGCTCTGATTATCTCATATTGATCCAACAGTTATCTAAGAGCAGAACATTCCGGATACCATTTTACAAAATTAAATGATATAAAAGAGACAAAACCAAGTTTTGATCCTTTACCAATTTGCTAAATAGACAAGAAATAACATTTAGTGTCATGAAATAAATAATTTTATATATACAAAAATTAATAATAGTAATACCAACAAGCCAAGTTCAATTCGAGCCGACCACGGCTTGAACTCGGCTCTGGAAATACATCGAGCCAAAAAATTAGCTTGTGGCTCGGCTTAAACTTTTCGATTCGAGCTAAATATCAAGCGATTTTTGATCTTCGGGCTAAACTCTCACCCATAATTGTGAGTGAAACTAATAACACTGATAATAGCTAATCCCAAAAGTCCATCCATATGCTTTGGCTGCTGCCCTCTGTATATCTCTCAGCATCGAACAGTGAATATGTAACGCGTGTAATCTCATCCTGATACAGAGAAAAAAATTATAAGAACAGTTACTATAATAAAATTCAAATACATAATAAAAACTACAAAGCTCACAAATACTTTGATAATAGGTGTTGAAGGAAAATATGAAGTTCCTTCACTTTAGCAAATACAAGTGAAGACGTGCCCAAAATCTGTATCAATCCATGTGTAGTTTAAGTGCATCAACATCGTCCTCACTAACCATCTAAGGCTGCTGAATGAAGTCCAATCGTTCTCTCCATAAATGCATGTACAATGAGTGCTCAGTAAACCAATGTATCGATGCTCGTCCTCGACCATCAATTCTCCTAAAGTTCGGATCCGCTACCTCAAGCGGGAAATGCTGTTGATAACTAAACTGACGCATCACACGAACATGCAAATGCCACTTAACAACTACCCAAGTTATAAGTGGCGTCTGCACTAAATAAATAGCTAATTCAGCAGTGCAGATAAGTGACAGATACCTAAAAGATCAACAATATATAGTGTCCATATCACGTGACTCTGTCGTAACATATTGATCTTATTACGATAAAATGAGAGTGTATGATACGGTGCTTGGCCAATAATACACTATCTGTCAATACAACGTATCATATGAAAAATAGTTAAATATTTTAACTAATAAAAAAAAATAATATTAATATAAAAATACCTGTAGCCAAGTGACCTCTGTACAAACTAATCTATCGATAACTGCCTACTGAGATGACCTACGCATAGTCACTCCCATGCCCAAATTTGTAATAGATGTAAGCAGCCAATAATGGTAGAATGTATAAGTGCAACATCCAAGCGATAAGCCACTAAATTGCCGATAATCTTGGATATTTAGCTCAACATCCTCGGCAATTTAGTTTGATAAGCCACTAAATATCAGTTTGAGCTAAATTGCCGTTTGATAAGCCACTAAATTGCCGAGGATGTTGAACTAATAATGGCTTATCGCTGATAACTAAATTGCCGATAATCTGGCGTTTGGTTGACCAAAGTGCTGAGGCTCGGTCAACCGAAGCGTTGGAATTTGTCCGACCAAAGGTGAATGGGAAAATATTTTGAGAGATTCACACATACTAGACAAGCAAAAGACCAAATTAGAGTTTTAGGGTTTGGTCGATTCAAATTGAGATGTTTACTAAATTAAGAATAATTTATAAAATGCTCTTCATTGCTGAAAATTATCCAAAATTTTATGTGAGAATATTTTGAGACATTTACCCCTTAATGTTTCTTCATATTTAAATTTTTTACCCGCTACTTCTGAGAAATTTACCTCTTTATTCTTTTATTTTACAATTTATATCCCAAATCTTTTAAAAGCATATTTAAGTCCCTCTCAATATTAAAATAATTTTTTTTCATTAAATTTATAAAATAAAATATTTTATCTTTTGCTCAAAAATATCCCTCCAACAAAACAAAATATTTGTTTCATATTTAAATTCTCAAACTGTCATACCTTCTTTATTTAGTTTTAAGTTCATTTTTCAAACCAATGAATTTCTTTTTAATTTCTCATCTTCATCAGGTAAGAAAGATTGTTCAACTTCTAAATAAGATGGATCACATGCCTCACTTAGATGTTGTCCTCATATAACTTGGCCAACCAAATCGATCCAACTGATTGACCAATTTAGTTAGTTTGGACCATTGAATTTCTTTTTAATTTCTCATCTTCATCACGTAAGAAAGATTGTTCTACTTCTAAATAAGATGAATCGCTTACCTCACTTGGATGTTGTCCTCCGGCTTGGTTGACCAAACTGACTTGTTATATAACTCGGCCAACCAAACTAATCCAACTGGTTGACCAATTTAGTTAGTTTGGACGACCAAATATTATTATTATTTTGAATTAAATAATGTTTGAGTTAGACAGTTTTTTGAATACAATTACTTGCTAAATGATGCAGACTGACGTGGGCACATCCCTGACATCATTACTATAATTGACATCACCTACTTTTAGGGATGGTTATCGGACCGGATCGCACTGGTTCCGGTCCGGGTCTACCGGTTCCAAGTACGGTTGGACCTGGAACCAGTCCGGAACCGGTCCGGTCCGGTTCCAACCGATTCCGGATCTGGTTCGGAACCGGTTAGGTGGCCGTGGATCCGGTCCGAGTCCGGTTCGGATCCAAATAATTGGGTCAGGTCGGGTCAATCGGGTAAATTAATTAAAAAATATATTTATTTATACATTTTTAAAAAAATTATATATTTTGTAATATTTCTGACAAAATTAAGATAAAATAATTCTAAGAAATTTTATTAATATGAACGAAAACATTTACAAATATTTTACATAAAAAATTTATTTGTCATAATTACAAAGAATTCTTCTCGAGTACTCATCCTCTTTTTCTGAACTATTATCCTTAAATTCGTCCACGAAATTATATTGTTGATTTCGTGATTCAGCAGCAAACCAATCCTGTAGACAGTAAGCATGCAAAGGGTTGCAGGGGACAAATTACTTTTGTAATCTCCTAATATTCTTCATGTGGTGGAAAATGCTGATTCAGAAGCTACAGTTGAAGCTTATGCTGCTAGTACATCTCGTGCCAAAGCAGATAAAATGGGATATTGCTTTGATGAGCTTTTCCACTATTCCAACAAGCTCATATCATCATCAAATTTCTCTGCGAGATGTAAATAGAATTGCAACTCGTTCAAATTTGTAGGGGCTTGATTCTGTGTTGTTGATTGCTCTCCAACAGTTGCTTTTTCATTATCTGTAGCAACAGATCTTTTTGCCGCCGCCGACCTAAGAACGTTGAAAATGCCGGGCTTTTTCTTTGTTGCAGTTTGTATTTCCACATGTTCTACATTCCTGCTCGCAACCTGCTAACTGTAATAAAGAGAAAACAACTCTTAGAGAGTTGTAAAAATTGATGCTTTTTCGGCATCAGTATTACTCCCCAAAAAATCAGAATATTCCGCATAAAAAGTTTCAATAGCTTCGATTCCCTAACGAGGATCAAGAATAGCAGCTATTGAATATAAAAGTGAAATCTTTTCCCAATATTTTCTAAATTTTAATTCCATGTCAGCAACAAAAATTTTTAGAATTGGATCTGATCTAAACTCTAAAATTTTTTGAAACATTTGAAAAACATAAGGCAGAAAAATAGATGAAGTTGGATAATAACTTGAAAAAATTTTCGTAGACTCCTTAAAAACGGACAATAATTCAAAAACTTTTTTTAAAAAAATCCAATCTTAAGAATGTAATTGAAGGTCATGATTACGTGTATATGAATTGTAAAAAGCAGTTAGCAAATCTTCGTACAGTAAAAGTGATTCGAACAAATGATGGAGTGAATTCCATCTAGTTTCTACAGGTAATGAAAATTTTACATAATTTATTCCGGCACTTATACAAACACGTTTCCATTCACGCCTAACATTTGAATTTAAACGAATCTTTTTTTAACATGCTTAATTAATCGATAATTAAATGTTTGAAATTAAAAGCACTAGAAACACATAAATTAATTATATGACATGTCATCTAACATGAAAAAGAGAACCATAAAGAGGAAGCCTTAAAAATTGCTGTAAAAATTTAACTGCAGAATTATTATTCGAGGCATTATCCAAAATAATACTAAAAATTTTACAAACATTGCGAATGTAAGAAAAAATGGTTGAACCCGTATGGGCCTTATCTAATACATCTAAAGATAATATTTGTTTCTGCATTCCCCACTGTTCATCGATCCAATGACAAGTAACAACTAAATAACTCACGCCACTAATACTAGTCCAAATATCGGATGTTAAACTAACCCTATAACTAATATTACTGAGGTGTTGAATAAGAGATTTTCTATATTCTTCGTACATTAACATACAATCTTTTTTAAGTGTATGCCTAAAAATACGGATATATTGAGGCGGTAAATATTGAACAATATATTCTAAAAATCCCCCTTTTTCACATATAGTAAACGGCTGTTCGGTTCGTACTATAAACCGAACTAAACCTCGACGTGCTTTATCATTCCTAAACGCCCACGACATAGATCCACTCTGTGGATTGAGTTGTGTTTAGGTTGGCTTTATAGTAGTAGGTTGACAAGTTTTTTCATCAAACTTATGAAATCTAACTAGGTGTTTCTTAAATGTACCAGTCTCACCACCGGTACCACCTTGTTTGTTTGAATATTGATTTTTACAAATTTTATAAATAGCGACATATTCAGGTCTCTTCGAATTGCTATTCGGTTTAATTTGTAAATCAAAAAAATCCCATACCTTACTGCGTTTCGTCCGAGACTTGTTAGAGATACTTGATGATTGCGTTGACGGGCCAGTGCCGGTGCCAACATATTCAGGTCTCTTCGAATTGCTATTCGGTTTAATTTGTAAATCAAAAAAATCCCATACCTTACTGCGTTTCGTCCGAGATTTGTTAGAGATACTTGATGATTGCGTTGTCGGGCCAGTGTCGGTGCCAACATCTCCACTTACCTCAGGATCATGTTTCGCAGATAGATCAAGATCAGGTTCTGAAGTTTCGTCAAAGTTCTCACCGAGTGTAAGAAGACGATCGAGTTGCGGAACATATTTCGGATCAACATTCCCTTGGCGACTTGAGGAAGAACCGCCAGAGAATCGACGTTGAGAAGCGATTAAAACGTGTTTGCAGATTTTTTAATAGAGCAGAAGAACAGAAAAAATTGATAAAAATTGTACGAATTATCATAACAAAAATTATACTATTTATAGAAAGTTCAATACATATTAAAAAGTCTAAAATGATCTTAAAACGGTATCTTAGAATTTAAAACGATCATTTGACCGTTTGCAAATTGCAACGGTCAAATGACCGTTCAATTAATTTAATTTTATTTTTTATAAAATCTGCAGTACAGATTACATGGGGGCAGGGGCAGCGCACGGGCAGCGCACGCGCGCGCGCTGCCCCCAATATATATTTTTTTTAAAAAAAAAATGAACCGGTTTCGGTTCCGTTGAACTGGAACCGGTCCGGTTCCAAACCGGATAACCGGTTCTGCTTACACAGAACCAATCAGGACCGGTTCTGCGGCCCAAAATCGGTTAGAACCGGTCCGGTTCAACCGGTTCTGGACCAAACCGATTCTTACTGGACCGGTTTCGGTCCGGTTCCAGATCGAACCGGTCCAATAAGCAACCCTACTTACTTTTGAGGAGTTTGATTTTTTTTGCTTCTATTTATTTCATTTTTTGAGAGTTTTACCAAAGTTTATTAGTGAGGAGCTAAGATAAAATTTTGAAAATTTGGCGATGGGACCGACTCATAATTTTCCCACTGTTAAACAAAAATTCTCCTATTATTCTTAATCCCTCCATTCTTGGTCAAATTCGTTTGTTTTTCTCTATCTCTGCCCTTAATCCTCACTCAATCCTCTCTCTCTCTCTCTCTCTCTAGTGTTTTATAAAAATGGTTTTAGTTTATAAAACCATCATATTATAAACAAAAATTACTTAAAACTGAGACATACATTTTAGAACTTAGAGACCACGTCTGAGAGAAAAAATTCAAAATATTAAAAGATGGGAACAAATCTCAAGGACCTAGATGTAATTTATCCCCTAACCAAGGTGATTTGGTTTGTAGAAGCTTAGCAGCAGATCATGCAAGAATTTTGGAGTTGCAACTTTCTACAAGAAGAGAAAACCAAGAGCAAACCAAAAAAAGTACAAGAAGATATACATTGTTTGGAAATGTCCCGCATCCGTGGGCCGAGTCAGAGAATCCACAAAACAGAAAGAGACACCGAGAGCAATAACAATATGTAAGTACAAGAGAAGACAATGTTATTTCTTTCTCCAAATCACTTAATAGAATATTGGAGAGTTTTAGAATAGTGTGGACACTGGATTCCCAATAATACTCTCTTAGAAGGGGACGTCTATTTAGACAAAAAAATGTTGTAGTAAATGGATGGAATCCATCATACCAATTATCATTACACTGGGAGCCAGTGGGGAGCAAGCTGGGGAGCAAGCGCCACTTATTCTCTAGCTCTGTTGAAGTTGTTCGAGTTTGCTAAAGATCGATTGAATGGCCATAGACCCAAGTATGTTGCTAGAGCCAAAGCAACTAATTATAGATTGGAGCAAGCTAAGCGAGAAGATACTGTCATTCCTATCCACTTGGCATGCTTATTAAGTTGGGGTTTATTTAATAAGGCGTTACTATCCAATAAACTAATGTCAATTCAAGTTGCGACCCCATTCCCACTGGACCTTTTCTAATTAACTGTTGGCCTTTGAGCCGAGTGTACTTAAAGAATATAGTTTATTGTTGCTCCAGTCTCCCAAGTATTTGTTGTGTCAGATAGTCCACAACAAGTTTTTTGTATTATTTTACTCGTGCACTTATACTTAGCGTCTGTTTGGCAACAACTCAAAAAAATAGTTTATTTTAGTCGTGGCCATAACTTTAAATTTATTTTTAAAAAAACTTTGAAAATTTATTTTATATCTCATCCTACACAAATTCTAACATTAAACAATCACTTTATTTCACATTCAACACAATTTTTAATATAACTAATTTATTTTATGAATACTCATACATGTCTTACTATATATTATTCATTACCTATACCCTTCCCATGCCCATTTTCGCCCCGCCCCGCCTCAATTCTAATTTTCATAAGCCCGTACCCACCCTGCTCTGCCCCGTTTCTTCTCTGTGGGGCGGGTTCAGGTGGGTCGAGTTACCCGACCCAACCTATCACTGCTTTGTGATGTAAGACAACAAAGGCTATTTAATATCAAATGATAGCATCATATATGTAAGTTAAACTACTACAAAATTTTATATATTAATTTCATAAATAATTAAGTTAAAATAAAATCTTAATTGTATAATAAATTTAAAATTTATATACAAATCTAACCATTTTTTAATTCCGAACATCTACAAATAATTTTTCTCATCCTTGAAAAGAACAAATATTTTTTTTTAAATAATTATAAAACTTAAAAATAACTATTACAACTCTAAATATAAATACTTAAAAAAAGTAAATTAAGATTACTATAAAAAGTAAAATAAATTAATTTTCATGGAATGCATCATTTGGGCATCAGATTTTTAAAATTTTTGAGGTGCATCGAGTTGGGTAGAGGCGGGGTGGGTATAATTGACTCATACCTGAACCCGCCCCATTTCATAATAAGGCGAGGCGGGTCGCGAGTGATATTTGAGTACCCATACTCGTTCCATTAGGGGGGTGGGTCGAGACGGTTTAATCGGGTACGGGTATAAATTGCCACCCCTACAAGTGGACAGCAAGGATTAAAGGGTTGGGATGTCCATTAACAAATGCAACATATGCAATGCTATAAAATGACTCTGAAAATAGAGAAACTTATAATTAAACTTGGTTCATCTCAAATAAAAATATTTATAATCAACTTGAAATTAAAAAAATAAATTTCAAAGTTGAGACTAACATACTTGAACTCAACTTGATACCAGCCCTGAACTTCATAAAAGCTGCATGGAAAAGTAGGTAAAGAAAATCTGGAGAATAAAATGAAAGCTATAGCAAAATTTACTAAGCAGAATTAGTCGAACCAGAGAACGATAAAACAGCAAGATAAAAGGCAGGTTCATCAACATACTCTACCAACTGAAACGAATAGGCTGCTGCTGCTTTCTCTAAGTTCGTTCTTTCAGGCAGCACAGATTTTACCATATCTGGATGTTGCAGATGATGTTTCCCCTCAATCACTTGCCTCCCTTGGTCAAAGCTAATCACTAGTCTAGCTCCTGCACAAACAGAGAACTTGATTTTGTTTATGATTAACTAAACTTTTTATGAATCAAGATAAAAGAAATAAATTTGTTCAAACTTCATGAATCCCCTAAAAGGATACAACAAGGCCTCCTTTGATTTGAGGTGTTTTCTTGACCCAACACAAATTTAAATTGAGAAAATCAATTTCATTTCACATCCATCACAAATACGAATATCAGAATTAACTTTATTTCACATCTTATACACTTTCTAATACTAAAATATTTTTTTTTTCTATTAAACTTAAAAAATAAAATATTTTTTTATTTGATAAAAAAGAAGTTTGAACTAAACGAGGCTTTAAGTATTACGTCTTTTGGTTTAACTAAACCAAGTTAAGCTTAACCCCTCACCAAAGTGTTGGGCTTATCCCTCCTTATGAGGAGGATGCGCAGCTACTTCAATCTTTTTCGAGATGGCATTCTTGAAAATCCAAGTAGGGATAGTTCAGGATGTAGTTTCCCGAAGAGATGGTTAGACAAAGTATGCGATCATCAAAAATAGTTTCCTGAACAAGGTGATCTTCAAAGGTAGTATTCGAGATGACATTTCTCACAAAGGAGAAGGCAAAGAAACTCCACGAAGAAATTTCTTAACAAGTTGTTCCTCAATAAATGTGTGAGAACAACGAAAATCAAAGAAAAAAGGAGTTTTCTAAGAAAAAAGTATATCGAACAAGGTGCCTATGGGATTTGATCGTTGAATAGAATGCTCCTTGAAAGTAGTTGTTTAGAAAGACATCCCTAAAAAAAAACTTTAGGAAGATGTTCATTGATGCGGAACAGATGAATGATGATGCAATTTAGAGATCATCAAATTATATCTAGCAGATCATCCACGAATTAATGCTAAAATATCAGAAATTGATTTTGAAATGACTGAGAAATTAACTAAATCCACAAAATCAATTACTTTTACATAGTAATTACTTTGTCATCGGCGCTTACGACTTTGGGGACGTAGGGGCGGTGGGTTCGACGCACGTGGGCAGGCGCATGGGCGGAGCGCCGACGCGTGTGGGGGAGCGATCCTGCGAGAGAGTCATGCTGGGCTGCACCGTGTGAGCGAGGCTGCTATATGCGCGTCATCGGCGATATGAGGGCACAATGATGCGACCACGTCGAACTGGAGCAGGCGAACTGGATGGGCATGAGTCGAGGCAAATGCTGGAGGGTGCAAGATAAATGGAATCGAACCCGGAGTGAAGAGGTGAAGCCGGTGGAGTTTAGGGATTCCCACCCAAGGCCCAAGCCTTTCCCTATCTAGGATATCGATTCATTCCAAAATCAAATAATCCTAAGGGAAACACAAGATAAATTCACTCACCAATAGAAAAATAAGAATACCAGGGAGGTGTTTATATAGACCTCCATACAAACTGACTCAATAAAAAAAAAGACATAATGTAATAAATTCCTCACACAAATGAGAGAATACCAGATAACATGCCAAAAATAACAATTACAAAAATAGAAACAACTAATACAAAATAAATGCGAGAAATAAAGTCATCCCAAAATAGAATCTCTAATCAATCAAAATAAATGAGGAATTTCCAATCTACAAAGTCAACGATCCGCAACATCTATCTTTCCAAATCTGTCCTAATAGTCAATCGATCCAGATTGAAGCAGTGTGGCTAGATCTCGGCCGTCGATGGTAAACTCTGTGAGAAATGAATCGACGGTCGTGGTGTCCCCACCATTCATTTAGAGTTTTTTTGAGAGCTGCAACCTCGAAGAACTCACACGATAAGCGTACAAACTAAGGAATTTTTTTTTATTCGATGGTTATGATAACGTGATAGTAACACTCATACAAGGGTATTCTGGTTATTCTCTAGTCTCTATTAAGGATGCAGTGCACTAATCCTTGTTTGTAACTATAACAATTATGACATTGCATGCATTAATCGGTGCTATCAACATTGGCACCTTCAGAGATGAGCTATTGGCGCAAAGAAGTGATAGTCATGCTAATCCTTGTTTGTAACTATAACAATTATGACATTGCACGCATTAATCGGTGCTATCAACATTGGCACCTTCAGAGATGAGCTGTTGGCGCAAAGAAGTGATAGTCGTTCACCCAAAGCCTTCTTTTGAATGGGAATGAGTCATCCTATTTGCAATAAGAATAGAAGGTCGCCAAAAGACTCTGTGGGTCATTGTAATCCACCAGCTTGCACCTGAACTTCAGTTGTAATTCCTTTTTTTTTATGCAGTTGTATTTTTTAGGTCCTAGAAAAAAAACCTTGTAATACCAATGCGCAGTGGTAGCTAATTGCCTAATCAAGCATCCGTGAGCTATGTTTCCACATTAAATTATATGTTCTCGTGTTTACTCCATTGTTTGAGTCCAAGCGGATATTTACGCCTCTGCTTCACTCGTATGCTGTTCTCAAAAGTTAACCTGTTTTGTGTGCTCCTTCAATGACGAAGGCAGTAGTATTCGCAGCATGAATGCTTTAACCATAGCAGTAATTAATGTATAAGAGCTCCTTTGATGACAAAGGCAGAAGGAATGCTCTAACCACAGTAAAAGACAACACTACAACGTGAGTTAGAGATCCCAAAAGTTCTAAAGCATGGGGTAAGCTTGAGATATAGGTAGCAACTTCAAACTTTTTGCAATCATATACCTAAATGAGCAACTTCAAACTTTAGTAGGTATCCAACCGCACAAATTACCAGTAACATGACTCAGGTGATGATAATGGTATTAGATAAGCATTGATCTTCTCAGTTGCATAGCAGTCTTGAAAAAGGATAAGTGGCAAAGGATTTTGATTGCTGCAATGCCCATATCCTATACTTGGGATCAACTATCTACTATAAAGCAAAAACTACCAAGGACTGGAAACGTTTTAGCCTTCAATATACTTCAAAAGCATGCGTATGTCATTCAACAATCCAATTGCAGCAAATCTTCAGCAGATTTGCCATGTCATAATCCTTGCATGCTTCTTGGAGAAGCTGATAATAACTTAACAAAACAATTAACATTTTTGGATTCACTGACAAAACTACAAACACGAGTTAGAAGCAAAGCCCAAGATAGAAAAATAAAAGACCCTAAATCCCAAACCTTAAACCCTTAAGAGCCTGGCTACGGGTTAGTGGGTAAACTTAATCCTATTAACCTAGCCAAACATGTTACTAACCTAGCTCCAAGTTGTAACCCCACTAATAGGTGATATCCCTAATCCCATTGATAGCAAGGTTAGCTCTTCTGAGCTCAACATTTTCTTCCTTAACCCGAGTTAACAACCAAAACATATGCATGCTAACTCTTAATCAAACAAAATTTATTATCTAACCCAACTATTACAGTACTAACCAAATTATACTAAGCACAAGTAACTTAACACAATCCCTTTTCAAATAGGCCCAATAAGTCAAAAGAGAAATATCGTACAACCTCATTGTTACATTATCAAATCTCAGTCATCCACATGGCACACAATTAGGGCTAAAAAGGTCATCCAATATCACAGAATTGGTCCAGTTCAAAGAAATTAGGCGAAAAGGTTGGGGTCCTTCTTGAAGAAGTCCACTTGTTGAACATCATTAGAATGGGATTTAGGAACCGAGATGAACTATCCGTTCGTTTATGTCAGCCCAACCTTCCTAGCTAACAAGCTCATCCAGTCATGACTCTGTTTCCAGCCAACCAATTAATATCACTCCATGCATGCCATATTTCCCACTATTTAGTCCATTACTCCAAAGACCATTTCTCCTTTTTCTTACCTAGGATGGCTCACTGAATAGAGATATCTTCTCCTTGTCAAAACATAGGCAACATCCACATTAATAAGGATCACCAAACCATGACAATTTGGCTTGATCACCCCCCTTTTGGGTCCACTCACCAACAAATACCGTATTGTTCACTCTCGTCACGCCATTGTTCGGCTGTTCCCCCAGGCAGTGCTGGTTCAGCCAGTACCTCCGATCCTCCCTTGACCTCAAAAGACGACAACTCCAATGACTGCCGATCTCTATCTCCGTCCCTCACCTTTCCCTTTTGTATTCATATTTCCCTATAGTAAGGAAAGTTTATAATAATAAAAGCTCATCTTCCATCTTTGTTGGCTCTACTGAACCCTAGTTTGGAAAAACCCTCCAAACACTCATATTTCACCAATACGGTAAGAAGGAGAATTACCTGGAGAACATCGGCCAGCAACTGAGCTGAGCAACTGGTCAGTAGTGACGCCCATGCCGGGAAAATAGCACACAAAAACTACATCAAGCGCTGAAAAATCACACGGTATAGCTGCTATTTCCCCCTGCCAGCACCTCACCTGGTCATACTTCTCCTTAATCATGGCCAGCAAGAAAAGAGACTCATGTATGACAAGCAGGAGCACGCAGGCCGGAGCAGACTCCACCAATCGGTCCACGAACCACTCACTCCCCATGCAAACCAGAAGGCGGGAGCATTCTCGGACTGCGGCTGCGGCGATGATCCTCAAGGCCTTCTGCCGGCGCTCCTCGTCAGAATTGACGGTGTCGAGCTCCAAGAAGGACCAATCCCTCTCAACTAGACTCTGGATTGGAAGCGGAGCTGCGGCGGAGGTGTTGCCGGAGTTGGAGGAACAGAGGCGAGCAGAGCAGGAGGTAGGAGTTCCTCGGAGCCGAAGTGCATGCCTGCGAAGGAAGCAGGATGAGAGGGAAAGGGGACTTAGGGTTACTGTTAGGGTTACAGTAGAGCGCAGTAAGCAGAAAGGAAGCATGGCGGCCGGGAGAGAGAGATTGACAACAGAGACCCGAGCTATCCAGATTTGAAATTTGAATAATTAATACTTTCATTTTTGAAAAAAAATTTGCAATCAGCTCAGTTTCTTTTAATAAAAAAACTGTTTCACAGAAAATATATAAAATGAATAAATTTCCTTAAATCATATACTACGAGAACTTTATAATAAAATTCATTTCATATTAAATTTTCTATAATTTTTAATAAATTAATTAATTTTATTTCACATTTAAATATTTATCCATAATCAGAGCATCAAATTTCATATAAATCTATAAAAATAAAAATATATTATTTAAATTACTTCTACAATTTTTTTCACATAATTTTTTTATAAATATAATAGTAAAATTACTTTTTTAATAAATTAAAAATACATTTAAATATTTTTAATTATTATTATATTCTTTATTTTTTCTTTATATTCTAACAGACATATTTAAGTCTGTGTTTTAATTTTTAAAATATAAATTTAATTTTTAAGAAAGAGCACATTAAAAGTATTTTTAAACAGTACAAAATTGAAGATTTATCTCATGAGTTACATCTAATTTTTAACACAATTAACTTTATTTTTTATATAAAAAAAGCAAAAAAAAATTTAGGATCCAACAGGGCGTACAGATTAGGGATTTTACTGATCCGATTTCGAATCGAGTTGTATATATTATAATATAAAATATATTTTAATTCGAGCCAATTTCTAGCTGTATTGAGCCGAGCCTACCCGGCTCAAAATCGGCTCGAAATTATTACCTAGCCGAACTTTTGACTCGTTAGTCGGCTCATTTAGATCGACTCGATTTCGATTCGATCTAAAATCAATTTAATTTTCGATCGATTTTTGATCTTCAATCCATATTAACGCTCTTAGTACAGATTCCCCCCACAAAAAGTTCAGTGTTTTATTCAAGCAGGAAAGTTGACTTAAAAAAACTAAATCAGACCAAAGTGCATGTTATCAGAAAGGAAATGAGCAGCATTAGTAGAAGCAGCAGATTTATTTCACCGCCAGAACCGAGAATTAACATTAAGAACTTTCAGAAATAACATGGACCAGTAAGCGGATTGCTTTCATTAAACAATTGAATGTAGGAAGACTTGGAATGAAAACAATCAGAGCAAGCAAGAAGCAACAAAATATTCATGACAATAGAATAGCAAATCAGATTTTTTTTCTCAACAAATTATTTCAATAAAAAAGAATGCAAATTTTCTCAAATACACCAAGGTAAAAATCTCTCACACACTCAACCATATGCCTGGCATTTTTTCCCATTTCGCCAATTACATTGCGAAAAATGAAAAAGCAATGCAAACCATAGTTAAAAGCAATATGAAAGCACTCAATTTCCACAACCATAAGCATGGAACTGGAAACAACTACTACAGCAGCTTTATTGCACTCTATATCATAAAGTAAAGCTAGAGAACAAGAACTTGGAACTATTTCCTTCCGCAAACAGGCTGTATTCTTCCATTTTTGTCTCTTCGATTGAGCAAGAGATGCCAGATTGAGATTCCACTGTGTTCAATATGGGTCCTGCATGTTCATTCGTTGGCTCACAGTTCACACCAAATTCAGAAGAACCGATCAATGGCCACCCAAAATGAAACAATGAGAAAGATTGACCACCCTCATGTATTTTCGTTGAGCTCTTTCCCATCTGATTTTTTCCAGATGATGAATGTTCCAGAGCACATTTCTGGCTTTCAAATGATCTTTCGTTAGGCTCTGGTACTATTTCATTAACATGACCTGCAGAAACACTATTTGTTACTTGCACATTTGGTCTTGCAGTAAAAACTCTAGTTTTACCATGGTATAAGTGATGCTGAGGAAAATGGCACATGGAAGTTGTTATAGGAGGTAGTAGAGTGTTATAATGTATGCCGAGCTCCAAGAATCTGTTTGCGGAAAGGCCACAATCAATAGGGGTTGAGAGCATATGGCTATCATGCTGGGAAAAAGGCCAGGATACTGAATTTTGATTTTGATAGTACATGATTTCTCCAGTAAATATAGGTATTGGAAGGTAACTATGCGCTTGAAGAACATTTTCGTGTAGAGGGTAAACATGAGATCTAAAACTACTATAAACAGTATTGTCACTAGTTACTGGGGAGCAGCCTGAGGAGGAATTTCCAGTTGTATCAATCTTTACATCTGTGGTATCATCTTTTTTTTCCAATAAAACATCTCTATTGCAAGATGACTGTTGGCTAATATCTTCCAAATCCAAAGTTGAAGATGTTTCAGGAATTAAGTTGCCCGAAGAGCCGAAGTTGCTGCCGCCCTCGCTAAGGCATGATGAGCAGCTGTCAGAACTTGAAGAGATCATCATCGAATGGCAAGTATTTTTCACAGGATTTTTTGGGTCGGAAGATGAGTTGCATCCGTCTACAATTTGCTTCGAGCGAGTGAGGGACTTTCCTGATTGTAAGAATCTATTTTGGCAGTTTCTACTTGCAGTAGAATCCAAGTTATTTGCACCCTTACGGCTATCATCAATATTCTCATGTCTCTGGCATCCCTCTTCATTTTCATCAAACTTAATTTCTTTAGCTCTCGAAGAAAAATCAATCCCTAAATTACTTCTACTGTGTTTCCTCTGTGTATCCATTGGCTCCCAAACTTGCCTTGTGTGGGTAGCTTCTCGTCCTGAAGCTCCTGTAACCAGCTTCCCTTTGGGAATGAAATAGTTTTCACTTCTATTACAGCCATATGTGCTTTTACTGTATCGGTTCACATCCCTCCTGTAACTGGTTGTAGGAAATCGGCGACAATCATTTAATTTATATTCACACAGTTCATTGCATCTATGAGTCTGGGAATCGTATCTATCATGAACTATGCATTGAGGAGATTGTAATTTGTCAGTGGATCTCATATTGCAATTCCTGGAATTTATTCTCACAATCCTTTCTCTGAATGCATGGGTTCCACCAGTCAAGTAACTAAAGGAAGCCCTTCGCTTCATATACGACGCATCATGCTGAATGCTAATGTCAGTGCTAAGTGCAGATTTGTGCTTGTCATACCACTTAGGAGACTCATCTTGAAACTCATCTCTTTTAACCCTTAATCTCCGCCTAGATGATTTTGATTGCTCAATCACTAAAGAGCCAATATTTTCACTAAAATGTGACTCTCCATCAACGTGATTGTAACATAAGCTTGCACTCTGTAGGTTCATTGAATCGGCATTTTCATTTGCTAAATTATCATCAGAGATATCTGCCAAAATAGGTCCCACGGTAATATGATCATCTCTAGAATTACAAGCGGTATACCCAGGGTCATGAAAGATTTTTGATGATTTATCAATAATGTTTGCTGGTAAGTTGTCTGTGGATGCTGAAAAACTGATAGAAGGTGACTTTGGTTCAACAGGTTTTACCTCCCTGTCTTTTTCTTTTTCCTTTTGCCTCTCTTTTCTTCTCAGTTTTCTTTCCTGTTCTTTATTCCTCCTCCTCTCCCTGCGTTCTTCATCCTCACGTTTTTCATTCTCTTCTTCTTCAAGAAGTTTAACCTGTTTCATAATCAATCCAGTCAGATTTCAGAAAACACCACCACTCTAGTTTGGATATGAAAAAAATACATCAAAGAATAAGTGACCTGTTTTTCTAAAGTGATTATTTCTCTACAGGCAACATGAACACGCTCCTCCAACAATTTCATTGCAAGGGAAATAAATAAACTATGTGCATTCTGCCTAGCTGTTCCTTCTCGGAATGCCTTCTCAACCTGCTCGTATATATAATCAAGTCAGAACAGCGATGTAACATATATAGCGGAATCTCTGGTTCTCAATTCATTTAAAGGTTAAATTTATCAGATATGAATCCGGAAAACTTTATATACTTACCGTCTTACATGCCTCCTCACAAAACGCTCTCATCACTCTGCAGTGTATATTTAATGCAACACAGGTTTTTCAAACTCTGCAGCGTATATTTAAAGCAACACAGATTTTTCTATTTTATTCCTTCCCAACTTCATGCTAGTATCAGTTGGCAGATGCCAGATCTCGACTTCAAGACTTCTAGCTCTAGAATAGTGTTAAATCTTTGGTAATCAACTGACCTTAAAGCTTAAACCTTTGAATTCTTGCAATAATTACAGAAGACAAAGTAGCATGTAGAGAAATAACCACAACATAAAGCTGCTAGTTGTAGATAATAGTCAAATGCTTTCCACACATGTCAACTGATAAGAATTGAATAAGACCACAAGCAGCTATTACAATGGAAAAAAAAAATTTAAATGGAAACGTTGGCCTAATGAATAATACCTGCTCTTTGAATATAACTGTTGCAGCATCTAGAAGGAATTCTCTTGCAAGTTCAGGACTCTTAGCATGTTTTTGTGGTCGGGAGCCATCTCCATCAAGCTCATTTTCATCTTTGTCAACAATATCATCATCCTTTTTTTTTTAATAAAAATGCCTAGTCAAATAAATTGCAAAACATGTTTCACTGCAAACACCAGAATTTCAAAAGCATTTACCTCTTCTTCAACATCTTCTGCATGCTCAAAGAAACTTTTGATACCAGATCCTTCTGTAATTGACACAAAGCCATCACCTATTATTAATCTCCGATGGACACATGATTGTCCCTTCAATGCATGCGCCTTAACACATAGTTCACTGCATCGGCCATCAAGTTTCCATGCTCTCAATGTGATAAAGCAAGTACTCAAATTGCTAAGATCGATCCCGTTCACTTGAGCTTTCCGATTCAAACCGACATCTTCAAAATCCAATATATCAGCTTTCCCTTCAGTAGTACCTATGGCCCACTCAAAACGATGAAATGTATTGATTGTGTCCCTGAAAGAATGTTGCCAATCAGCTTGGACAGAGTCCTCAGACACCTGAGAGTAATACACGTAATTTCAGAAAGGTGCACCATATAAATTTCCAAGCTTAACATAATGAAAGTACGGTTGGCTAATTTTCCTATGGCTGCTAGCAAATAGTTCAAAGTTCCAGCTAATGAAACAAATATATTATGCGTGTTGGTCAAGTAAATTTGCAATGCTTAGTGACGCACACTAACCAAGGAGAAATTGCATATGAACTCATGAAATCTAGTTGAACAATGTATTAAAGACCCAAATCATAGGTTTTCTGTATATGCCACCAGTCTTTACTACATAATTTTTTAAACGTCCCACATCTTCACTTCTGTATTATACAGAATGTATTAATTAAGTATTGTGTCTATTGGAATGTTTCTTGTGAACACACGAATTCTATAAGTAGCATTCTCCCATGTAAATGTGAAGATGTATCACAAAACAAAATTATGTATGAAAGTGATTGAATGAGGTCAATTATTCTTCTATCGATTATTTAACTCTTGTTGAGTGTTTTAGCGCAACTCATTTTCCAACACTTCATCTTTGCTTATGTAAAAACTTCATCTTGAAAATGGAGGAGGCATACTTCATATTGGAAATCTGTATCAGCAACACAAAACCAACTAGTGCAGTGCAGTTTCTTTCTCGTGCGCTTTAGTTCCTTCAGTTCCTTGAATTCGCGTAGCACATTCCTTCTACAATCTCTACAAAATCTCTTGCTGTCAAACCTGCCATATGGGGACAAGTTCACAGCGTATCAATATAGCACTAGTAGTGACACCTTCAACCAAATGTGAAACATTACAAATTTAGAAAAGCATTGGAAGGGGGTTATACATCCAATGCCACATACAAAAGGAAAATCATTCAATCCAATATATGAGGTTTTGAAGAAAAGTTAGGAAATGGTTCAAGGTTCACAGAGATCTACAACCTAATTCTCTCTCTGTTTGCTTTAGTGAAGTCTATAATTATTATTTTGATTTACTACAGATACATTTATAACTACATTTGAAGTTTTCCGCAGAAATTGCATTCATGGTTTAAAATTCATTCAATTGATCAGGGGCTAGTGACATCAGTTGGGGGTAATTCGATGCTATCTGACAAGATGCACTTCATTTCAAAATAAACAGGATGTACACTTGGGAGCAAGTCTTCATATCAAATTTCTTTAAGGAGATTTCAGCCTTTTTTTTTTTGAATCAAAGGAGATCTCAGCTTTTGGTGATATGTTTCCTTATTTGTTATTTGTTTGTTATGGGAAAAGATAGTAGATAAGAGCCATGGGTTTCTTCATTCAAACATCTTCCTTAAAGGATTTCGATAAAATCGTGCCTTGATTTTTGGAGTGAGAAACCAACCGATGAAATATTATTGGCTTCATTGGGTCATTGCTAACCAACTATGCTCAATATAGGGGCTTTCATGTAAATATAAGCACCTTCTCCCATGTTACAATGTAATTCACTTTGCACCAATAAATGATTTCTCGCATGCCAAGAATATCCTAATGGCAGTCCAGAAGCACACCTCAACAATACGTTTCTCTTACCATAAAAAAAAACCAATAAGTTCCTCTTCGTTTTCCTTTATTATAGTATTTACTTTAATAATCTTCCATTGTTTACCCATAGGACAATCTCTGCAATGTCATTTTTAATATAGTAACTTTGCAGTTATTGGGGCAGAAAATAAATTTTCATGTTAAGAGTCATCGTTTTGTTACAATAGGCCCCATGAATTTAATAAAATTTCCAATAATCTTAGTATTTGTCAATCCAACTATAACTTTATTTTGTTATTTTTTATTTTTTCTTCAAATAGGAAAGCAGTAAAATTAAAAATGGAAATCAATAAATTCAAGAATATAAGAAATAAATGAACACAATGAGACCTGCTTGAGCTACTTGGACTTTTTTTCCAAACATTCTCATGATATATATGCTAATCTGAAACAGTCATATTTGCTAACTTTGCAAAGCAATGTTCTAATATTTTATATTTACTTTTGGAGTAGGAAGATCAAAGTTAGAATACTAAGAGGTATAGATCAAAAATGACTTGAGAAAGGTTAGACTTTGAATCACTTGCACTCACAGAGAACCATATTTTACATAAAACGAGATGGAGAGAGAATTTCTTGTAGCTAGTGCCAAATAGTTTGGATTAAGGCTTTGTTGATGTGCATTTACAAAGCAGGAGGAATGAGTGCTAAAAAGAACTAAGCAAATAATGACATACTAAGCCAACATCAATCACTAGTTTTAAAAGAAATAGTTTAGCGGACGTTGATGACAATTAACAAAAGACAAAAGGGGAATAATCCTTCAAATGTATGAGAGGCAATTATCATGATGGTTCAAATCTACATCACATTCAACTTTTAGTAATGCGAAAGACAATATTAAAAAAAAAAGAAGCAAGAGACGATAATCATGATGGTACACCATAATCATTGATTGGTTAATGTATTCAGTTTGATTACGAGAACAGTTAAATCGATCATTATGGAACACATGTATCTCTGCTATGGTAAGAAATCGGCTTCACATGCATGAACTTCAACCAAACTTAAATTGTGAAACTACATGCTACTCAAACTGAACTATTGCAAGGAAACATACCTGTACACAAGCCTCTCGATGAAATCATCCTCCTTCATTCGAAGAAGAGATGATCGAGTTTCATCACCCAATGCAGACCAGAAGTCCACCAGTGTATAATAGGCAAGCCTAGAAGTGTGCAAAGCACAAGTTTCCCTTGCTCCATAAACCCGTCCATAATTAGCCAACCCTTGACTTATCCATCCCCGGCCTCCTCCACCACATGCATCAGGATATAACAATTCACGCTCATGTTCTCTTTGCCTAGAGCTATCAAAAACCTAGGAGCAATCATATGAATCCAATAAGTATAGAAGAATTCAACAACACAAGTCATAATTCATGATCAATTATATTTTGACTAAAAGAAAGTAAACACTGCAATGAAGTTGAACATTACTCATACTAATCATATTTTTGACCATTGCTAGAGCTAATGCAAAAAAATAGCAATACCACTGTTTTCAATTATCTCAGCCATCCACGAGTCCATGAATAAAACAGGGTTGATTCAAACTAGACCCAAACTCATCAAGTCAAAGCAAGCAAAGCTATGCCCAAGAACAATGACTATTAGTGAAATACTCATTTTAGGCAAGGTCTGGTATCTTAATCACACCTTGAGGGTGTGTTCACAACCCCAAGTTTTTGGTGTCCACGAGGCTCTGCTTCAACCTCGTCCCAATATAGCCTATCAATTCAACCTAGTTTCAATGGGGTTCTCCAATTTAACTTTGTTACAGAAGAGTTTGTTTCCTCAACCTTGTTTCAGAGTACTTCAATACCCCAACTCTATCCCAAAAAAGTTCATCAGCATACCATTAGCCTATAAATTACTTGATTGTTTGTATGATCACAAAAACAATGTTACAATCTAAGCTTACTTTTAAATTTCATTTCCCTCCTAATGAAAACTTTTCCAAATTCCCCACTGTCATGTAAGCTTTCTAGCAGCTCCATCGTAACTAGCTGAGCCACCGATATGTTCAACTATTTGATAGCATACATGGGGCGAACATCCGACTGATTGATGACATCCACTTCTTAGCCATAAATAAGGTCTCCATCGAGTACTAAGCAACTTTGATTGAATTTGAGTGAAGTAAGAACTTAGTGAAAATTCTACCACACCCCACTATTGTAGCTTCTAAAAGTGTCATGTACTTCTCTCATTGTAACCGCAGCTAGCAGGTCCCCTCATTTGATAATGGAATCAACTTCTGGCTTTTTCTTGAAAGTTGGCATTAGACCATAGCATTGCGCTACAACTAGTATAAAAAGAAACAAAAGTCAACAACATCCCATTTGAGGATGTTGTAAAAATCAACAGAGGGGCATATCCTTATCCCATCCAAAATTACCTAACATAGCATAGTGCACAAAAAAACCAGCTACACTATTTTTGTTATACTATTCATGAGTGAGTTCACAAAAAGAGAATGAAAGAAGTATGTTCACAAGATGCTCAAGTACAACATATTTATGATAGTAATCATGACTTCTTTTGGCTTAGCTTTGCTGGTGGATGTGACGACCTCTTTGAATCACCTAAATCTTTTGCCTTCTTTACTTTCTTGCATTCTTATCTTACTTATAGTTGAATAGTTGGCTTGGTTTTCTTTCACTCTTTCTTGTAGGGATACATTATGACTTCTTTTGGCTTAGCTTTGCTGGTGGATGTGACGACCTCTTTGAATCACCTAAATCTTTTGCCTTCTTTACTTTCTTGCATTCTTATCTTACTTATAGTTGAATAGTTGGCTTGGTTTTCTTTCACTCTTTCTTGTAGGGATACATTACGGATCGGATCCGCTTGATCGACCCACGCTCACCTTCGTCACATCTTTGTCCTGCACTTTTATATGATAACCACTGCTATGTAATTAATTCATGAAACAAAGGAAATGGAATAAAATGAAGAAGCTAAGTAGTAATGAGTGGAGTATGGACATATTTAAAAAACATAAATAAGAGAGCCGTCTTAGGCATATCCTCATTTGTGCTTACAATATTGCCTAACCAAAATTAACAACTCATCTTCTCACAGCTGAATGGTATAAAAAGATGGATTTTCTTAAAGCTAGTATGCTGTCATATTTAGTTTATGGGATTTTACAACCATTTTACAAGAAACAAATGGACCCTCCACAAACCTCTGTTCAAGAGCTTACAGTAGATTAATTTTATCAGAGAAAACAAAGAGGAAAAAGCATTGCAATTAATTAAAACAAAGTAGCATTAAAAGCATACTTTCTGCAGCATCTCCAATGATCTTGCACAAATAAAGCAGTCAAGAAGTGTGAGTATTCCATCCTTAGTAGTGGCTAGGCCACCCCAAGGGTGCATACTTGGGTCCTGCAAATTTTCAGATTCACAATCAACCTTAGCAGTTGTCTTGTGGGGAAAGCATCCACCAGGACACTCCTGCTGCATAGACTTCCCATAGATAACAATCTGTGAGAAACACTCAAGAAGCAACCCATGACACCTGGAACAGTAAAGATTCTTCCGAGCCTGCTCACAAAGTGTCTGCTTATCTACCCTTAATAGATCCCGTCGAGCTTGAATGGGTAATTTGCCCCAGAACTGATTCAAGCAAGATGCATGCAAAGATAAAAAAGCAATTAAGTTTTGTTTCTCTGCATGTAAAAAAATATTCAGTGCGAATAACATTGAAAGGAAACCACTAGAAAATGAAAGCTAGATATCAGCAATTTAAGAACATTACGCACAAATTAGTCAAATATTGTAACCGACCTTCATAATCTATTTGAAGTACAAATGGGTTAAAAATTATACTATTTACTATCTATATAGAGTTGATGAATCACTGTACTTTACAAACTTTAAAAAAAAAAAATTCTACAAAGCCCAAACAAATGATAAAAACGATTCTAAGATCATGGGATAATGCCTTTATCTGTTGGATGAGTGTATTGTTCAATAGACAATGCACTCGTTCAATGGACAGAGACATTGTCCAAAGATACTAGAATTCTTTTGAGCAACATAATATATTAGAAAGTGACAGATAGATAGATACGCATATGTGTACTAATACAGTTCTCCATTGATGATAAGCTGCAGCACGAAGAGAAGAGTGAAACCCATCAACCAATGCTATAATCAAAGCATGCCAAGTAAGTTAACATTTCTCGTTTCCCATAGCTTGCCGGCTAGACATACAATCAAACCGCAGATCAAGATCTAACGTGTCAACCGCCAGAAAACAATCAGAACAAGAAATTAATAATCCTACCAGAATACTTGAGATCCACACAATAAAACGGAATCTAAACGACAACATGGGATTGATGTTTGTCCATCAGCAGGGCGATACCTCCTGTAACCGATCGAAGCTAACATCATCTGGTTGCCTGGACCAAACAGCATTAGAAGCAGGAAGAGATCCTGCGGCGCCACTGAATGCCGAGCACGACGTCGCCGGAGCATTTCCAAATTGAGCGCGAGCGCTCCTCTGCAGTAGTCCCGGCATCTTCCACCTCTCTGCGGCACCACCTCCTCTACACCACCCGACACTTCGCCATCCACAACCCTGGATCCAAAGCGGATCGGCAGGAGAAAACCTCGGAAAACGGCGATGCAAGACTCGAATCAAGCGGCAGCTGGACAGCCGGATTCGGATCTGAGCGAGCTACCCTGTGACGATCTGAAAGGAGTTCGGTGAAAGAGGCGATTGAATTCCAGCCATCGGCAATGGGAGCGAGGGTTTCCGCAACGAGAATTGCTTCACTCTTCTTCGACGGCCTTTAACGAGAGAAGAGAGGAAGGAGGTTTTACAGGAGACCGCTGTCGCGGCGGAGGGCCGACGTCGCCCGCTCCGATGAAATAACGAAAGCGCTGGTCCGGTTCGGCAAAAGAGCCTGTCTGGTTCGGCTTGCATCGAGCCAACTGATTACTGGTTTAAAGTTTTAACCGTCACCGTAAAATGCGATTAAGAAAAAACCGTCACAGTAAATGCATCATCAGGGGTGCATATGTAATAAAAATATTTTATAAGTCGTCATTTCTGTAATTAAATGCTTGTTGTGGATCTAAATAACATTCACTGCACACTTGACAGCTGACATTTGAGCACATGGCCATTGGTGGCAATATATAACTAAACACATGAAACACATCACGCGATAAAAATTTCAAGCTTAGATTGATAAAATTAATGTATAGTATTAATTATTTTGGGATTACTGATTGAATGAGTTGAATTTGAGTTAAATAAGTTTGAACTATTTTAATTTAGTAGACTTGATTTTGATGAGCTTAATTAAGTAGAAGATCCATACTGTTTATAGGTGATTTGGGGATCCCTAAACCTGATTTTAATTGGGTTGATGATCATTAAATTATTCCAGCTATTTTTAAGTTATTGTTGTGATTTCTTATAACTGGGATCGAGCTATAATTAAATAGATAACATGGATTAAATTTTAGTTTAACCTGAATCTAATTTTTTGAAATCATTTTGCCACCCAAAGAAAAAGGAAAGTGGATTCATCAATCCTAAATCATAAAGCTTAGAACTGAAACTGAATAGGCCACTCTTTTTTAATTTTTGGTGATATAAAAGTTTCAATTATAAATAAAAGGTTATTGCGTGGTGAATTTGTAAATAAATTTTATTTGATCAATAAGGGTAAAAGTAAACTCTAGTCATCAACAGCGAGGTGAATCAGCAGAAATGGAAACCGAAACCGGAGAGCTTGCCGGCTCGCTGGACCTCGTCCCGAAGTCCGCCGTTCTTATTGGCGCGCTGCAGGTCCTTCCTTAAGTGAAATTCTGCTGCGCCTATGGCTCCTCCCTTCTCCCCAACAACGAAGACAAGGTCTTCGGACTACTCTTTGCAAGAATCCGTAAACCTTGTTACTTCTGCTGAATTCAAATTGTTATTGATGAAATCTTTACAGACTTCGATGGTGGACTACATCATAGGTGTGGCAGACCCGCTAGAATGGCACTCTAAAGTGCGTAAGCTATACTAACATATCCAGAGCTGCTCCTTTTATTCAGTTTCTTAATGGCGTGATTCAAATGCAGAACTTGGAAAGGAACAGGCACCATTACTCGAGGTGGATGTCTTCTACCATGGTTCTTTTGCTTATTCTGTATTTTACGCCTCAAATAATCTAGCGTTATTCGTGGCATAGATCACCTGGATTGCTGATGGAATTGGGGTTGGAGTCCATTTCAATCCTTTTGTGCATTGTGGAGACAAGGTTTTAAATTCTGCGTTATTGTCATTTGTAAAGTGCCATACATTGCTATTTCATCGAATCCATTTTATGGGTGATTAATAGATGATAAAATATGGCGTTGTAAGGATGCATGATCTAGCTCTTGATGTATTAACTTGGAGCAAGTTCTACCTTAGTGGTCATTTGCAGAAACCTGTATGTCGTTTCTTGAGGTGTGCTTTTTTACTTCTCTGATATTGCTTATATATATATCTATGCATTGTTATGGTGTTGTGCTTATGAACTAATAAGCCACACATGTATATTTGTAATCGTTCAAATGACACTTTTGGCTCTATTAATTGATTATTCATGCACTTTGTCTTCATGTTTATGGCTGTATTTCTTTCAAATCTGATACAATCAATAATCAAATTTTTTTTTGCATGCATTTTGATCTAGCTGATTTTAGTTTGACCATACTAAGGTCAACCTCTATTGGTTGGTTTTGATTCCTCTACAGTATTTTATGTCTATTCGGCATGCTGTTACTAGGTTTCTTATTCTATTCTATTGCTTAATAGGCCGGGTTTTAATCCCTAGTTCAAACTGCAAATTATAGGCAGAATGTTTGATGTTTTATACCTTGAGGACATCCGTTAGCAGTCCTTCAGGGGTAACAGGTTTGCAAGTATCTCTAATATTTCATTTATTTATGATTGTTTCGATGGATTCATTGAACGTTTTCTAAAGAAGGTTCCATCGATGGTTCATGGAATTGTTAGCTTCTTCTTGTGCAGTTTAGTTCTTGGAAATGGGCTCTGGTAGCTAGTAGATCTTTATAATTTCTTATTAGATTCTGGCACAATCATTATTTTGGTATTTATATAATACTTACTATTACTTTCATTGTTAGACACGTGCCTCTTTTCCTTGTTATGTTTTTTTTTTCTTTTGAAAGAGTGGCACTTGCCTTCCATTAAAAAGTAAAATTACACAAGCACATTCAAGTCATATCTCCTTGGAGGAGATTGCAAACATCAGTGGAGATGGGCATATCCGTTACCTATGTAAACTTAGAATCTAAAACTTTACGAGCTAAATAATCAACTACACTATTGATCACTTTTGGTATGTGGTTAGGTGTGCAAAAAGTAAACAAATGAAGCTATGCAATGGTTTCTTTCAGTAGTTGATCCTCTTGTTGATTTGTAGTGGTTGTGTTCCTTAGCATTTGTGCCAGTTTTGCACAAGATATCCTGAGTATCCAACCAAACACCATGTGACTCTGTTGCCCACAATACCAAAGAGTGATTGCTTGCTTCTCAGTCGTGGACACTTCACAAGTTATTATCTTCTCTCCGCCTCCTTCCAGAAACTTACAGATCTCTAATGATGTATGCTGCAGCTAGCAATCCTCCATGCTAAAGAGATCCATCCACATTTACTTTGATCAATGGCGGGGTGTCCATGATCTTTCATTGCTCCTACATTGTTCTAAAGGGACTTGTGGACTCCAGTTGTTCCTCAAATGATTCAATTGGCCTTGTTTGATGCTCTTATCATGAACAACTTTGGCCTTTTCATTAGGTGCTGGTTTTTGATGAATTTAATCATTCCATGCTCTCTACATGGTTGTATGAGGCACTAATATTACTATGGGGCTCCATAACACACCTCGCCGAGCTTTCTACTTCGGAGCCGCCACCTGCCAGGCCCCGGACAAATCTCTGGTCCCTTCATGTCGATGGTGCATCCGGATCACAATCCCAGGGGGCTGAGATTCTCCTAACCAGCCCAATGGGGGCCACCCTACATCAAGCTGTGTCACTTCGATTCAAAGCAACAAACAATCAGGCAGAGTATGAAGCTCTCATCGCAGGGCTGAACTTCGCACTCAGCATGGCTGTGAAGTGCATACAGGTGTTCAGCGATTCCCAATTGGTCGTCAACCAGGTGAACCGTGCATTTGAGACAAAGGATGAGGTTCTGAAGAGGTATCTGCAATTGGCCCGATTCTTAATCTCTCAATTCGAGGATTTCTCCCTAACGCATATCCCCAGAGAAGAAAACCAAGTGGCTGATCGGCTCGCGAAGGAGGGGCTCCCCGACCTCCGTCGGGCTCAGACATTCGTAAGGCCTAGTTTCGAATGCGCAGAAGTTTCCTTTGAAGAGCGGCCACCTTGCTGGATGGACAGGATCCTCAATTATCTAAAAGATGGGACCCAGCCGGACAACAGGCAAGAGGTGAGGAAGCTGAAACTTGACTGTGCCAAATACACCCTCATCGATGGGAAGCTCTACAGAAGGTCCTATGCCAAACTCCTCACCAAGTGCCTAAGGCCTGAGGAAGCCAAAGAAGTGATGGAAGCTGTCCACCGAGGGCAGTGTGGAACCCACGCTCTTGACTGAAGTCTGGTTATGCAAATCCTACGCCAAGGATTCTTTTGGCCGAATATTCACAAGAACGCTCAGATGTTTGTGGAGAAGTGTTCTCAATGCCAATACTACGCCGACATGCATAGGCAACCTGCAGGCTATCTCAAACCCATCAATTCATCTTGACCCTTCGCTATTTGGGGGCTGGACTTCCTAGGCCCAATGCCAGCGGCCATGAAGAATTACAAATGGATACTGGTGGTCGTCGACTACTTCACAAAGTGGATTGAGGCTAAGCCACTTACTCATCCTACTGCTCAAAATGTGAAGAATTTTCTATGGGCTAATATCGTCTGCATATACGGCGTACCAGTGGTGATCATTACTGACAACGGTACCCCGTTTGCTAATCAGTGGATCCACGACTTCGGCAGTAAACACCAAATCAATCTTAAGTATGTATCCGTCTGGCATCCCCACACTAACGGGCAGGCAGAGGCCGCTAATAAAAATATTTTGAACATCTTGAAGAAATGCCTTGATGGCGTCAAAGCTCGCTGGCCAGAAGAGTTACCAGGCGCTCTCTGGGCTTATAATACAGCTCCTTCCGAAATGACCCAGGAGTCTCCTTTCTCCTTTTCATTCGGGACAGATGCTATCATACCAGTTGAACTAGAGCATTACTCTCCCAGGGTGGAAACTGCAGCCAACTTCAAACTAGAGGATATGCAAAACTGGGTGAGCGAAAATGATGATTCACGACGCATCGATCTAGACCTTTTGGAGCAAAAGAGAGAGCTGGATGCACTCAAGCGTCTGGAACACAAACGTCGGATTAAGAGATATTTTAACCGCAAGGTTAACCCCAGGACTTTCATTCAAGACGACTTGGTGCTTAAACGAAGGCTTCTCGCTGGCAGCAATTTAGGGGTTCCTAAGCTTGAGCCCAACTGAGAAGGCCCTTATATTATGCACGAGGTTGCTGGACCGAACGCATACTATCTTATGACTTCTGAAGGCATCCAGTTCCGCAGAACCTGGAGTGGGGATGATCTAAAGAAATTTTATGCCTAATTATTGGCAGCAGTTAGTCTTTATACTCTTTATACATCATTTATTTGTACAGATTCACTCAGAAAGTCATTATGAAACAGAGGCAATCCTTATCGAACACATTTGGGTCTTCTTTTGTTTTTTTCAAAAGCATATCCGGATTCCATTATCATCGGCCCAAAGATCATCTTAAATTCTGGAATTCTTAAAGTGACGAATCTTGTGCCGATTGAATATTAGGGTATTCATATCAAGCCTAACATCGCTCAGGTATGATTTCTAAACTCAAACTTCTCTCATTGTATTCGAGGTTCCGGACCTCGCGCACGATGGGTCATCATGACTAACCTTCCATATACGGCGGTCACTGAGCCTAGTTATGCCTGGAAGGCGGGGTTTCCTACATACATCTGGGACCCTTCCATAAGTCCATCTGGCTAGCGGAAGGTCTGAAGACCTGCTCATAACCTTAGGACAATCCTTGTTATCTACTCATGATACAGGTCCCCCCTAAGTAGAGTGTCTTCGCTTTCCACTAGGATCTGTCATTCCAAGGGGGTCAGCCCTTGCCTAAAGTGCAAACATCGGTCACAATGTTTCAGACGAACAAGTCCTTTTGGCATTGGGTCAAATAACTCCTACGCAAGATCTCCACTATTATTATTACTTCTTTCCTGTGCACGTACGCAAAGGAGTATTCTTTAACCCAAATTCGGATATCCTCGAGGTCAGCCCTTGCCTTAGGAGCAAACATCGAACACGATGTTTTAGATCCTTTTGGCACCGGGTCAGATAACTCCTCTTAGGCGGACCTCTCCTACTGTCATTACACCCTCTCTATATGGGTCTGTAAAATTTCAGAAGTCAAACTCGGGGTATTCTACATGATTCAAAGTTCCTTTTTATCTTGTTAAGGGGTTTGCTCAGAATTACAGTCAGAATATCTCAAGTTTCATGCAAAAGTATTTCATACACATCAGAATAAAAAGGTATGAAAGGCAAATCAAACTTTTTATTAATTTTCAAAGATTACAAAAATTGGGATTACAATTCACTTATCTTACAAGGGGAATGGGCTACCCTCTACTGATCCCATCCAAAAAACTAAATACATGATGGATGAGGTCGTCAGTTAAGTCGAAACCCTCCTCCCTGTAAGTAGAATCAGCGGCCATGCAAGGAAAAGGATCCACTTCTCCAAGTTCGGCGCCAGTGACCTTACCCCCTTGGATCAAAGAGGAAGCCAATCCCTCCCATGATCGCTTGATCCCTTCTAACCTTAGTTTCCTATACGGTAAACTCGTCTTGTAGGCCTCCACAGCAGCCATAGACCTCTCTGTGACAACGACTTCTTGGTGTTCGGCGACCTCGACGAGCTTCTTCTATAGGGCTTTATTGTCAGCCTCCATCACGCCCATGGCAGACTGGCGCACTGCAAGTTCTTCCAGGGCGGCATCAAGATGGGAGGACTTCATCGCCAGCTGGACCCTCAAGGCCTCAATCTCTTCATCCCTCTGATGAAGCTGACGTCTTTGCTCTAGCACCTACTCCTCGGTCCTCATGGCCCTGTTCAAAGCCAACGGCAAGCGAGCGAGGACCTGCAACAAACACAAGTCAGGTCACAGGAGTAAAGGAAGAAAAACCCTGGGAGAAGACCCTTACCGTGGCCACCCTATTGGCAAGACCTGAATAGAGGTCTGGCATGGAGGACATCTCTAATTTATCCTCCAAGCCCCTGACACCAGACCTCCTCCTAGGGCTAGACCTACCTCTCCTCGGTAGGCGCAGACCTTGTTCGCGGTTGGCACGGTGACAATGGTCAGTCTCCTGTCATCCCCTTTCGTCCTCACCGATATCCGTGTACCCTTGTCCCCAAAGAGCCCGACGAAGTTGGCACTGAAGGGGGGCTCTACGCTCCGCTGCCAGTCATGTTCCCCTCCAGCAGCAAAACCTTCCTCCACACCCTTCGCCTTCTTCAGTGGGGGCTCTGGACCTGGGCTTCCGGAGGAACCTCTTTTCTCTCCGGTAACCTCCCTGAGGACCAACTCCATGCAGGGTCCCTCCAATTTCTCCTTTTCTTGGCATCTGTCGGCCTTATCCCCTTCCTCCTTATCCCTTATAAGAATCCCTGTGGCACCTTTGGGAATTGTCGAGGGCTTGGCAGCTGGCATAGGTCCCTTTCCCTTTCCCGTATATCCCAGCTTAGCCAAGGTCTTCCTGTCATCTGTGACATCCTCAGGGGAGGATACAACATTAACGGCAGTTCCGCCACAGATCGGCTCCAGAACCCCTATCTCCTCTTCCTCCCCCACCTCGATAATCTCTCTACTAAGCTGGGTGGTAGGAGGTTGCCCCCTCCTGGCCCTCTTCATCAGAACTGTACTAGGAGGTAGTATGACTTCCTTGAGAACGGCGTATCCCAACACCTTAACGTGCAGGGATACATCATTCCTCACATGCCTGAGAAAGTCCTTCAAAGGCCAGCTCTGCCCCTTTAACTTCTCTAGGGTTTTTAGGGTGGCTGACCCGGCTACCCACTTGGCATCGCCCGTGAACTCAGGAGGGCACATCCTGGGCGTCAAGGGGATCCCCAAATTCCCTCCGACGAAGAAGTAGTAGTCCCTCCAGTCGGAGTGAGAACTACTCGCTCCTGAGAACGTCGCTTTCCTCGTCTTTGACCGCAAGGCTAGACACCCTCCATACCCTAGCACCACCATCCAACTAAACAGACTCCTGGACAACGTCAGAGTCCATGATATTCCCTGAGCCTACAGCAATTTCAGGAAGGAATACACGTAGGCAATGGCGTTGGGGGAAAGTTGTGTTGGGACAAGCTGAAAGGAGTTCAGAATCTCCTTGAACTCCGATTGCGGCGGCAGCATCAAGTCGTACTCCACCTGTGCCCGGTATACACATACCGCCCCCTGAAGAGGGCTGTTCGGTAGGAAGTCAGCTGTAGGGGGAATAATCGTCAGATTGGGGTTTCTCCTAAACCCCCTAGTCGTGTTGAGCACTTCGTGCTCCATTAGGAGACTCTCCTGGTAACTAGTATCCTTGTGGAATTGGTCGGCCAGCTCAGCCCATTCAATCTCTCCTCCTCCCAAAGCTCGATTTCGCACGGGACTGGGCGAAATCTCTTCTCCTCTCTTTAGGATTTGAAGATGGACAGGTACGCCAGTTGCCCTTTGGGGAAGCCTTTTATGGGAAGCAGCTGTGTCCTTTCATCTTCTGGTAGTCTGATCTCCTCGATCAGCGCACGGACGCAATCGGACCGTCCGCACTTTCTGACACACTCAGAACTCGAAGCGGCGCACAGTTCTCGAAGCATCATTTCTCCCTGTCTCGTCGTATATCGTCCACGATAGCTCACTATCGTGCACGATAGTTCGAAATGGTGGTTATTTTTTATCACTATCGTCCGATGATTTATAATCGTGCACGGGGATGATAATTTTACCCTTCTTTACTTAGAATTTATCATTGATTTTATACTTTCACACTCATGAATTCCTGTTCTCTTTTCTAATCTCGTGCTACCTGTTTCAAACACGAAGGAAATGAAATACAAACAAAATTCATCCAAAGATAAGTTTTTGAGAGAAAAATACAATTTCATTAATGATAAAACTTGTTACAATTCTATTTTTTCTGTTCTTACATATTTCTCATGAGTACAGGAAAAACAAAGAAAATACAAGGCTTTAGAACTTAGACACCGAGCGTAATAACTTTGATCTCAAAATTAGGGGAACCTCCCTCTTTGAGACCAATCTATTACTCCCCTGACCACAGGCAGCAGACCACCCTGGGAACCGCCAGACCTCATCCTACCTCGACGATAGTTCCTTCAAACATAAGGTGTTAATGATTAGGCTGAAGAACTAGCCAAGGGCGGAGGCAGGTCACTTCTGACTCCCTGGTTGATATTGCTGCCGGCCTTTAGGAGGAGCCCTCCGGCCTAGCCATCCAGCCTAAAGAGGAGTGGTTTGGCCCTCTTCAGGACTCCTATGAAGGGGAGACAGATGATAGCCCCAGCCAGCGTAGGATCTTGGTGGAGGAATCTCCTCCAGGCAGTGCTCCTAACGTCAAAGAACCTGTCTGGTCCCTTAGGACCACAGAAGGGAAGAACCGCAGGGCTTCTGATGCTCTCCTGATCTAAGATATGTTCATCAACCAACGTCTGCAGGAGAACATCAAAGGCGGCCTAACTCTTCACGTGGTAGCCCACCGGCGAGGCACTGACGATTTTCACCGCCCTCCTCACCGCTTCTTCCAAATCCTCCATACGTCGTCCCCGCCATCCAGAGCTGTTCTCTACCAGGGCCCGCAAGGAGTGAATCTCAGACTTCAGCAACTCCTCCCGGCGACGGGCTCCGGAGGCCGCCACCCTCGCCTCCGACGAAACCTCCTTGGCCTTGGCTAGCTCATTCCTTAGCCAAATCCTCTCCTCTTTTAAAGCCTCCCTTTCATCATCCAACTCCTTTATTCTTTTTTGGAGGTCTTTGACATGAGCAGAATGGGCCCGGCTCACATCCGATAGGCTGCGGTGGATTTCTCCCCTCGCAACCTCACTCTTATTGGCCCATTCTACATTATTCAGAGCAAGGGAAGCCAACTTGCACTCCAGTTTGTACAGTTTCCCTAGCTCTTCCCTGTGATCATTTTGAGAGCGCTTTGTGGCTTGCAGTAAAGCGCCCTCCAGCTCCTTTATTCTCTGAAGGTAGCGGGCCTCTCCTTCCTCCTTGCCCTTCAGAGATCTCACTACCTCCAGAACCTGGGAGGTATTTCCCAAAATCTTCTCCTCTTCCCTTCTTATTTCGAATAACCTTTCCCCCAACACACTCCATGCCCCTTCAATGTCAAATGTGACACTGGAGGTAGCTGGAGGAACCCTCTCCTTCCCCTTAATTGCTTCCTCCATCTTGTCTCCTGGCCCTTCAATATCAAGGGCGCTTTCAGGAGCAATCCGAGAGGGCACTTCCTTTTGCCCCTTAGTCATCTCCTCCATCTTGCTGCCCTCTTCTTTCCTCCCCTTCTCTTCTTTTTTCTCATCATTTCGGGGGCTCACTGGAAGAAGAGAAGGGAAAAGAAGCTTCCTTTTCTTCTCAGAAGGAGGAATTAAGGTGCCAAGGGAAGCAGGACCATAAATCATTAGGGGTGACTTCTTCACATCTCCGGTAGGGGCCCCAAACCCAAGAAGGAGCCGCTCAACCTCTTCATCTTTGAGCAGGATCCTCCCTGGCGTCAGCTTCTCTCCAGCAGGAGTTTCGCTCACCAAGACCACCTCCTTCATTTCTCTAGCCTTTGGAGGCGGCTTGACCGGAGAGTCGGACACCACCACCACCTCTGTGCTCGTCGACTCCCGCACTAACTTCAGCGCCTGTGCCAGAACAACAGTAGCCCTGGCCGCCGAAGCATTCACATCCGGCTCTACCGCCCCGGCTTTCACTTCTTTCGATGAAGACACTTCGACAGGTTCCGCCGTCGCCGATTTCGGCGACCCTTCAGAGGATCCCAGAAGCCTTCTCTTCTCGGGAGAAGGAACATCTGCTGGAGATAGACCGGCTCTCTTCTTCGAAACGCTTGCTAGGGTCGCCTACTTTATCTCCTCCGTCATTTCTCTAACAAATTCTGTTGCAGGAATTTTCAGGAGACAAAGGGAGGGGATACGAATCTGCGCACACCGCCCCCATCTTATCATAAACAGGCCTCGGGCAGCGCATCCATCGCAACGGTTCGCATTCCAGGACCCATATCAATATTCGCGCACTGACAATGCGGGGGCTGATGTTAACACGTGGATCTTACGCTGTATCCCGGTCGTACACGTGGCCCCTGGCTGGGCTCCAATTACTTTCATTCATTTGCTAACTCCTCTGTTCTTGTAGGTTCCTGACCGGGTCTAACCCTGGCCACGAGGGTTCACTTAGCCTCATCCACGACGAGCCAGGATCATCCTTGGTAACGTCGGGCACGAGGTTACAAATCCGTGCCTGTCACAATCAGCTTGACCCAACTGCGTCGTTCCCCGTAGAAAGCACTTTTTTTCCAGACCCACAAACCAAGGATCCGCATGCTTCAACAATCACGGATTCCCAGAAGAAGTACCAATATTAAAAGATATCATCCTCCTTTCGTGGCTTCCGGCTCCTCCGACGGCCGACAAGCGGCGCAAACCCAGAGCTTGTCCACCTCCTTTCTTCTGAAAAATCAGGATAAAGCTATGCACTCCATCGCCTACAAACACCTTGGAATAGTTTCCAGGCAGAAGAGGAAAAAGAAAAGATCAATTGGAGAGAGGACAAAAAGATCAGAGATCAGAGGAATATCAAGGGGTGCAAGCAACGCAGGAGATTCTCCCACTCTCATTGTATTAGAGCCCCAACTGAGGAGCTCTCCTTTTTCTTCTTCTTACTCTTTTTCTCTTTCAGAGTATTGTATTAGCCTTTGCGGCTACTTTCTTCCATCAGAAAACCTTTGTGTGTTCTCCTGAATGTTCCAGACTCTATCTTCCCCTCTCTCTTCCTTAAGCTTCCATTAACAGACTTATCCCCCTGTGCGCCGCTGTCTCTTGAAACTTTCTTTCTTTTTCGGTGTTCCTCAGGATCCCCGACATCCTACGTCAAGAGGTTGCACATAGAAAGCTATCGATTTGTTTATGATAAAAAATCAAAGGTTTTATCTATATGAGCCTTTCACTTATACAATTTATTTTCTATTAAAAAAAAACAAAAACTTAATACGATTTACTTTTTTATCATCAAATTTTAGAAGTTTCTTATTCTTCTTTCCTCTATGCATTTGCTAGGATTGCGGATTATCAGCAACAAGATCACTTTTCTCATGTCTACCTTCGACAATTCATCGTTTCACAATAATGACTGGTACATTAGCTATGATTCCATGAGTCAATTTTAATTACTCTTGAACTATTTATCTGCATCAAGAACTTGTAGAAGTTTTTGAGGTTTCTTAGGTGAAATGCCATCAGAAAGTATGATTTTCTCTAGAGAGCAAGCTGCTAACTGCGTTTGCAGGTCTCTCAGACGCGCTGTAATGGTTTCAAGTGCTAGGCAGGCGGTCTCTGGATTGCTTGCTACTAGTGGTGTTAATGTTGCTCGATATGTCATGAAGAAGATTTCCTAGGCTTGGAGCTCTAGAACATCATGATTCCTTCTTTTAATATTTATGCAAGGAGATTCATATATAATGTTAAAATTTACCAATAAATTGCAATAACATTAATTTTTACAATGTTTGTTGTATTAGGATATGAATTTTTATTCACTTGTATAATAGACTTTAAATTTTAAAACATAAATTATCTTAATATTCATTTATATGCAGCTAGAATTTGAATTTTAATTCAGAAAATTTTAGTTTAATTAACTGATTTGGGTTAAGATCTAATTGGCTTAGTTGAGTGGATTAGCTATCAAATAACCTTAATTAGTTCAATTTTGGCTGGTCAAAGTAAAAGCTTAGGTGGCATTGTCTAAATGCCACTTGGAATGAATTATAGCAATTGGACTACATGCATATAACATTTGTATGGGCTGAAAATTAGAAAGAATTTGTGATAATTTGTGAAAATTAAGCTTTAGGGTAGAAAAAAACTCTCATTTTTTTCCATATGCACTGGCCAAGCTGAGAATTGGAGTTGGGTAGAGAGAAATCAAGAGGGAAGAGTTAGAAAATCAAATGGTAAGTTCTAGCTAAGATCCTTCTCTCTTCCTTAATCTTCCTTCCTCTCTTCTCATTCTTCTTTCTTTCTTTTTTAAGAGAAAAGCTAGAGTTGTACCAGCTATAGAAAGAAGGAATTTTCAAAGCCTAATTTCATTGAGATGACAAACATAAGATATGCAAAAATCATGCATATAAATTTAAGAATTTCAATATCAAACAGTATTTTGAGTAGATTGGAACGCATATTAATCATTGTAAGTTGGAATACTTAGTAAATACATGCACGGTAAAATTTGTGTTATTTATGAATTTTAAAAGCTTTATAGATATTTTATCTTGTTAAAAATGTCTTTTGAAAATTCATGTTTATATAAATATACCTGTGTTAAGTGTAGAAATACTGTAGCAATTTTGGGACCTTTTTGCTCAGACGAAATTGTAGGCAAATCTTCTCAATTGTTCTAGTTTAAGATGTTTATTTTAATTTCTATAACTAGAGCTACTCTTAATTTTAACATTATAAACAATTTTGGAACTTTTTGGGTTAAATTGCCAGAAAATTGACTTAAATTGGCATAATAGCGTCAAACAAAATCGAATTTTCATGAAACTTGGTTTCTTGTTTAGAGGACTTCTATATCTATAAATTGGTAGCGTAAAACATTAATAAATTCACAAAATTTGATAGTTTTCTAATTATTTGAAATTACCTTACAGAATCTATCCAGGTTTATGTTTTGATACATGCTAATTTAAATTAAATTTTAAAATACTAAATGATGTCTAAATATTACGACAAATAGCAGTTATGTAGTTCACTTAATTTACTGCAAACTTTATGCTTATCACTTAGTCTAAAATTAGTTCTAAATCTAAGTTAACACCTTTATACAACTTTATGATTTGACTAAGAAAAGGGTAAATTAGGTGCAGAATGCTTATCCGAGAGAAAAATCTCATCCAGAATAAAAGGTAAATTTTATAAAACTGTAGTAAGATCAGCAATGATATATAGTGCAGAATTCTAGCCTGCAAAGAGGAAACATACAAATAAAATAAATGTTGCAGAAATGAGGATGTTAAGGTGGATGTGTGGATATACACGAAAAAATAGAATAAAAAATGAGTATATCCGAAAGAAGGTGGTGTTGCACCAATTGAGGATAAACTTAGAGAAAGTCGGATTAGATGGTTTGGACATCTAAATCATAGGCCGATCAAAGCTCCAGTTAGACAAATTGAGTTATTGAATTTTGCCCATGTACAAAGAGGAAGATGAAGACCAAAGAAGACATGACAAAAAATTATAAAGAGTGATCTTAGTTACTTAGACTTAGATAAGAATTTGGTAACTGATAGAGCGCAATGGAAACAAAAAATTCATGTAGCTGACCCCACCTAGTAGGATTAAGGCTTGGCTGTTGTTGTTGTAGTTATATTATGCTTACAATTACTAAAGGATAATATTGTGTTAATAATGTGAGATGACTGGTATACTTGCATATTTTTTTATTTACTATGGGTATTTGCATACTCAGCTTGTGATCGATAGACTAATGCCTTTTTTTTTTTTTTTGAAAAGTGGCAATGTCATAAAATTATAATAAAGAAACTACAAGCTATCCAGTGTCACTTAACATCCATTTTGAGAATGTTACAAAAGTCATTGGGAAGGGCCATATCAATTTCCCAGCAAAAATCACCTAGTGTCGCATAGTGTGTCAAAAAGTCGGCCGCACTATTGTTGTTACGTTGTATATAACTAACTCTGCAGGCAGCAAACGACAATAAGATGTTCACAATATTAGCTAGGATAGGATCCCGAGAAGTGAAATTGGATCCTCTAAACAGTCTATCCACTACTCCATATTGTTGGTGATCCAAGCAATAGCTCTGCAAGCCTGTTTGGTTGTGGGAATCTCTATTACGCTCTAACTCATTGAAAATAAGTTGCAAAATTTTCATAGAATCTCCCTCAAACCAAATACCCATAGTCCTTGGTGTATCGCATTGGATAGCCTTCAATCCTTCAAGGGCTGCCCACTTTTTAGCAATAGGCACAACACGTGTAAGAATCCGCCTGCCACCACAGCAGATGAAATTTGTATAATGGTCCCTAATGATATACCCAGCTCCAACTATACCCCCACTTTTTACTGAGCTGTCAAAGTTAATCTTGATCCATCCTGGAGGAGGGGGAACCCAAGAATCAAGAGAAGGGAAACAAGGCCTCAATGAGGCATTTGGGTTCCAGTGGCTCCTTGGATGGATCATGAGATTAGCTATGAGGTTCAGCACTGTGGTAGCAATAACTTTCGCCGAAGGAATTGGCTTGCCATGCACCTTGAGTTTCGGGCCTGCCAACAATAATAGAGGGCTACAACTTCAAGTTGAAGCCGCAAGTCTCGTCTATTATATTTGACTACCCTCGCCATCATCTCGAGCTTCACCTGCAGAGAAAGGGTTAGTAGAAATAAAATATGATACTACTGGAGGATGTCTCGCACTGCTTTATAGAGTCTACAATCGGACCCTAAGTGTGTTATACTCTTATCAACTCCACATCCCAAAGGGCAAGTTGTCATATCAATTAGACCTCTTCGTTGTAACCAATCTCTAGTTGGGATGGCATTCTTGCATAGTCTCCAGAGAAACACTTGAATTCTCGGTTGCGTTGGAATTCTCCAACACCAATCACCAACAAGTGCTTCACCTTCCAATTAGACTAATGCCTTTTTGATAGATACTACTTCACCAAAGTAATGATAAAGGAAACTCTGAACTTATGTAATTCATGTCGTATGATATTGATCTTTTGAGAAGTGATTCTTAGTTTGGGTTTTTATCGTAATAAAATTAGTGATTTTCTATTTATATAACTATAATTTTCGATTTTTTTAATCAAGCTTCTCATTTTTTCCTTGTCTTTTCATCACACCTTTATCATCGTTCTAGAGTAGGGCAGGTCAGGTGAAGGGATGTGACATGTATGTTTCAACCAAACTAAATTAAAGCAATCAAATTTTATCTGTTTAATTTGTTTTTGGTTTGTTGGTTTTATTTTGATTTATAATTTAATTTAGTTATTTTGATTTTTAAATTTATAATTTAATCAAATACACCCCTAGCTTGAGAGATCATTTCGTATTATTATACAATTTAATTATGTAGTTCAATTATAGCCCTACGTTGGTAGGCCTCTTAAAGCACCTCGCAAAAGTGCTAAACAGCAACTAACGACAAGTCTAGTGGTACTCACTTGGACAATTTAGAACTGAGTTTCGCATAGATTTTACTTTCTCCTGAGGCTCCCTCTTCTTTAGAACTTGCAAACAGTTTTGTTTTGAAACTTGATTTAGTAATCTAGCATTATACTAAAACATAAAAAGTACAAGTCATAACATAGTGTGCCTGTGCTATGGGATATTGCAAAATTTAATGGGTAGGGACATATTTCTCTCAATAAAAATCACTTAATACAGTATAGTGCGCTAAAATTTGCTAACATTGCCTTAAGAAAACAACATATAACCAGTACGCACATATTTCCAATTACAAGCAACGAATTAAACTGAAGCAGATTCTAGTTCTGCTTGGCACCATAACAACAAAATGCTCATGTCAAAAAAGATTATTTCATTCTCCATCAGTACAATATATTAATAGCATGCAGACTCACGTAAACAAACAAACTGACATTGTGAACAACTAACAACACATAGTAGTACATTCCCATCAGATAGGCAACCCAACCCAGACTCAGCATCTTCTCCAATCTCTCTTCAATGATTTCATTAGGATCTGTGGAATGTATACGAATTATCCTTTGAATCTACTCATAACCCCTTAAGGGAAATAATATGATTACTACGTGGTGATAATTTCATAGAAATTGTTCTCATCTTTTTTAACAAAGAAAAATATATTTATTATTTACAAATAATTTTAATATATTATAAATAACAAAAATGAAGTCATAATTGCAAGCTAGTTGGGGTCATGTTGATACAAGAGTTCAACAGATAATCAGAGCATACATGTCATGAGAAGCCACGTGGGAATTAATGGTCAATGCGAAGGCTCAACTGTTAATGGTCAAATAAAGGAGCAAATACAGACTACTTCCAAAATATTCCAAATGATCAAGCAATGATGTCATGTGAATGGTGGTCTCTCCCCAAAAAGGATTCCATTATACATCTCAAAAATGTTCTCGTGGCCCGACAACAAAACAAGGCCGAAGACGATAAAATTATGCCTATCCGGTATCCTTATCATGAATGGGTCTTCTTAATCTCTCCACGAGATCTCATTGGAAAAAACAGACCCCACATCATACTGAGCTGGCACGCAGTGTCGCACATGGGCAATATTAAAGACGAATATCACTCCAAGGCACCAATGCAAAGGATGTTTGTACGTGTGTGTTGAAAAGGTCCCATTCTTTGACCTTGATCTAATCATGTCTACAATCATTAAATGCTTAGTGTAGGGTTATATATAGGCCGTTGTCAAAGGATTACCTATGCCTTTCATCTAAAACTAAAAGTAATATGCCAGAGAAGGATCTCCTTCGTATATCCGTCAACAACCTCAAAAAACCTAAAAGGAGCTAACCAAGAAAACAATGACTCAAGGGACGAGATCCCAAGTTGATAGCAATAGCACCTTACAGGAATCCTCAAGCGAATCCAGAGACTACAGATACAAATCCATCAAGAGAAGGCAGCTTCTCCAAGAGAGATTATAAAAGCCGTAACTCAACCTGCAGTAGCAGAAAAAATAAAGATAAGGACAGAACATAAGCTCTACCACAATTCTTGTATCCTCTTTACAAACTTCACTTCTTCTCATGTAAGCCTTCTACTATAACTATTCAAAGCTAATGGAATCCTTAAGTTGCCCATACACACAAGTGGTGTGGATTTTTTTTCTGTTGGGGGATTTTCTATGCAAAAACCTCTTATATATATATTCCCTGTTTATGTTCTTTTTCATATTTCACACTTTTTCCACCTTGCGGCCTTGTTCAACGTAACCCCCATGCTCAACGATCTCCTAGGCAAGACATTAGTCTTCTCCCCCAAATTGGTAGATTTTGACGTTAATAGATCGCTAACATGAATTTGTCTTCTTATAACTCCAATTAAATCAACATTCTCCATGAACATAAGTGACCTTCATATATGATGAGTCATTTGAGGTCTTACCTTCCCCTCTTGAGCATCATGATTTAGATTTTCTCACATTTACATGTAGAGGCTTGTATTGGTTGACGATCAACGTACCAAACCAGTATAAACTATGGACACATGTTTGACTTTAATCTATACTCACAACTAAGATTCAAGTCATTTAATAAATTGATCAGTAATTGCGTTATAAATATCTAGGGCAGCTCCTTCAGCATAAGTAAAGTTTTACTAAGAAACAAATAAACGGGAATTACATGCCTGGCACTAAAACTCTCATATTGATATTTAACATTAAAATCTTTCAATTCACATGTTGGCCACTATAATACAATAAATTCAACCATCTAGTTTAAACTTATTAGTTATCTTATCATCTTGAAAGAATGTCTATTTTGTATTTGATTACAAACAACTGTATATTTTATTCACAAAATACTATAGTTTCTATCAGAAAATATAATTATGCCTAGTTTATAATTTGTAAGCTTAAGCTTTTAGGTTAGTTGGTAACCAATTACCTGACATGATATTAGAGCTAGAAGTCTTAAGTTAGAACTTGGTGACCTATTATTTATAACATATGGTCTAAAAAATTACCTACATTGAACTCCATACTGCAAAACAAATAAGTTTACATGTAAAGGAGTGTATCAGAATATAAATTATTTATAATCCATAACCTACAAGATTAGGCTTTTATGTCAATTGGTAATTAATGACTTAAGAATTTCAAAATACATCATCTTCTAAGCCTGCTTCTGACAACGTGGCAATGTTGGTTGTATAAACAAGTTTTTAGTGGTCTATCTGCAAATAAGAAGAATTTTTATGTCGAAAATGTAGTATGGCAAAGTTTAGCAGCATATATGCAATTCCCACAATAAATAAACAGAAATTTACCTGTAATAGATAGCTAGCAGTGCAGTAATTTAATATCAACTGTTGGGCAGCATGCTCAAAACAGAATGCTCTGGCTTATGATCACACTCAAAATCAAGATGAACAAAAGCGCGTTCGACTTCTGGGAGTTGCTCTATCTTGATCTGCAAAGATTCTCCAATGGCATGAGCTTCTCTTAGAGGCAGCTCTTCTGGTAGCTCTATGTCAACCTGTTTTTATTTGTTGCATATAATATCAAACATGTAAGAACAACATGAATGCAGTGTCTTTCTTGCTAGTAGGATTGATATCCCTTGAACTGTACTCCAATTAAAAATTGATTTTATTTCCTGGAAAGGTAAACTCCGTTAAAAACCTAGTCGATTCAACTCAAAATAGAGTCAACAACAACAACAACCAACCCTTTATCCTATTAAGTGGGATCAGCTACATGAATCCTTTGTTTCCATTGTATTCTATCAAATAACAAATCCTAATTTAACACCAAGTATGTAAGATCATACCTTATAGTTTTTTGTCATATCTTTTTTGGCCTTCCTCTTCCTCTTCTTCTTTTTATATGAGCAAAATTAAATAATCTAATTTTCCTTATTGAAACCTCTATCGGCCAACGATTTATATGTCAAACCAATTAAGCAGATTCTCTCTGAGCATATCCTCAATTGAGGCTACTTCAACCTTCTCGCAAATATATTAATTTCTCATTCTATCCTTTTGCATATACTCATTCATCCACCTTAGCATCCTCATTTCTGCGACACTTATTTAATTACTTATTCTTTTACTTTTGTTTTTCATTTCTGCGATACTTATGTTATTTGTGTGTTTCGGTTTAGTAGGCCAACATTTGACACCAAATAAAATCACTAGTCTTACAAGTATTTTACAAAATTTACCTTTAAGTCCATATAAAAGTTTTCTATCACAAAATATACTCGATGCATTCCTCTATTTTATCCATGCTGCTTAAATACTTCTAATAACATGACCATCAATTTCACCATTATTTTGTACGATTGATCTATGGTATCTAGAGCTCTCACTCTTCTAGATAATTTGATAATCAATTATCACATCGCCAATACAAGTGCTTTTTTTTTACCTATATATGTACTTCAAATATTTAATTTTTAATCTACTGAGAGGAAAAACCTTTAAACTCTAAAGTATTTCTCCATGACTCTAATTTTATTTTAACCCTCTCTTTAGACTTATCAAAAGGAAAATATCACTTGTGAAAAACATATATTGAGGCACCTCATCTTGAATGTGTCTATTCAGGACTTCCATGATCAATGCAAAAAAAATACAAATTTAAAATTAAGGCTAAGCATAATCTGATTGTAATAAAAAAATCTTTAATCAAAGCCCCTCCTATGTTCGAGCACAAATAGCAGCTCTTTTATATTTGTTTTTAATAATTTGAATATAAGCAGTGCAAATTTTTTGTTTTCTAAAACTTTCTAGAGCAGTTTCTTTGGAAGTTTATCATAGACTTTTTCTAAATTAGTAAAACCAAATGCATGTCTTCTTTTCTCTTCCAAAATATTTTCATTAAACCTCTCAATAAATAAAAAGCGTTCATAGTAGATTTACAAGGCATAAAATTAAACTGATTCTATGATACCTTAGTATGACAATATAATCTATGCTGGATCACTCTCTCCCAAAATTTTAAAGTATGACTCATTAATTCCTCTGTAGTTGATACAATCTTATACATTGTCTTATTTTTATAAATAGATATTAATGTACTCTTTTCTCATTCATTTGACATACTTTTAATTTTCAAAACCACATTAAATAACCTAATAAGCCAAGAAACACCTTTACCTCTCATATATTTTCAAATATTTATTAGAATATTATCCCATCATACTGCTACTTTACAGTTTATATTCTTTAAAGCCTTCCAAAACTTCAGTTTAAAAATATATCGAACGTAAAAGCAATTTTTATCTTCTTTCTAGATATTAAATTCAACAAGATCAACTGTATTATTACAATTATCATTGAAAAGTTTTTTAAAGCAATTCATCAATTTACATTAAATATCTTTTTCTTTAGAAAGTACTTTCTGATTCTCAATTATAATACATTTATTTTAATTAAGTTTTTAGTTTGTTTATCTCTTGTCTTGGCAAAGTTGTCTAGCTTCTTATATAAATCCTCAAAAACTACATTTTTTTGCATTAAAGAATATTTTTTTGGAACTATTTTATACTTTTCTAAATTATTTTTGCACTTGCATTTACATTAACATTTCTAACAAACTTTTTTTCTTTATTTTTTTCTTAAACATCATCTTCTACCACTAAACAACTTTATTGTTTGGAACTTTTCCTTTAAATTCTTTCAGCATATCTTTTGCAATCTTACAAATGTATTTAGCAACCATCAACTACATAAAATCAACTTCTCCTTCAATATTCAACTGCCTATGTTGTAGAATCTTTTTCTTAAAGATACATCAATTCTCATTCTTTACAAACTATCATGGAGTTCGAGGGCATTCCTATAGCTTATTATTCTTTTTTTAACTTTTTATCTTAAAATCTAAAACTATTAATCGATGTTGGGTAGTCAAACATTTACTTAATATGCCCTTACAATCCTTTTAGTCCAAGTGATTTTAGATCCCCTCTTGAAAATTCATTCTTATAAATGATAATATGCTTATCGTTTTTCTTAAATAAAGTAATAACAATTAAAGAAATTATAAAGAAAATTCCAAAAAAATTTACCCTCATTAGTCTCACTCCCCAAAACCATAACCATCATCTATTAAATTCTTCAGCAACGCTTCTTACATATCCGTTTAAATCCCCTCTAATAAATACTCTTTTCTTAAGGTATCTTTTATACTAACTCTTTCAAATCATTCCAAAATTATCCCTTATACTAGCATTTAAACTTATTTGGGGGGCACACACTTGTAATGTTAATAGTCATTTTATTAATAATAATTTTTAAAACTATAATTTTATTTCCATTCTTCTTAACTTCCACTATATGATCTTTCAAACCCTCGTCGAAAATTATATTAACTTCATTACTAGTTTTATTCTTACCTGAGCACAAAAATCTAAAGCCTAAACTATCAAATTTTTTTCTTGCTTTCTCCTTGACCTATTTTGTTTCCTGAAAGCACAAAATATTAATTCTCTTATTTTATGAACTATAATATCTGATAATTCTATTACCTTGCCTGTCAGGGTGCCTATATTATAAGCCTCTAATCTAATTCAAGTGTTTTGTAATAGTTTATTTACATGTGTCCTATGATGTGAAAACCCTTACTCAGTTATCACTATACTCGGGTGGTGGCGATGCAATAACTCTTATACACTTTTCACTATAGTCAGGCAACACAACTTATCGCTTCTAGGAAATACCCTATCTTTAGCACAACTTTTTAAATGATTCATATTATGTTTGCTCAACAAATCTTATACTGGTTGTCGATTACTTAACACAACCCTCCACATTTCTTATTCGGGACTTAGGATCTAGCAACACTTCTTAACTCGAAATAGAGACAAAATATAAATAAGTATTTATAAATAAATAGACAAATAATACATATATACTTTATTAAAAATATAATACATAAAACACCTAATACATATAATTAATATTGAATAAAGTAGATAACCTATCTTGAATAAGATTCAATGAATTTTAAGCAACTTGAACAAAAATGGTTGGGACACCATGACAACCTATATTTGATTACTTCCAGATTTGCTTAACTCTGATTGCAAATTCATATTCAGGCTGATTTAGAATGATATGATGTTGAATTAGCTGATTGATATCAATTAAAGATTTAGAGCTGATTTGGAAAGACCTTTGCAATATTTCTCCTATTACAATATTTTCTACTTAGCTGATTGTGTTTGAAAATTTATTTTTTGTATGTCGATTGCCTAGCTTTAATGTAATTTCTCAAAGGATTTATGTTATATTTGTTCGATAAGTTTTACATTGGCTGTCAATTGCCTAGCACAACCTTTCACATTTCTCATCGAGACTTGGGACTCGAAAACGATGTGTTTCAATCTAAAATAGAGACAAAATATAACTAAGTATTTGTAAATAAAAAGACAAATAATACATATGTACTTTATTGAAAATATAATATGTTAAACCTTTAATACATATAATTATTGAATAAAATTGATAACTTATCATGAATATGATTGAATGAATTTTAAGTGACTTGAACTAAAATATTGGGGACTCCATGATAACATCATTTGGTTACTTTCCGGATTGCTCGATCCTAATTGCTAATTCATACATAGAACGATTTGGAATGATATGATGTTGATTTAGCTGATTGATATTAATTAAAGATTTAGAACTGATTTAGAAAAACCTCCTTCGTCATAATTCTCCTATTAAAATATTTCCCATTTAATTGATTGTATTTAAAAATTTATTTCTACATTTAGTTTTACTTCCATGTCATAATTTAGAATTTCTATAAATAAGGATCACCTAGGGTTGTAACGAAAGTAGTTATTGTTGAATGAAATGGTACTTGAGTTTTCTCAGAGTCTAGATCCGAGTTAAAAGTCGATATCCTGAATAGAGAAGAGCGAGAACTAGCTTGGTGAGAATCCTTAAAATAGCACAATTATCCTTTATTTTCTTTTAAAAAAATCTCCTTTCATCTTCTACTCTCTTCAAACCATCTGACTGTCTCTACACACTTGCCAGCATCCAACATCTCGCAACAACGCTCAACCCGCTTCCTACGCCCTAGCTCCCGGCTGCCCTCATTCACACGGCCCGCCTCCCTATGGCCAAACCTTTGACCCTTCTACATGACGACACTCGCACGTGCCCACAAGTCTACCTACGCAGTGCCTCACCCACCCGTGAGCCTGCGCGTTGCTCACATCCACATGATGCTTGTGCACACGAGCCTGTACGCGCCAGCTCCCAAGCGCGCATCCACATGCGAGCTAGCAAGCATCAGCGGCTCAACGCGTCCTGCACCCAATGTCGACCGCCCCATGCCCCAATAGCCAACCACACTCGCTCCCGCTCGAGTGCACCTGGCTCGCTCCCGCGAACCCACTCGATGGAGATGTCATTGAGTGTCTTACTGTTATCCCAGTTACTTTCACTAGTCCACCATTGACAAAAAACACTACAGAGTACTATATAAATACATCCATTGCGAATATTGATGCACCCAATCCTATGAAAAATATCAAAAAATTTCCCAATGAGACTTTTATACTCTCTACTGAGAAAAATGCTAAACATTTACATATCTCTGTTTATGTAACGGATCCTAGCTTAGCCGAAAAGTACGAAAAATGTGAAAAATAAGAATTCATGGGAGAGGAAAATTATAAGTAATTGAAAAATAGATTAAAGAACTAATTATGAAAGTAAGCCATAAAAAAGTGAAAATCCCAGATTCAATTGAGTTGGTTAAATCTGATTGTATTGATGATACATCTAATTACATTAAGCTAATTATGAGTCAGAAGTATTATGAGATTAATAGGTTCAAATAAATCAAGTACATCTCTAGCCACTGTAAATATAATAATAGGATCAAATCTACATTAAGCAAGTATCAACATCTGCAGAGAACACATGAGACTGAGTGGTTGGTAAGCCTAACCTCGAGCTAATGTATTGTTTAGTTTAACAATTATTTTTGGAGAGCATTATGGCACTTATTATGAACTACATCTATCGTTACCTTTAACCTACTACTTAGATGCTTATAATTAGACCGAGTCATTTAAGAAAAGTTAGCAGAATGTGTCATTGCATGTTCGAAAGTCTAAGTTTGCATTTACATTTGTTTTACTTAGAGTATTGTCTATCTTCATTTCTATTAAACCAAAAAAATAGCAATTTTGAAAGGGAAATTATTTAAATTGTGCAAGAAATTTTTTAAATATAATGGTAAAATAAATAAGATAATTAATTCTACAAATTAAATTTATTTTAGACTTTTAATTAATTTGGGTCAAATGACAAATTTTGATTTTTATCACCAGATCATAGGAATAGTCAAACTTTCAATATTTCAGATCTAGGAATAGGAATAGTTAGAACCCACCAGTAATACTTAATGAGAACTTGGCCTCTTATTTCCTTTGAGTGTTACCTTAGCCATGCTCGTTCACAACCAAAATCTACTCCAATACTTATTTAGAGCTGATCGAACAAACCAGTTGAGCAAATAATTATTAATTGAATTTGATTATTAGTGGTATTTAGTTCAGTAGAGATTTATATTTTTTCAGAAGACAGATGTTACAGTTGATTGATCTGGCCCACATGAAAACACATGAGTCGTTTGACCCATACTCAACGGGGTCGAGTTGCTCCCACGTGGGAAGAGTTGATGGAGACACCATGATAGCTCGTATTTGATTACTTCTAAATTTGCTTGATCTTGATTATAGATTTAGATTTGGGTTGACTTAAAATTATATGATGCTGATTTAACTGATTGATACTAAAGATTTGGAGCAGAATTGGAAAAACAGATTCACCATATTTCTTCTAAAGTATTTCTTATTTAGCTGATGTATTTAAAGTTTATTTTCTCTATTTAGTTTTATTTACTTGTCATATTTTGGGATATGTATAAATAGGGATCACTTTGCTTAAAATGATATTTAAATTCTCTCAGAGCCTAGATTCGGGTTTAGGGTCGATATCCTAGATCGAGAAGAGTCAAGGTTAGCTTTGGGTGAGAATCCTTAAAATAGTCTTTATCCTTATTATTATTTTTTAAGTCTTCTCTCATTTTCTTCTCTTCAAGCTACTTGACTATCTCCGCACACTTGCTTGCCTCCGACGAGCATCCGCCTCTAGCACCTTGCACACGACGCTCAGCCCACCTCCTCGACCCGAGCTCCTGACTCCTTCGTCCACACGGCTCGCCTCCACATGGCCGAACTTTCAACCCGCTTGCATGACGACAGTTGCACACACCCACTAGCCTACACGAGCAGCATCACTCGCACCCATGAGCTAGCGTGCCACTCACGCTTTGTCATAAATTCTTTTCGAATCAAATTAATTTGATTATACAATCTCAATATAAAATTATTTGCTTGATTTGAATTATTCGACTCTAATTACATGACCACATATTTATGTGAATGGAAATTAGTATTAGATTTTTTTGTGATATATCTATCCTAATTTTTGAACCATAGATCTGATTTATTGAATTTAACTCGACAGTAATCTAAATTGATAAATTCTTATGTATCATGATCTAAGAAAATTAAATTTTAAAATATTTAATTTACAAAATTTAAAATCTTATTTATCATAAATTTATATTTTATAAAATATTTTACGAATAATTAAAATAATGTGCTATTTAATTTTGTAGATCATAAATATAAATCTTATTTCGCATTTCCATCCCGCACACAAACCCATGTCAAAATCGAAAATGTTGATTTCAACTAGAGACCCCACATTTGAGCTTTATTCAAAGTAGGCCCTACGTTGTCATAGGATGACTACAGCGTCTAAATAAAATAATTATTTTTTTTTAAACATGTTTTCTACTAGATTTGAGCCTACAAAAAGAACAACTTACATACCTCCACAAAATAAAGAACTCCAAAGGTATATGCTCGAACTGTATCAACTCTTTTAATTTGAGGATCATGCCTTATGACTAAGTACGTGAGCTTTTGCAGCATCTCAGGAGGGGCAGATTGACCGACTAGTGAAACTGCAGTATGTAAAAGATCATATCCATTAACTGACAGGTCCCGATATGAAACTATGGTTGTTAGTAAAGCTTATATTTCAATTTTTTCAGTCACATTTTCTGTGTTTTGTTCTAAAATGTGAGAGGTATAAATATATCAAAATTGACACAGTATAAGAATGTAGTAGAACTGGAGAAACATAATCTCAATATCAGATCTTCCTATCTTTCGATGTTTAAAAAAGAATTATAGGTGTAGTACTAATATGTATCATCATTCCAGCTTACATATGCAATTCACCAATTCCAGATGCTAGAAGAAATGTCTTATTACGGGAGATTGCATACATGACAACAAAAAATCTACTGTCTTTATATATTTAGCATTATAATTTATTTACCTACATAATATCCATATTATTTACAAAAACTAAGATACAACACGTTATAACGTTAACAATACTACATCTGAGCTACTTAAAAGATTTGAATGCCCTGGTGTAGATATGAAGATCTGAGTATTAAATATGCAAATGCTAGAAACAATGTTATTAACACACAAATCTCTATGTTTATGACATGCATAGGACCTCCAAATTTTATCTAACACCAAGTCATTACACGTACCAGCAGTGTTATATGGGTTGCTTACAAGATTTTATGGTCTTGTGGGCAGTCTTGTGGATAATTATGTTCATTATAATATTACGTATGTGAATGCAATGGATTTCAATGTTATACAAGGTGAATCTCCATAATGATGTTTACATTACCAGAGCTATTTATAAAATTTTAGTGCCATGTAGGTAAATATATAGATAAACAAACAACTAAGTCTTTATTCTACAAGAATTTTTTGTTTCCATTGCACTTTATCAAATAACTTCTCATTTAGCTCTAAGTATGCAATATCATTCCTTACAAATTTTAATGTTATATATACAATCTCCCTAATCATATCTACTTTACCTAAGCTACTTATAAGATTTCCGTATCCTGTTAGGCAAGTATACAGATTAATAGTATAGACATCTAATTACAATAATGTTATGAAAGTAAATCGACCTATTCATAGTTACACTACCTGGCCTTCTTCAAGATGTAACCCGCTTGAGAGATATAATTTAGATACAAATGGCTACAAAAACAACTTACATACAGTAAAATAGTGAAAGAAAAACAAGGCACTGATAATCGAACAAGACAAAGCTAGCAATGCAAACTAGTGTGAGCTTTCAAACATTTGGGGACACGAGATAAGGAGAGAAACCTGCGTTTTCCCATACAGTTCCTGACCAATTTGTAATTGTATAAACAGCAAGCACAATGGCTCCTACCGGATCAATCCACCAATATAACTTATCACCAAGAATGGCAGCAGCTAAACCCACAACATTAGTGACGACATCAAAATAATGATCCTGCATATAACCATGATTAAGTTCAGAGAATCAACACCTAATGACAAGAATCTACCTAAATGTTGTGAAGAGAATTGGATTGGAAAAATAGTAAGAACAGAGTCTCACTAGCTCAAGACGTGCGAATTGCACAGGATTAGATAGATTCGCAAAGCGGCAACATCAAGAATTCCAGTACTCGTGTGAATGTGGGCAATTATTGAATACTACGGGTGACATACTCAATGGAACTATGATACAGAGCATCTGTGGTACCAATATTGACCATGACATCACATGTCATCTGGGGACGATTTGTACTATTTATTGCATATTATTATATATTATACAATGTTATATATTATTATATCATTATATGTATATTATATTTGAGTTGTAGGGATGAGGAACTTTTGTAAGTGGGCCAAAACAAAATAAAAAAAAAGAAAAAAATTATTTGTTGAGTTTTGTTAGAGCTTAGGACTTAAATAGGCCCACCTAACTCCTCCCCTCCACTTGTTTGATTATGTAGGGTGGATATCTAGTCTGTTAGAAATGAAGGGTTAGGATTAAAGGTTTGAGATGTTGAAATTAGGGTTTTAGTATTTGAGTTTTTGAAGTTTTGAGTTTGGAGAACCCAAGAGAAAAATTCTCCCCCTCCGGCCGGCCGCCACTGGAGGCCTCCCGCTCTCGTCGCTAATGGCGCAAGCCATCGCTATCGCCAGAGAGAGGAGTCCAAGAGAGGCTCCTTTGCCACAATGCCTCCCTTCTGCACATCCCTGACGCCCTGCCGTCCTCTGCCATAGCTCGTTGCCGCCCTTGTCGATCGAGGATACTGATAGCAATATCGTCGTGCGCGCATGTATCGACCAGCCCTGCTCCATCCGCAACCCAGCTAAGCTTGCAAGAGGCCCTGCTCAAGCTCATCGCTTCCCGCAGATCTCTCACTCGTTTGTCGCCTTCTTCGGCGGTCGTTGCCGACCATGTCGACAGAGCCCCACCCACTTCGTCGACACGCTGCCTCTCGAGTTCGAAGAAATCAAAGCAACAAATCCAAGTTGAAAGGAAAGAGCAAATCAAAGTCACCCAATAAACGAGTATGTTGGAATTGTGAAGGCCATGTAAAAAAAGATTCCAAAAAAAAATTAGATATTGGATAACATAGCCTTAAAAAAGGTAATAATGATAATAAGAAATAGTGGGTCCCCAATCCTCTATGAGCACACAATGAGATGCTAGATTATAATAATATATTATAATATATGTAAATATATATATATATGTAAGATAAATAAAACTCTCCCTTTTGCTTTCTCTTCCTTTTGCTCAATCTCTTTTTCCCTTTTTCTCTTATGAGTTTGCTAGGGTACACTGTTGCCCAAATTAGATCATATATTCACTAAAAAATTTAAAGGTTATGAATTTTAATTTAGAGGAAAGAGTTGGATCAATTTATGACTCCTGATATTTTAAGGATATTTAAGTGAATATTTCCTCAAACATATATACCTTGTGAGTTTTCTATGTATAAGTACTATACTATATAAATATAAAAATTTATATAAATATACATGAAGTTGGAGTGGGGAAGCTAGACCCTAACTGAGAAGGACGATACATAATTCACTGAGTCCTACGCTCCAACATTTAACATTTATAGATGTTCGAAGGTGACTTGAACCCACGGACGTGGATTAGTAACAATTTAAATTCTTTTACCCTCAACCACTTATGTAATATAGATTAACTTGCTAAAAGAATATATTCTTACTTCATCATTTGAGGCCATTCTCATAATGACTTCCTTCTCTAACCTTACTCGTGGAGCAAGGGACCTTCTTACCTCATCAAATAAATATATATTTTTTAATTAGAAGTATTGAAAAATTTCAAATAAGTATATATTTTTTAAAAAAATAAAAATAAAAATTAATACGTCAAGTGGCAAATCAGATACATATTGGTGGAGTGCCACAAAGTATTAACATCAGATACGAATATGATACAATATGTTAGACCTTTAGAAGTATCAGCGTTTCATAGATCCTCGGTTTCGTACAGTGTCACCATGAATGGATATCAATTTGGAAACATCATCTCCCATTGGGGCACTAATAAGGAGATCCCCTCTCATGCTATCTATTCCGCATATGGTCAAAGGGGCTATCAACTCAAATCAATTGAGCTCAGGGTAGCAATCACATATATGTGGGGCAATCGTGTCAAGAAGAATGAGAAAAATTGAAGAAGATGTTAGCCATAAAGTCATCAAGTGCTAGATGTGTTATCTCAAAGACTAGTCTTCAAGTGGGAGACTAATGATATGTGTAGACCTTGTATCTTCTTACATCATTTGGTCAAAGAATGGATAATTAAAAGAATGATCGAACACATTGGAGAAATCAACACAACATGATGGAATATAGAAAAAATAATGAACCGTTTGATCTTAGTGATTGGACTGCCCAATCAAGACCCTGAAACCCAAAAAATAGACCCATCACAGAAGATGATCGAATTCCCTGATGGGAATCGAGCCATCCGATGGAGTCGATTAGACTGTTCGATCAGCATAACAAATCAGCCTATAGGATTCATTTGTCACACAAATTTCTTTATAAATAAAATATTGTGTTCACAATATGAACTAGTAAGAGATCCATGATCTGAAAGGACTATTTAAGGAACTGGGAGGGTTAAAATGTGATATCCTATAATCCATCTCTCGATATTTAAAAAATAGTGAAATGTTTTTTCTGTGCAACCGTGGTACCCTCTAGATTTGGGATTTTCCACATAAGGTTGATGTTCTTCTTGTTCTTGTTTTCTAGTTGAATATTTCTATCAGGATTTCTCACTTACACGCTTTCTTTCCGATTTGGACATGCATTGCATTGTCCGGAATCTATTTTAGGAAGGAAGGGTTATTGTAGGTGTGCAATTCCAAACAATAACTATAAAGATTAACAAATAGAACAAGGAAGAAATCATAAAAGATTTGTATCACCTTTGCATAGGCACGAACAATCTTGTTTCCTGATGTTCTGCAGTAAAGCCAAAGAAGAAGTTTCACTATTGTTGCTAACAACATGATTGCATACAGCCAAGCCACTTGTGCAGAGGACATCTTTTCAGTGGGCTTAAATTGTATCAATTTTTCAAGGGCTTCTACAAGAACCTGGAAACCTGGATAAATGAACTAAAGTAGTAAATTATAACCATTTATGACAGTTAGTTGTGAATAACAAAGTCATTGAAATGAAAATAATCAAATGTTTGACAAACTGCTTTGATGGCTCAGAGAGATAAAAACATTATTATGTTAAGTTTAGCAAGCAAGCTTGAAGATATTTTTAGATTCTCGACAGGAAAATGAACAAGCACGTGACAGCTCATTTAATTTTTTCAAGGCTTGAAAACATGCATGTTGTAGTTATATAATTATGCTTAGCAAATGTTTGACAAAGAAGAACTAGTTAATGTATCAAATCAATTATCAAATTACGATAAAAAGCAAAACTAATAAATATTATAAGAGAAATAATAGATATTATAATAGAAAAACTAAAACCATAAAAAATAACTTAAGATATAATTTTGCTAAAAAATTAAAACCAGAGAGTACTGATTTTAAAAAAGAAATTGTTCTAATAAAACAACAAAATCAAAATCATGACTCAAGAATTGCTATTACTGAATGTAGTAAAGATCAAAGAGAAGAAAGCTCTGGACATTACATGAAATGGAAATTTTACTTAATAAAATTAAAAATATTAAATTTCCAAAGGAAAATATAATATATATATATATATATATCTAGCATAATAAACAATGAATATGTTATTAAGGACATGACAACCTTAGTAGATAGTGGGTTGACAAAGGTATTATACCTCCTAAAATTTTTGAAAAAACTTCTCAAAGTTCAACAACTACAAGACTTATTAAAATGAAATAATATAGTAAATAAGAATTCAGGTTGCTTATCAGACCGGTTATACTCGAAACTGGTCTAATAAGAACTGATATAGAACCGGTTAAATAAGAACTAATCCAAACCAGGATCAGTTCTACTAGACCGATTCTGGGCCACAAAACCAATTCGGAGCAGCCTCGTAAATTTGAGATCGCTTGACTGGTCCAATCCAGTAGTTTAGAAAAAAGTGAGGGGCAAGGGCTACGCCTGCCAGCCCTGTCGCAACTAGCACGCGAGCCTCCCCACATTCCCCGTGCCCGTTGCCAAGCGGGTTGGTAGGCCACACTGCATACCATTTGTAATTAAAAAAAAATTGGAATATTTTTTATATGTAAACGGTCATTGAACTAGTGGCAACGATGGTCTAACGACCATTTGGAGGTTATTTTGATCATTTTTGATACATAGTCCTCCACAAACATAAGGACTTACGCATAGTATAATTCCCTAAATTTTCGATCAAATCTCAAACTCCATTACACTTCTAAAAATTTTCTGCAACCAAATTCAACATTGTAATGGCCTCCTCCCGACGACAATCCGTTGCTGGTGCTTCCTCAAGACGCCAACATACTGCAGATCCGGATTACGTTCTGGAACTTGAGAATCTTCCCATTCTCGGTGAGAATTTAAAGGAAACTTCTGAACCTGATCTTGATCTCTCCGAAAAATACAATCCCGTTGTTGAAGGTGAGGATAAACTCAGTCTTTAGACAACTCTAATAAGGTAAGATTCAAATGACGTAAGGTACGAGAGTATTTTATATTACAAGGCTCGAGTACGTTGCTCTTTACAAAATTTATAAAAATTAATACTCGTACAAGTAGGGTGGTACTTTGGTGGGGACACCACAATCGACCGTCGATTCATTCCTGACAGAGTTTATCATCGACGGTTAAGATTTAGTCACACTGCTTCGATTTGGATCGACTGACTGTCAGGATAAATTTAGAAAAATGGATGTCGCAGATTACTGACCTAGTGGATTGGAAATCTCCTTATTCATTCTGATTAATTGGATATTCCATTTTAGTCTAATTTTATTTTCTGCATTTATTCTGTATTAATTATTTTTATTTTTGTGATTATTATTTTAGGCATATTGTCTAATATTTTCTCATTTGTGTGAGAAAATTATTACATTATATATTTTTCTTTATTGAGTTAATTTGTATGAAAGTCTATACAAACATATATCTGTTATCCTTATTTTCTTAATGTTGAATAAAAAATTATTGTCTTCTCCCTTAGGGAAGGGCTTGGACCTTGGGTGAGAAAGCCTAAACTCCACCCGCTCCAGCACATCCCCTCTGGGTTCCATTCCACTCATCTTATACCCCCCTCAGCATTCGTCTTGTCTCATTTTGCTTATCTATTCACTATGCCAGCCAACCTACGCTCTTGTGAACAACTCGCCGGCTTGCGCTTCTGCGTCCAGCTCGCCGACTTCAGTCTAATGTGATCCATTGTCGTCCGGCCACAAACGCGCATGTACCGGCTCCATCCAACGTGATCACGCCCGCATGACCCGATGCGCCCGCGTCCGCTCGATCTAACACACTTGCACAGCATGACATACACATTCCCACTAGACAAGCCTACGAGACTGCTCCTGCGTTGCACCAGCCTGCACAGCACCCGATCGCCGCGCGCCGCGCCGCCTACCTCCATTTGAGCTTGCCCAGCGTAAAAACCAACTGCTGAGCCCTAATTTGGGAGAAATTGCAAAGTGTTCTTTTCTAATCTGAGTTGATAATTTTTCAATTACTTTAGATCTAATTTATTTAAAATTTTAAAGAAATTAGTTTTGTTGGTCTAGTTAACTTCTCAGCCATTAAAAATTGAACCCTGAAAAATTTTGGCATTAATTTGTGATTATTCTGCTATATACAATTTTGCTAATCTCTGAAACTATATTATCATTCATCTGTTCCACATCATATTTGTGGCAAGATGGGTAAGAAGCATCTAATTAGATTTCACAAGTTTGACGAGAAAATTTATCAACCAACCACTGTTGATGTAAATCAGGCACAACTAAATCCACAAAATGAGTGTCATAGTCGTTTAGGAATAAGAAGGCTCGTAGAGATTTAGATCGATTTGTTGTATGAATCGAACAACCATTCACATTATGTGAAAATGAGGGTTTCTTTAGAGTATGTGATTAGTATTTATAGCCACATTATTAACATATTTCTAAACATACACTTAAAAAATATTGTATGTCAACATATGAGGAATACAAAAAATTTCTCATTCAATATCTCACTAGTATTACTTGTAGGGTTAGTTTAACTCTTGATATATGGCCTAGTATTAACAAGTTGAGTTATCTAGTTATTACTTTTCAGTGGATTGACAGACAATGAAAAATACGGAGGCGCATTTTATCTTTAGATTTGTAAGATAAGGCTCATAAAAGCATAAAAAATAAAAAATAAAATATTACTTTAGATAATGTTTCAAGTAATAATTTTGCAGTTAACTTCTTATAGCACTTTCTAAGATCTTCTCTTTCTGAATCTCTTTTTCATGTTAGGTGTGCATAACATAAAATCAATTTACATGTTTCCACAGCTTTTAATATTAAGCATTTGATTATTAGCAAAATTAAACACGTTGCAAGATGAATTCGATTAAATTCAACTATTACACATAAATGAAAACATGTTTGTGTAAACATCCTGCATCCCTTTACCTGTGTTGAGACTATATGAAATTCCCTTTATCATTTAATCGAATTGGTTTTACCGTATGAAGATTTTTCCTCATTATTTTTTATAATTCGTATACAATTAACCAAGACTTTCAAATGCATTCCTATGATTAGATTTTCTTGAAAAAGGATTTCGAGTTATTATCAATTTTTAATGAGACTACAACTTTTTTTGTGGATGTGATTACCCAACTCCATCTATTTTTTTTACCTTACATTTTTTAAATATTTTAAATTTTTTTGGAATTTAGATCAAATTCGATTATATAATCATTTATCGTTGATATGAAACAGAAATTTAAAAAAAAATTATTCTATAGCTGTTGTGCTTGATCACCACCAAGGTAGCAAAGCTATTAAAGGATTTCACGCAAAATATTCTAATTTCCTGGAGATTGATAAAGGTACTGAAAAAGCATCAGTTTTTAACTTTCTAAGATTTGCTTCCCGTTTATTATAATGAACAAACTGCGAATAGGAGAGTGGGATGTACGGAGACACAAATAGAAACACAAAAAAGACTGGCATCTTCGATGCTCTTAGGTCGGCAGCAGTGAAGATGTCTCTTACTTCAGACAACAGAAAAGCACCTAAAGGCAAGCAATCTATGAGACAAAGTCAAGTCCCAGCAAATTTGAGCAAGCTACAATTTTACTTGCACCTTGGAAAAAAATTCGAAGAAGACATGAGCTTGTTAAAGTGATAGAGTGGTTCATCAAAACATTACCTCATTCTATTTGGCTTGGCTCGAAATGTCCCAGCAACACGAGCGTCGACTGTAGCATCTGAATCAGCTTTCCCCACCACAAAGAAAATAACAAGATATTACAGAAGCAACTTATTTACTGCTACACTTAGCATGCTTATTTGTTGTTAACACGTAATTCCAGCGCTGCATCTCAGTCGTACATATGGCGCCTTAAGAAACACACTAATCCTGTATCATAATTATTGCTTTCTTACAGATCTCAAACCTCGACTCCGAGGATTCAGCCTTCCACAGACCTCCTCAACAAGGATTGAGCTACAGTAGTCCCATAACCTCGGGGACAACCTATCCCAGCTCTCCCCAGGCATCAGCTACAATATTTCGAGCCATCTTCCAACACCATTGATGACAATGTTTCTCAGTCATACACGTGTTACCCAAAGAGGCTCTCTAATTCTGATTACCAGTCATCGATGATGAGGTTTAGCACCGTCGAGCACGAGAACTGGCTGATCTAATCATCCATTGCTCTTCTAGAAGAGCTATGCCTTCGGTTCCGAAGATCAGATCTTACAATAGCATCGGCGCCGACATGTGGCCCAAGCTGTAGCTGTCAAACCCTTCCAGACTGACAACCGTACAATTCGTACAAGCCTGGTAGTCATACCCTGTACACATTCCATACCTAGAGTGCGCAGCCACAACTAAAGTCAAATCACCGAAGGGGGGAAGCTATTCTCCTGACAAGACAGTTCCATCTTGCCCCATACTCGCGGTCTGCAGACTGCCATTGCAAGCTAACTATAATACCATTGAGCAAGGCTTCAAGGAAGGCTGAAACTTCATTTTTCTCTCTGTGCTTTATATAGTTCTGTACTAGGCCTCAGCGGCCCCTTCTTCAAGGTATAGTAAAAGACTTAGAGCTGGCCGGGTGAACGTAGGGGATCCCATCCCTGAACCACCTTAAATCTCTATGTGTTCTTCTGGATGCTTTTCTTTCTCATTTAAGCCTTAATTATCAGGCTCAGCCCTCTGCTTACCGTTGTCTCTTGGGAGTCCTCCTTCTCACGTCAACATTTGTCGACAAGATTAGTTTGCAATCAAATTACGAAACCAATAACACAATTTTGTAGATGAGTTTAAGGACAACGTTTCAGATGAAGAAAAAGAGTATTCGAACATCTGAATCAATTTTCTCTATTACAGAGAAAAATAATTAGAGATTATAGAAGTAACTTATGTGTTGTCATCATTTGCACGCTTATTCATCTACAAAATTAATTTGCTACCGAATCACAGAATCAACAACATAATTTTGTAGATAAGTTCAAGGATAATAATTCAGAGAATGAAGAAGAGTACTCAAAAAATATTCTTTATAATTATGAAAACTAATCTTTTTATGTTTATTTTGTAATATAATTTTGATTGACAATAATGATTTGTTCTATTGTAATATTTCTCGTTAATAGCAATGATATTGTTTTCACTGTACTGTTTTTTCATATGTACATATTTAAAAAAACAAACTCACAAACCAAACTAGAACTTTGTCTGACCCGATTCAGTGAAATGGACTAGACTTGGTCTGGTTCTTGCTTACACCTACTAGTTCTAAACCGGTCCCGGAATTAGTAGGGACTGGACGGGACTGGTTCCAGGTTCAACCAGACTTGAAACGGGTCAGACCGGACTGGAACAAGTCTGATCCAGTCCAATAACCAACATTAATAAGAATACAAATACTAAACTAAATAATCATAACTACTTTTATATAGCTAAAATTTCATCATCTACGACTATTTAACAATTCATAATATATTTGTAAATGTGAAAAATATTATTGAATAAGTAGCTTAAAAAATGTTTTCTAATAGGGCAAATATCAAACAAGCACCTCTAACTTAGAAGCCGTATCAAATAGGTCCATGGTATTTACAAACTAGCATTTGAAACCCTAGGATTCATTGAATTTTGTAGTTTGGTCAATCTATCAGAAATACCATTAAATGTGAATAAAATTACATAATACCCTTTTATCTCTCCTCTCTCCCTCACTCTTTGTTCTCTCTCTTTGGGTCCATTCACCTCTTTGTTGTTTGTTGCTTCCCCTTCCCTTCTACTCTCTTATACAAGTTTACAGAGTTAAGCGCTCGATTAGGAGGCAACCACTGGCAATTGGTTGAGCAAAACAAAGGCAAGGGAGGGGCTTCAATGCACCCTCTCTTCCATGTCATCTCCTCTTTGGTTCCTTGGCATAGAGAAAGGGAGGGAAGGAGAGAGAGAGGAGTGTAGGTTGGCAGCAACAAGCAGCACAAAGGGTCGAGCATCGACATAGTTCTCCTTTGGCATGAATTTCACACACAGACAAAGGGAGGGATGTAAAGAGAGGCTGAGTGATGCAAAGCATTCACGATATTGCTTTCGTCAAAATAGACATAACCTACGCTAGTAGAGATAAACCTTTGAGCTCTAGTTATCTTATTTATTTTACACATTAATGTTATTTCATCGTTTATCTTACTTGAGTAATTATGTAGTGAGAATATGTTGTATTTATATTTTATTGTGTATATTCAATTTGTTGGAGCAATGATGCAGTGAGATTTCATTGTAAAGGTGTGTAGTTGTGCACCTTTGGAGGGATTTAGTATTGCAGGGAGATTGCTGAAACTTTTAGAAGGCTCAAAGGACAGCATTGGTATTATGTGGAATGCCTAAGGGCATTTTGGTCTGCAAAAAAGGAATAATTCAAATGGTGTGAGTTTGGTGTTGATCACCCACCTACACTTCCCCGTGATGGCGCAAGGCAGAACAACCCAAAGATGGGCTCCATCAGATGAAAGAGATGAGTCCAGGTGGCCTGATCTCGGATTAGGAACTATTAAACCTTATTAATTTTGATGATTGCAATTACTTTAAGTTTAATACTAAACTTTTTCTAAGCATATTATAATATCCTATAATCCAAATGTAGAGATACTGTCCGCTTTAACTTTAGGGACAACGTAATTTGAGTACTTTTAGGAAGGTCACCCATCCCAATACTACTCCAGCCCAAGCGTACTTAACTGCGGAATTTTCCATCATTAACCAAAATACCTCAACCATTTGGGATCATATTATCAAATTATTTAGCTTAGGATCTCCCATCCATTTTCGATATGAAATGATTAATTCTTGTGACTCTCTCACCACTATTTATCGGTCTAAAAACTTACCAGAAATAACACTTTGCTCTAGTGACTCCCTTTTCTTGAGACATCACCCGACAATCATTTCTTGCCATCTTCCACCACAAACGTCACAGGCCTACCAGTTTCTGCCTGGTTCATCCTTAAACCACGTCGTACTGTGGGAGGTCATCTCTGATATCATATTATAACACCTGTGATTTAGATGTAAAGATATTCGCTTTGCATTTAGAGAGCTGTGTAACTTAAGTACTTCCCCAGAGGCTACTCATCCCAACACTATTCCAACTCAAGCATCCTAACTTCGGAATTTCCCATCATTAGCCTCACAGTTTTACCCCAAAAAGTGTCTACTATTTAGGATCACATTATCTATTTATACAACTTAGGATCTCTCTCTTTTCAATATGAGAAGATTAATTCTTATGTCCCTCTTACCATTATCGATCGACCTATAAGCCTACCAGGAGCAGCACTTGGCTATATTGATTCCATTCTCTTAGGACATCACCAAGTGATCACTCCTCGAGCTCTTTGGCTACGAGCGTCACACATTTTTTCACAGGTTAATCGTCCCTTAAAAGATGGAAATGCTAAAGGCCAAGTCAAACAAAGCTCAACCTTTTGCTCTTCATTTTCCTTCCTCCGAACTTTTTGAAAACATGTTAGTTTTGTCAAGAGTTTTTACTCGTGTTTTCCTTATTAGTTTTACTCCACTTGCACTTGTTTCTCATTTTTGACCATTGAATCCTTATTTCTATGCTAGCCCAAAATATTTTCCTTTATATTTTCAAGGGCCCTGTGTTGTACAATCATTTTTATTTTATGAAAAACCTTCTTTTCTCTTACCTCTGTCTCTTTCCAAAAGAAAATAAAGTGCATTGACCTCCATGTACTATTGTCTTTTTGCGCAGATTATTGTACTTTGTGTTGAGATAAAGTGAAACTTTTTAGCATATTTTAATGATAAAATAATCCTAGTTGGCACTATCTCAATTGTTCTTATACTAAGCAAGCTTTTCATATTATTTCCCTTAATCTACATGTTCTGCTGTTGTAAACTTTTGTAGCAAGATTCATATTGTTTGGAGCTTTTCTACGACTTCTTAAGCCCAAAAAATTGGCCAAAATGCCCTTCACTTGCCTCCCTCTCATTGGTCTTTAGGTAAGGCATGGACACATAACATTCTCTAGTTAATTAGTTTGAATTAAGGGCATTTTCACTTAGCTCTTAACCCACTTTCCTGCTGGCCAAATGGCTTTTTCACTTATACACACTTGTAAAAAAAAAAATTCAAAATCATTTCAAGCTCTCCTCTGAAATTCTATATATGTTCTTACACTTCTATGTTGACTAAAATCTCATTTCTTTTGAAGAAGTTCATCATTAGAAGTTCTTGCTAAGCTCTCAAGCAAAAATTGAAACTTCTGCGGTTTCACAATTTTACCCAACTCTAAAAGAATCGTACTCTCTATTTCTAGTAGTTTTTATTTACTCAAATAAGCAAAGTTCGTGTTATTGCATATTATTTGAGGTTTATATAGGGTTTGCATGCTTGTACTTGAAAATCTCCTTGCTTCAGCATTCAAAATTTTTGTAAATGACTTTTTCTCTTCTCAAGACCTCTTTTGCTTTAATTTTTAAACGAGTTCTTCGACAACTCATTCTCGGATTCTTTAAGTTTTCTCTCTTAAAAATCTCTACAAGATTCATTAATATCACTAATAGACTTATGCCACTAGAAAAAATATTTACTAATAAAAAACTTGTGAGAAAAATTCTTAGGTGCTTATTAAGAAAGTATAATAATACAACAACAATTGTGGAAGCTAAAGACTAATCTACCTTCAAACTCAACATGTTGCACTCTCTAGCCCCATACGAGTTGTAAACGAAAAGAAAGAAAAAGAAAAAGAAAAAGATGACTGCTTGAAAAAAAGAAGTGATTGCTTTAAGAGCCGCTTCATCTATTACTTCCATTGTTAAACACCATTTCTAGTGGTGATGAGGAAAGTCAAATTGATGATAAAATTGGTTTGGTATCAAGGCATTTCAATGCTCTTATGAAGAAAAAAAGAACTTTTCTCGACGAGCTCAAAAGAAACATTTCAATGGCAAAGAAAAGAAAGAAAGCACATTAAAGAACAAGGAACGAGAGGTAGTTTTGTATGAATACAATAAGCTGGGCCACATAAAACCCAATTGTCCCTTTCTCAAGTAAAAAAGGCAAAGAAGAAAGTACTTGTAGCTACATAGAATGATTCCAATAATAACACAAATGAAGAGGAAGAAAAGAATGATGTGGCCAACCTTTAACTTATGGCCAATGTAGAAGATAATGATGAGGAAGAAGGTTCTTCTCTATGTTATGATGAACTAAAAGAAATTTTTTTTGATCTTATATGTGAGTATGATAAGTTAAAGTATAAATATTTTTTTGAAAAAATTGTATCTTACAAATCTTTATGCAATACATTAAAAAATAAGATTAATAAGCTTACGTTGCGTGATACAAATCTTATTAATGTGAACGATGATCTTAGCATGCATGTTAATAGACTGACAAAAAAGAATAATATTCTTAAGGCAAAATCTAGCATGCATGATTTTCAAGTTAAGAATAAAACTACTCTACTCATAGCATGAAAATTAAGTCTTATACTAGCAGTAATTCTTATGCTTCATCTCATGAACATATGTATGTCATGGCTCATGTCATTTGCAATTTTCATAACATGTCATATTTCATATACATATATGATTAGAAAATATATGCTTTCATCTAGAGTCACATCCTATGCATGAATTTCTAAGACACATCTCATGTAGATAATTTTATTGCTACTAACCTCTTAGAATCTAAATTTATTTGAGTACCTAATACTAAAACTTGAGATCTTTATTATAGGTATGCCACTACATTAGGACCTGTGAAGGCAAACGATTCTTGGATAGCGAGTGTTTATGCCAACAAAAGATAAATTTAAGTTTATCTTGCTAAAAAATAAATAAAAGTTACGTGACATTTGGCGACAGTACCAAAAAGTTTATTATATAGTCAAAAAGCGTATCAAGTGTATTTATTGGTAAAATCAATAAAGAATCCTCTACTTCTACAAGTAAAGTCCTTTGGTTGATGAAATTGCATATAATCTACTTAGCATTTCTTAATTATGTGACAATGATCATGAGATTTCTTTTAATGCACCACAATGCATTAAGCATGATAATATTATTATGTTTGTTGGTTTTAAAAGTCATAATACATATCAAATTAATTTGTCTTCTATTGATTGCAGTGATGTAAAATATTTGACATTTTATACTTGTGATTCATGGCTAAGACATAGAAGATTAGGTCATGCTAATATGTATACCATAAAAAGAATTTCTAAATTAAATCTAATTAAGAGCTTGCTTAAGATTACATTTAAGAATGATACATTATATGATACATGTAAATAAAGAAAAATTGAGAATTATTTCAAGCCAAAGCATACCATTACATCATCTAAGCCTTTTGAGATCTTATATATTGATTCATTTAGTCCTAATAGGACACTTGGAGTTGATGGTAAGAAACATTTCTTATTCTTGTGGATGACTAATCTAGATTTTCATAAATATTATTTCTTTTTCATAAGTGTGATACATTTAATTGTTTCAAATCTTTGTACAAATGTATTTTAAATGAAAAAAACTTTGAAGTATTATCATTTTGTAATAATCATGGTGGCAAATTTGAGAATGAATGGTTTGAATTTTTTTGTGATGAATGTGGTATCTCACATAATTTTTTGGCTTCTCGAATACCTCAACAAAAATGAGATTGATGGAGGAAAAATCAAACTCTTAGTGAGATGGCACAATCCATGCTTATGAGTGGAGACTTCCAAAATATTTTTGGGAAGAAAATCTTAAAATTTAAAAAAAAAAGAATGGGAAACACAGTTTGCTATGTTGTAAACCGCATTACTATTCGTTCAATAATTAAGAAGTCTCCACATAAATTATGGAAGGGCCGAGAATAAAACATCTCATTTTTATGTGTTTGGTTGTAAATGATTTATGTTGAATAATGGTAAAAATGATTTAGGTAAATTTGACCCTAAGGAAAATAAAATCATCTTCTTAGAGTATTTTCTAACTAATAAAGTGTACAACATGAAAACTATGCGAGTTAAGAAGTCTATTCATGTTAAATTTGATGCATCTAACCCTAATTCTCTAAGGAGAGATAATGATCCTGATGAAGATATAGGATTGGAGAAGCCATCTTTGGAAGGCGTAAGTTAAAGTATAAACCACATGATGGTGTTGCACCTCTACAAAGAAATCAAGAAGGTGGTGATCAATTGGATATTTTAAACGAATAAAAATGAAAATATAAAGAATCTCATCAACCAGAATAAATTTCGAGTAATCTATCAAAAGAAATTCGCACTATAGTATCTTTCCAAAATAAGGTACTTCCCTCTAGCTTTATCTATCAAATTGAGCCTAAATCGTTGTATGAGCCGAAAATGATAAATTTTGGATTCTAACCAAGCAAGAAAACCTAGAACAGTTCAATAGAAATGATGTCTGGGAATTTGTTCCATGACCCAAAATCATTTTATCATTAATAAAAATGGGTTTTCCAAAATAAACTTAATGATTTCGGACTTATTGTTCGTAATAAAGCTCGTTTACTTGCTAAAGAATTTAATCAAATTGAAAGCATCAATTTTGATAAAAACCTTTTGCTTCCGTTGCACTTTTGGAGGTTGTACCACTTTTGCCTTTGATTTCTTATTTTAAAGGTTCTAAGGCCCTGTTTGGCAATGAGCTAAAAATCATGACTAAAATTACCCATGACCAAAATCTTAAATTTATTTTAAAAAAAACTTAAAAAATTATTTTTATATCTCATCTCACACAAATTCCAACATTAAACAATCACTTTATTTCACATCCAACACAATTCTCAATAAATCAATCAACTTTATTTCACATCCTACAAAATTTTTAATACAATCAACTTACTTTATGTCACATCATACACATTTTTCAAAAATAGCTAAAAATTCCAATTAAATCTTTTTTTTTCTTATTACCAAACAGAGCCTAAATTGTTTCAAATAAACATCAAAAGCGTCATTTTAAATAGATTTATCAATGAAAAGGTTTATGTCCAACAACCTCCTGATTTTATTGATTTTTGGTTTCTAGATTATATTTTCAAACTCAAAAAGGCTCTTTATAGCCTGAAACAAGTATCTTATGCTCGATCTGAGAGATTAAGCAAATTTCTAATAGATAATAATCTATGAAGCATGAGTACGATACGACGATACCTATGAAGCATGGACACTTCAAGAACCACACTTTTAATATTTTATTATCGGACACACGGACACTCGGGGATACACGAGGACACCCGGGGACACCGTGTTGGACATGCCACATGGCGTTTCCTAATAAAATAGTATTAAAACAAACTAAAGGACACTTGTTCGACACGCAAGGACACTTTGGGACACCTTAGAACAATTCTGAGACACTTTTAAGATACTTCTGAGACACTTCTAGGATACTTCTGAAATACAGAACACTTCTAGGATACATAAGATAGAATTGAACATATTTAATATTAATATTAAATTTATTTATTAATATTATATATTTTTCATAAAATTTATAGATATATCTATCTCGTTTTTTTATTATCGTTAAAATTTTATTTAATAAAACTAAAAATCTATCTCTTATTATTGCTAAAATTTTATCTAATATAAGTCAAAATTCTAAGTTAACCAAGTTAAATTAAATTTCTTCCTCCTTTATTGCCTTTAGGTCTTACGAAAATGAACCAATCGTAAAAACTTTAGAACTCTACCTTCACCTTTATCCTTTTTTCATCTTCAACACCGAGAACCCTTACATTCTCTTATTGTCGTGCTCACTATGATTGTCCTAAATAAGCAAAATTATATTTTCTCTTATTCAAAGAGGACCCTAAATATATATCTCAAATCTTTTTAATGCCGACGATATTTGTTCTCAAGTTCTCATCTCAATTTTATAAGACTTCAGTGCTACTTACAAGTTGTTTATACTTAAAAATTTAAATTTTTATTATGTTATATAAATTTTTTTAAGTATAAATTGTTAATTTTATTATTATATTTGGCGTGTCATGCCGTGTCCATGTCCTATATTTTAGAAAATTATCATGTCGTCGTGTCGTGTCGTATCGTGTCATGTCATGTGTCCTTGTGTTCCCGTGTTGTGTTCGTGCTCCATAGGACGATACAGATACGATACGATACGGATACGACGATACGATAAACTTAAAAAAAATAGAATAAGGATACGACTGTTATATATTTGTGTAAAATTTCTTATATTCTCACATTAAAAATATAATTTTATGGTAGATGAGAATAACTTATATAAATTATTGCTATAAATTTAAAAAATATTTTTAAATTTGTTTTAAATTAACTATATTTTTTCAAATATTTTTTATATCACTTAAAATAATATTATGAATAATTTAACTTGAAAAAAAAAAACATCTTTTAAATATTGAATTTAAAAAATTTAAAATTTAAAATAATATCATAAAGTTTGTTTAATTACTTTTCAACCTATCAAATTATTTACATGAAATAAAAGTTTAAATATATATCAACAGATTAGTTTCATTTTCAATTTAAATTTAATTTAAATCGATTACCTTGAAACAAATATGATATAATTATTAATACACATAATGTGACATAAACCAAGATATACTGACCTAATTAAATTATATATATGTTCTCTTTTCAAATTTTTTGATTAAATAAATAGATAAAATAAAAATATTAAAGTCTTATCTTTTTCACAATATGCGCTTGATTAAGGTAAAATATATATAATCGATGTCCAAAATAAGCAAAGACAATATCAATAAAGGTAGAAAAAGCAGAAACGTCATTAGTATATGTAAGATCACAAAAAGATATTAGCTAAAGTAGATGACGCAGTTGCTTGCGAATACCAAATCTTTTTTTATTGCCGAAATACTAGTGTGCATAAAACTTTCTATGATCACAATTGCGTAGCCCAATATTTTTCTCAATTTTAACGTCCAAATATATGCATAAGTTGTGCTTTATGTATAAAATATTTTTTTATCTTTTATTGTGTATGCTGAACTGACTATTTAACATTTTTTCCACAAATTAAAAGTATCTAGAATATCCGATAAGTATTAAAAAAGTATCGAATAAGTATCAAATTTTAAAAAAATAAAAATTAACACGCCACGTGGCGTATCGAATACATATCGATGAAGTATCAAAGAGTATCATTATCTGATATAAATACAATACAAATACGTTAGGCTTCATAAAGTATCAGTGCTTCATAGATAATGATTTTGTCAAAGAACAAGTTAACATAATTTTATTCACAAACAAAACATGATAATTTTATCATACTAATAATGGTATTATTTTTTGTATTACTAATGAAACTTTATATGAAGAATTTTTAAGTATATGTATAGGAAGTTTGAGATAAATATTTCTCATCTTATCTTTTCACGTATGCCCACTCGTCTACTTTGGCATCTTCATTTCCGCGACACTCATTTTATTTGTGTATTTCTGATTTGTAGGTTAGCATTCAGTACCATATAATATTACTGGCCTAATAACTATTCTATAAAATCTAATTCTAGGCCTAAGTGAAATTTTTCTCACACAAAACGCAAGATGCAATCCTCCACTTCATCCATTCTGCTTAGATTCTACTAATAACAACACTATCTATTTTACTGTTATACTGTATGATTGATCTAAAATATCTAAACTATTTACTTTTCTTGATAACTTGATCTTCAATTCTCATCTCTCCACTATTTAGTCTATTTATTTTTCTTTCTTAGGATTTTATATAAACGTATTAGTTTTGCCAAAAGTTTTTTGTCATGTTTTTCCTATTCATTTTACTCTACTCGTACTTACTTTTACTATCCTAGTGCCATATTCTATCATACTTGTTAGCCAAAAATCTCTTGAAACAATCTCATTTTTTTGTTGCATTTCTTAGGCCTTGGCTAATTCGCCCAATCAGCTCGTTCTTATTTTGGCCGTTGAATCTTAATTTATATGCTGGCTGAAAACATTTCCCTTCATATTTTCTTGAGCCTTATGTCATACAACCATTCTTATTTTGTAAAAAACCATCTTTTGTTCGACCTCTATCTTTTTCCAAAAAACGATAGAGTTAGTTAGCCTGCCTACTATTGTCCTTTTGCTCAAGTTATTGTACTTTATGCTGAAATAAAGTGAAACTTTTTATCATACTTTAAGCGGAAAATAATGTTAGTTGGCATTATCCCATGTATCTTCATACTAAATAAGCTCACTTGACTTTTTTATATTATTTCTTACCCCTAACCTCATATTTTGTTATTGTAAACTTTTGCAACAAGATCCATATTTTCTAGAGCTTTTCCACCACTTCCTAAGCCTAAAAGATGACTAAAATGTTGTCCACTTGCTTTTCTCTCAGTAGTCTTTTGCTAGGATATGGACACAACATCCTCTAGTTAGTTAGTTTGAATTAAGAGCATTTTCACTTAGGCTAACCCATTTTCATGCTGGACAAATGATTCTTTGACTTCAACACACTTGCAAAAAAATTTTAAAGTCATTCCAAGCTCTCCACTCAAACTCAATGTTCTTCCACTTATTCCTTAGCTAAAATTTGCATTTCTCTTAAAAAAATTCAATATTATGAGAAAAGTTTGGCTAAGCTTTCAAGGAAAAACTAAAGCTTCTGTGGTTTCACATGTTTGCTCAACTCCAAGCTTCATACTTTTGTTTCTTGTAGTTTTTATTCACACAAATCAGCTAAATTTGTGTTACTGCATATTATTTGATGTTTGCTTTCTTATACTTGAAGATTTTCTTGCATGAGCATTTCAAGTTTTTGTAAACAGCTTTTTCTCCTCTCAAGATCACTTTTGCTTTGGTTTTAAAATGAGTTCTTTGACAACTCATTCTTGAATTTTTTGAGTTTTCTCTATTGGCAAATCTCTAGGCGCATGTGATCCTTTGATAATGTTTCGCTTATTCACAAGTTGTAATTTTTAGCTAGCAAATCCAGCAACTTTCTTTTTTCTCTTTTTACTCCATTTATTGAGGTGTTTAGTTCTTCCAACTAAGTGGAAAATTAGGTGGATTAAAATTTTCTCCGGTGTAAAATTTCATTGTAGGATTTACTCGACTTTGGTTCCAATAAAAAGCTGAAGGGATTATAATTAGGTTTGTTCGATTTTGATTTCCGTAAAAGGGTCGATGTGTTAGTGGATTGAACTCTAACTTAAGGCCCTGTTTGGTAATAAGAAAAAAAAGAAGATTTGATTGGAATTTTTTGCCATTTTTGAAAAATGTGTATGATGTGAAATAAAGTAAGTTGGTTATATTAAAAAATGTGTAGGATGTGAAATAAAGTTGATTGATTTATTGAGAATTGTGTTGGATGTGAAATAAAGTGATTGTTTAATGTTGAAATTTGTGTGAGATGAGATATAAAATAATTTTTTAAGTTTTTTTAAAATAAATTTAAGATTTTGACCATGGCTAATTTTAGCCAGGGCCTAAAGAGCATAGGGAGTGGACTAAGCGAGAAGCCGAACCACTATAAATCGATTATTTTTTTCTCCTTACTCGGGTTAAAATTTAAGTAATACATAAACATATCGAATTTAACTTTTAACTCAAAAACAAGCTTAAATGACTTTAACATAATTGATTTATATATTCTCTAAATCATATCTCTCACAATTTCTATTTTGGGCTTTTATTGTGTTGTATCTGTAGTTTTGATTAATTAGCTCAAATCAACTGATTTTCTCTGAATTTCTGGACTGTTACAGATTATCTAGTCAATTTGATGAAATTGACTAGTTTGTTGAGCTTGTGCATTTTTTACCTGATTTTGCTGCTACTTCAGCTCATTTCCTCTCTATCTTAAATATTTTGGAGTATGCATCTTACTTGCTTTTAATCTCTTAAATTTGATTTATTTGAAAAGGTTTTAAAATCCCAATTCATCCTCCCTCTTCAAAAGGCCTAAAGGGCCAACAGGAACCACTAATCAAGGGTAGGGGCAAGAGAGCCTTCATTAGTTGCTCATCAAAGCCTAATGAAGAGCCTAGATTACATCTGGCCTTATTTAAGCCTAATCTTGTTATTTACTGGAGTTCTTCGATGAGATTTACTCCAATTGCTGGATTATCACTTGGTAGTAGCATTGTAGGGTTTCAATCATAGCACCAGCACAAAGGAAGGGGTCTAATGTGTTGATAATTTGGCCTAGAGACAGGATTGATAGACTAATCATTAGTTCGAGTATTCATTTTTATTTATTTTTCATCCATAATTGTATACCATTTCCTCTGTGATGTTTATCTCATGCATCCATTCCCAATTTGGCCTATTTCATATGCTCTCTATGATATATATATATATATATATATATATATATAGAGAGAGAGAGAGAGAGAAGGCTAAGGGAATTTTACTGATCATTAAATTAAATAATATATTTTAAAATAAATTTTTGATGTTTTGAATGTGAAAAAATGACTGAAATATTTAAGTCAACTTGAAGGACCAATTTGAAAAATTTACCAAATCTCAAGTACCAAGATGCTAGTTTTTAAATATCATAGACCTATTTGATATTACCCCATAACCCCATAGAGCTGTATAATATTTACCCTTTCTAATATTGTTATTTGTACCAAAATTTCCTAGACTGATGCTTTAGTTTTATAATAGATCTACTAGTTTTGGTTGATGTTCTAGTTGATAGATATACTAGTTTTAGTTGATGCTTTGGTCCAACAATAGGAAATCAAATCAATTTCGTTAAAATATCTAAACTCCATTAAGGCTCAATAATACCTGTAGCTCTATAGGAATCTATTTTAACAAACTTGAGAAAACAAAAATAAAGCTAGATGCATGATCGAACCAAGCTTGGGCCCAGAAGAAAAATTATGATAAATCTTGAGCGATGTAGACAATGCTTCTATTCTAGCTAAATAATGTAATTTGTTTTTCCTAAGTGCATGCACTAACAACAAACCTAGCAAACATGGCATTCAACAAAAATGGTTAACCTATAATTTTGGCAAGGAGTAAAAACGTGAAACAGAAAATAGCATAATAAAGTAGATACCAAGAGTAGCCATAACAGCAGCAAACACAATGATGCCCACAGGCTGCACTCTCAACTTGCCAATGGGAAACTGGTAGACATTCACTTTCTTCATATACAAATGACTGAACCACAGGATGCCACCGGCCATAAGGTCTAACAAAGAATCAAGAGTGGAAGCAGCAATAGCAAGCGACCCACTTTTTATTGTAGCATAAAGCTGCAATTTCCAGCAAACATTCATACCCAGAACATCAATGCAGGGACAGCATTAAAACGACTAAGAACTGATCCGCCAGAAAAAAATAGTATAAATGATACCTTCAGTGCTAACAGGATAACATTGGCGTAATTAGATATTTTCATGGCAAATTCACTCTGCTTTATCTCATGTTGTTCTTCTTCATCTATTATGGAATCATGTTCTTTAAGAGCATCCGCTTCCTCAAAAGACCGCAGCGTAGCGAATTGCTTCTCGTAGTATTCATGCTCTCCTGAACGATTTCCATCCATAAAATCCGGATCGAAAGACTTGCGCGGAAAATGAAAGGAGGCATACCTTTCTTCAATCCTCTAACGCGAGAGGCGTCGAAGTGGTAGGGTCTCTCCGGATCTACGGCGTCCCTCACCTTCTCTGGGAGCCTCATGAGGAATCCTCTTCGCAGAGAGTTAACCGAGTTCCTCCGCCGCACAATTCCCCCAAGAGGCGGCGGCGACGTCTGCACACCATCTTTGAGCAACGATACGCGCAACTCCTCACCGCAGCGTTGCTCCATTAACCAACGTACAGCCCTAATCCGCACAAGGAAGAAGAAGAGAAAATGAATATTCGTCGCCTGCCAAGTGACAACAACCAAAAAGGCCGTCGAGCCTCGTCATCGTTTTCCTCTCAGCCTTTCAAAATTGTAGACTATCGCTTATTTTCAAAAAACACTTTTCTTCCATAAAAAAAAAGAAAAGACTCTGCCCAAAATAAATAAAAAATAAAAAATCATGTCTTATAATTTTTAATCCACGAGAATTCATTTTCGGGGAACCAGATTCGAATTGGGCCCGGCAAGCGGCAATCATGCTTGAAACTCGGTACTTTTTCGGACTTTTGCAAAATCTCCCCTTAATTTTTAAAATTAAAAAATAAAATGCATTACATCGCATCCACGAGAATCCTTCACGGAGCGCAATTAATATGTACGTTCTTTCATAAAAAAAAAACGTATGCACATATCATTATTGTGTGATATATACATAATGTGTATCACAACATTATTTAAATAAAAATAAGGTGTATAATTAAGTTGGTTCAATTAAAAATTTAAATTAAATTTAAGGTTGCATTCAGAAAGTATTCTAATTGAAAACGTAATTTTTTAATAAAAATGTACTTTTTATACAATTAAAGTTGAAAAAATATATTTAATAAAACTAATTTCTAAATAATTTTAGCTTAAAAAAAGCTAAAAATAGCTGCAACTAAAACATCAAAATAGTTTTGAAAAAAATTACTTTAATTTTTACAAAGTTAAACATAAAATTATTACTTGTTTCAAGAAAAAATACAAAAATTATTACTAACTAATTCATCTAATATTAATTAATATATATATAACTACTAATTATTATGTATTTAATTTTAAGAAATTTAATACTTTAATTATAAAAATAAAATATTACGTATATTACACTAAAATTTTATAAAATTATTTTTTTCACGTAATATTTGTGAAACAATTAAATTACTAATATATTTTCATGAATATCATTCTATTATGTATGATTTACAAATCTATAATATAAATTTTTACCTCATTAACTTTAGTTTAAAATAATTTTATATAAAGCTATTATGCAAAACAAATAATATTTAGAATATAAAATTAAAATTTAAAAGGCTTAGAAATTAATATTTAGTTTTCTTTATTAAACTATCACAAATAGATCGTCAAATATCTGTTTTCGACTAAAATACATCGATATAGAAAATATTAGTTATGTAATCAAAATATTATATTAAAATACCTTCACATCGACAAGATTAAAGTGAATTTACTTATATTCTCTTCAAATACAATAAAAAGTGATTGATTACTTATGTAATTGCTAGTATTCAGTTAAAATAACTTATTATGCATTAAATCATACTCTAAATGCTTGTATTTCTCTTGAATTTGACGTTAATGTAATAAATAGCTATAAAAATAGCAATATTAAAATCAAATACATCGATGTGTCATAAATTAGTCTCTGAAAGTGCTTATTAGCTTAAAATAGTTCGATATACTGTCAAAAAGATGTGTAATAGTTGGATTTATATTAAATCTCAATTAGATGTCTTTAATATATCACTAATTTTCTTTTTTCGGATGAAATATATCGATATAGCAAATATTAGTTATGTAATTAGAGTATTACGTTAAACTTTCTTCATACAGTTAAGATCAATGTCAAATTGCTTGTATTCTTCTTAAATACAATAAAAAATAATTGAATACTAATGTAATTGTTAGTATTAAGTTATATTAATTTATTATATAATGCATCGTACTACAAAAACTCATACTACAATGATATGTCCTAAATTAGTCTCTAAAAGTACCTATTCACTTAAAATAATAATCGATATACTATCAAACAAATTTGTATTATCGGTATTATATTAAAATTCAATTAAATATGCCTAATAAATTGCCAAATGTCTGTTCTCGACTTAAATACATTGATATGATAAATATGAGTTACTAAATCAGAGTATTGTATTAAAATGCCTTGATATAGATAAGATCAAAATCAAATTACTTGTATTCGAATCTAATACAGTAAAATCTAATTGAATAATCACATAATTGCTATTATTCAGTTAAACTAACTTATTATGCAATGAATCATACTCTAAATGTTTGTATTCTACTTAAATTCAATGTTAATATAATGAATATTGATAAAAATATCACTATTCAATTCAAATTTTTTGATATATCATAAATCACTCTCTAAAATGAGGATGCCCATGATCAAACACTTATTACTCTATGCTGAAGATTTTCCCTGACGAAGAAAAATTCAAAATTTAGATTGTGATGAAAAGAAAAATCGATGATATCTTATAAGAAGAAAATCGTGATGTCGGATAAATTGCTCAAATTTGGTGATCCAGATTTCAAGTTGCAGAAAGTTTTGTACCAGCCAAATTTTAAGTAACTGAAAATTTTATAAACTTACTTGGAGCCCTCATGGTTGTCTACTAGACATGTGCATGTACAGTTACAGCCTTCAAGAGCTGAGCAAATCCAATCTGTTAACCTAAGAGCCTATCGGTTTAATTATATTTGATGATAACAAATAAAAGGTGCTACTAACTACTATTCTGAAGATTTGTATTCATATAAGATAAGTCATCAAAAGAACCACCACAAGGAATACAAGCAAGACTATGGAAATATTACAAATAGAAATACAACAATATTCAAGAATTGAATATTGTAAAGATTAAATTTGGGTTTAATTGATTGGACTTGATGTAAAAAAGCATGAAAGAATAATCTTAGCTCAAACACAATTAAATTAAATTACAACTAGGATTGTATATCTATATGATAGAAAAGATAAACTATTTTGACTCGATCTTATTTAATTTATATTATTTGTTTGATCCAATTGAAAATTTGCTAAAAATGGTGACTTTCAGACACAAGCAATAAGGCAAATTAGACTATAAGGGGAAAATTGAACGGCTCAATTCTCTTTTTCGAATGATTGTAACCTATTATAAGATAAACAATTAACATATTAGACAATTCAGTTACTGTAATCAGATGGTCAAAACTAAAAATCATACTGATGATTAAATCATTGACAGAGTGATCTATCATCTGACCCCTATGTGGTAGACTCAACTGTTGGGCCCCTAGCAGATTAGACAGCCTAATAATTGGGTAATTTGATCTACACTTTCTTCTAGACTCCTCTACTATAATGATTCAACTTGTAATCTTTCTTTGTTTCTTTTTGGGATAAGGTTGTTCGGTAATTTTATTTGGGTAGTTTCTTAGTGATCTCAGCTAGACTTTGATTATTTGATGTATGGTGTCTTCACTAGTTTATATAAGAAAATCTAAATCTTGTAATAGTTTTTCTAGTAGTCTCTGTAAAGGAGTTCAAATTTCTTCATCAATCATTGCGAAGGAGATTGGGTAGTTTAAGCATAGGGGATAAAGAAGTCCCAGGATAAGCTAAGCATTGGTGACAAACCTCCTAAAAATCAAATGTGTACTATATTTACTACATCTACTTTTTGTCTACATTTTTTTATTAGTCTTTGCTTGAACAGATGATTTTTCATTGAAAGAGAAATGGATCCCTCTTGTGATGAGGGAGGAGGTCCTTTTTATAGCTATAGAAGCTTTCAGATGCGACCCAGAGAGCTAGTTGTCAGTGATATAAAGGTAATGAATATGACAAAGTTCTAAAATTAAACCACATGGACAACAAGTACTGATAGATTGTTGGATACTAAGTAGCCTATTGCTTGCTTTCATATAAACAAAATTTGCTTGATGTTGACAATTAAGTGTACAAATAGTAATTCAACTAGATGTCATGTCACTATTAATTGCACCCAGTTTGTTAAGAAAAGTAGTGGCGTGCCCAATTCTATTATGAAAAAGTAGTTAGTGCAGTTTCTAAGTACTTATCACAAATGATGATAAAGAGCAGATGAATTTATCTAAGTTTTTGAGTGAGAATACTATTTCTGATTGGAAATACTATGGAACTTCACTGACGAGGTTGTCCATAAGGTGCAGCTGTGACCACTAGAATGCGACGGTAACTATCATCTCAATATAGCGTGATTCAAATTTTGAGAGAATTGGTCTAATATTAGTTCGTCCAGTCGCAACCTAATTTAGGCTATATTGTGTGAAAGGTTGAGATTTTCTAAAAAATCTGTTTGTTAACAATTAGTGAACCCATACTATAAAAAAAGGGATAATTACCTACATGCCACACAATTTAGTTTTATTTATGCCTTACCTATCCATTCTTAGTTAATTACGCTATCCACACTCAAAACATTATAAAATCTTACATACACACATTTGAGTTAAAACTTAATCAAAATCTATTTGAAAAAAAAATATTCTGTTAGTAAATCATTAAAATTATATTTTTACTCTTAATGGTACATATTTTTCTCTTTCTCAATACTACACTAAAGCGCTTATTTGTCCTAAAATCAATTCACGTCGCGGATGTCTCATTCCTTTGTCGCTACCTAAACATTAAAGTTTTAGGATTTTCACTCAAAATATATGATTTTCTTTTCTTCTTTTATCCTTTTTTATTTTATTCTGCAAGAACAAGTGTTATAAATAAGTCTTCGTACATTAACTCTATCTGCCTTCTCCAAACACCTTTTTTACTTCTCCATCCCTCATGTAGGATTAAGAAGATGGAGACTATAGCACACAACAACACTCTTTCCTCCAAGTCTTAGACAGTGCCAACTTCCAATTGACATCACAGACAAACCTTTGCCTCAGTGTCCACAACTCCTTCCTATTCTATTGGGACACTTGACATTAAACTATTGAGTACACTCACTCTTGGAGGCATCGTAACTGGCAACATATAAGAGACAGCAAGCTGTGCATTACCCATGCAAACACAATCTATCGTGTTACTTTTTATTGATTGCATAGCATAAGTCAAATACCACGAAATGGTGAGCTCATTCAACCTAGGCAAGGCAAAGTTCAAGTCAATCACCAGATCATCTCGGCCAAGTTTCATGGACTATCGTTTACTTCCAGCATGCTACATGTTAGAAGAAGTTTATTTTTCTTGGGGTAGACATTCCTATAATTGTCTTGTAAACCATTTCTTGGGGTAGACGTTCAAGTTTACTTCCAGCATGCTACATGTGCCTCTCCCTAATGTAATTAGAGATGCATCGGTATCAGATAATTACAACCCACTCTCTGCCCCACCACTAAAGAATTGCTACAAGTTCAATCAAAAAAGTTACTGATGAGATGATTTTGAAGAGGATGCTCCACCTGCTTGCTTTTCTAGTATGTCTAGGATCTACTGTTGATTTTGCTTGATCCCCTTCACTTGATGTTTGATTGAGGATGACATCGTAAATGAAGTTATGCATATCCTGGAAGGAGTAGATGATGTTGGTGAGCTTTCCCTCCAGGGGCGGACCTACATATAATTTAGGGGGTGCAGTTGCACCCCTAATAAATTTATAAAGTTGGGACTTTATGATAAAATCACCAACTATATATGTATTGCATCATGCGGCTGAACCCTAGCTTTCAGCCCAAGCCGCCCACTCCGTCTGTGATTTCCACGGGTGTCCATGGCTCCTAGCGACCTGAGAGGCGGCGACTCGCAGCAACGCCGACGCGACTCTCGCGGCTCTCCGGCAAGGTTGCAACGCTGACGGCCCGACGCGGTCTCGCAGCTCCTGCCCACTGCCGGACGCTGCTCTCGCGGCTCTCGCCGACGCGACTCTCGTGGCTCTCGCCGACGCGACTCTCGCGGCTCTCGCCGACGCGACCAACGGCCCAGGCCCAAGTCGCCCGAGTCCCAACGTAGTCTTGCTCCGCCCCTTCGCCTTCAGACTCCGGTCTCTGGAGACGAATCCCGAATCCGAGAGTCCTGCTCCGCCCCTTCGCCTCACAAGCTGATCCAAAGGGCAGAGGTCACCGTCCTCGGTCCTCCAACAGCCCACAGTCCCACTCCACGGCTTGTGCTCCCTCATTGAGCAGCTCTGAGCACCCTATCAAGTGGTTTCTCTTCCTCTAGCTCTGTTAAAAAATCGTATTTTACTTGAATTTTAACTTTTGAATTTTTCTATGCTCACTGTTCAATGTATACAACTACAGTTGAGACTTCATCAAATTTAAGTAATTTGAAGACTTGAAGTGAGTGCATTAATGAAAATAAGCCAATAAGACCTAAAATGAAAATTGTGTAATTTTTTGAAGAATTTTGCTGTTTATCTAGAAGCTTAATGGAGATATATCTTGATCATTTGTGTTGATTTAAAATAGAACTGTTTATCAACAAGATTATATTTGGTTATGTTTAAAATTTATTTGGATTAGGTTAAATAACATTATTATGATTTTTATCAGCAGAAAGTTACTCTTGAATGCTACAAAATAATGTTTATTACAATTTACATTCTATAAAATATAATTATTTTTTTATGTTTAAATTCAAGCTTTTTCAATTCATATGTTTATTGTAGGTTATGGAAAAATAAGGAGGGAAAATTTACAATATATGTTTAACTTGTTACATTTTCCTTTTTAATGTTAATTTTGAAATTTAATTTTTTATAATTTTTATGTTGTTATTATAAATAATTTATTTGACCCCCTTGGCTTGAGGTCTTAGCTCCGCCACTGTTCCCCTCAGCAGTGATACGAGGGATGCCTGCATTTTTCTCTCCCTCTGTTTCTTCATTTTCCTCTATAGGTGGTTCTAGTAGGGGATCATCACTTTGTTATTGGAGAATGTTTGTATTGAGCAATACATGTGCTTCCCTAAATTTTTTACAGACAAGTTTAGAATTCTGAGCACAAAAACTGCTTGTGACATATTAACATTTCTAATTATATCAACCGGGATGGAGATACGGTTGAGGTCATTGTCACTTTTCAAGCCCTCGTGTATCAGGAAAGTCATGGTAACATGACAAGAAGGCATGTAGACAGTGTTTGCTTTTTTAGGCAAGTGTCGCTCAATGATTCAATAGAGAAGTTGATAACCAAGGTTGATGAGAAAATAATTTTTTAAAGTATATATCGGGTAGATGTGGCCTAAAAACGTGATTCCCCCCATTCTATTCTTGGGAAATAGGTAGCAGTCTTTGACAAAATGGAATAGAAGATATTTTCTAGCAGAAGGAATTTACTTTCGATGGATTTTTGGCTATGAAGGGGTGGGGTGCAGGAAAATATAGCATACAAAGTCTCAAGAGAAATGTTCACATTGGAATTGAGTTTGTATTCCATATTCCAAAATGCAAGTAAAAGTAAAGTCATTATGAGTTGTGGGAATATCAAGAAGTCTGTTTAGGGATTCGACAGTAAGAGTGATGGTATACCGATATAAGTATGATTCAAGGTGTATGGAGGAGATGACCTTGAGATTGTTATAGAAGAATGCACAATTATTAAAGTTCAGATTTTAGCTTGGAGTCACAAATTTTTCCATGAATAATATTGAAAAATGGAGGTTAGATTAGAAACTTTGCAAAAATAATCAAAGTCAAGAATTTTAATAAGAATACCTTCATAATTTGTGGAGTTATGTTTGTGCAGGCATGTAGTATTCGGTAGTGGAATTTAATGTAATGCAATTTAGCTTCTTTATTAGAGTCCATTTCTTTCATAGATCTCGTTCTCTTCTTGAAGATGAAATTCGCTTAGTTTTAGGATTTTTGGCTTGAGGCATGGTGTGAGAGTAGAAGGAGGGGAAGCTAGGTTTTTTGAATAGTGAGGAGAGACATGAATAATATTGAATAATGGACGTTAGATTAGAAACTTTGCCAAAATAATCAAAGTCAAGAATTTTAATAGGAATACCTTCATAATTTGTGGAGTTATGTTTGTGCAGGCAGGTAGTATTCGGGTAGTGAAATTTAATGTAATGCAATTTAGCTTCTTTATTAGAGTCCATTTCCTTCATAGATCTCGTTGTCTTCTTGAAGATGAAATTCCCTTAGTTTTAGGATTTTTGGCCTTAGGCATGGTGTGAGAGTAGAAGGAGGAGAAGCTAGGTTTTTTTAATAGTGAGGAGAGATGGAGCAGAAAGTATAAATTGTAATTAAAGTTTTTTTATATATTTCATAATTTTTTAAAATTTGAAGTAAAATTTCTAATATTTATTAATATAGTATTATATATGTAATTTTTCTTATTTATATTTTGTAGGTCTATTAATTCAATAAGGTAATTTTATGTGTTATGTATATAAATTTTTTTAGAAATTTTTGATCTTTGGTTAAAATGTATATATGATTAAAAATAAAGTTAAATATGATAATAGTAGTGTATGATAAAAAATAGAATTTTGTATTAAAAATTGTGGGATTTAAAATGAAAAAAAGTTTATATTGCAATTCAGATGTGATGGATGATTAATTTTAAAGTTTTTTAATGATAATAATTTTTGTCCTGACAAAATAGTCATGTCTAATTTTACTAATGTCAGTTTTACTATCATGAATTCACTCTCATGAGATTAAATGTGGGACGTCATGTACTCAAATAAGTCGAATATTGTTTTAGTTTCATATTTGTAGCAATTTGCTGTCGATATTATTCATTTTTGAAGTTATTATAAAAATAAATATTCCTTTGTTTGGAAAAATGTACTTTTCCTTTCTTTCTATACAATAAATAAATATCCTCACGTTAAATAAAAAAAGATAAATTATATTTAATTTCTTGAATTTAAAGTATAATATTAAATAGATTTATAATTTAAAATTTTAATATTTATTTTTTATTTTTGATATAATTATAAAATAAATTTATTTCTAATATTTTCACTATTAAATTTAGTTTAAATTCTCATTTTCATTCTTTGTTTTCTCTCCTTTGTTCCTTTAGTTTGTCTTCTTGTTTCTTATCTCCTCCCCTCTTCCCCATCTACTCATTTGGGCAAATTGGCCATTGATGGTGGGGGACGGGTTGGCCCCCACAGATGTAAGGGGCCCACCCCCATCTCTCTATGTCTCACATCAATAAGTATGTTGTGAGCAGGAGATAGAGAGAGGAGGGGTCAAGAGATCACCCCCGTTATATCCTTTATTGGCTGATGGGCGAGAGACATGGAGAAAGGGAGAGTCCGTAAAATAATAATTTAAAAATTTTTACTTGTAAAAGTTTTAAAAAAAAAGTTATTTAATAAATATATTAAAAGTCAGAAATTCAAATGTTATAATTTTAGAATAATGAACACGTGTGATATTTTGACTTAAGCCTGGAGGCCTGAATATATGTATTGATAGCATAGACCTGAACAAAACTTAACCAAAAAGAAATTTAGAAGAAAAATGAATCACAAATAAAACTACTGCCTTCGTCGATTTCAATTCACTAAACCATCATTAAAATCAAAATTAAATGCCTCCGTAGAGGCGGCGGCTGCGGCAAAGGCCGTGGAAGAAGGGGAGGAGAGTAACACGGCTGTTGAAATCTCGCCGGCAGCAGGTAGGTCGTAGACAGCGGCGAGCATGTGACGGATGCTGACGGAGCGAGACATGTGTGAGCTGCACGATCTGCCGGTCCTCTCCTTGTCGCCGGAGAAGATGCCGGAGGACTTGGAGAGGATAATGCACACCAAGACCTGTACCGCCGCGAACATCACTACTTTCACCAGCAACTCTGAGGAGTAAAGCAGGGATGCTGGATCCTCCATGGCTGTCAGATCTGCAAAGACTTAGTCGATTGAAACCGAAGAAAGATTGGGAGATTTTCGATTGAGATCCGGTACTATACTTCGGCCTATCGTCGTAGAGTGATGAACAGATTTATAACCTAGGCGAGTCGTTGATGGCACTTGGACTCACGTAAGTGCTGATTCATTTCTTCTTCTTTTCTAGTCAATTTTGGAGTCTTTATTTTTTTAAATTCATTGACGAATGGATTCCGAATACTTCCAAGACTGTAGGCGATGTTGAACTTCGTAGAAGCCGCCGCCAGAGGTAGTCTTATTCGATTGCGCTGGCTGCCCGTCGCCGGTCAGCGCCGAGTAGTCGGCTAATTCTAGTCGTGATTAACATCAATTAACCACTTTTAAATATAAATATTAAAACTTAAATTGTATTTATTAGTTTTTTAATATCAAAAACTTAAATTGAAATTAATTCAACGATTATCTGGCTATTCTGTTAATCAAATCTTTATATAAATTAAATGCAAATATCAATTTTTTAACTATATATTTTTTATCTCAAAATATATTATATATATAAATAATATTATAAATTTTATTAACTATCTAAACAATTAATATACTATATAAAATATTTACATTAAATTTCTAAAAAAAATATTCATAATAATGCAAAATACAAATATTATCAATAATATTAATCAAATATTTCATCCATAAAGACTTTTACACCTAAATTATAAAAATAGTATTACCATTTATATAAAATAATAAATTATTTATTAGAATACTGAAAAATTACCACACATTGATATTTAATACAAATTATGGTGTTGATATACAATTCATGATTTTTACTTGTTAGCTTAAGCTTTTGGATTAATAGGTAATTATCAATTATATATTGTGCTCAACTTGGGCTCTTCTATGATACTTAAATCTCTTGACAAGTGGTATCAGAGTCAATAATTTGGCTAGACCTTTAGTAGATCAAGTGGTTCATGCATGTGGATTGTGCTTCCATAGGTCTTGCCTTTCCTATTATAGTTGACAAATTACAAGAGTAAAAAAAAAAATGACTTATTTTAGCCATGCTCAAAATCTTAAATTTATTTGAAAAAAACTTTAAAAATTATTTATATCTTATCCTATATAAATTTCAATATTATACAATCACTTTATTTCACATCTAACACAATTTTTAATATAACTAACTCACTTTATTTCACATCATACATATTTTTCTAAAACTTTTCACAAAAACTTTTTAAATTATCTTTTTTTCCTCCAACCAAACAGAGCCTCATTGTAGCTCTAAGTGGTTGAGTAGGCTTTTTAAAAGCATGCACTTGAATGGTTCATTAGATAAAAAATAATTCAATGTGAATGGATTCTCATGTTAGAAGAGCTTTGTTGGGATGCACATGAAAAATTACCTCACATTGGATATTCAATATAAGTTGTGTTGATATATAATTTATAGTCCTTACTCGTTGATGTAAGGCTCTTTCATGGTATGTAACTCCCTTGACATTATTAAACTTATAAATTAATCAAAATTTAAGATGTTATGTATTAAATTTTTAATACTAACACTCAAGTACAAAAAAATTACAAATGGATAACTGACTGTACATTCTTATATGTGTGTGAATGTGCATATGAACATAAAAGAAAAGCTATATTTCATATTATTACTATTTACAAGTTTATAATAATAAATAATTTAAGATATATTTAATAAAATAGATTAACGTAATAAGATAATATATTAGATAAACGATTTTGTTTAATTATCAATTTTTGATATTAAAAAACTAATCATAAACTGGAACTATCAATTTCTATAAAATGAAAAACTAGCTAATGCTGCCCAGCAAAATTGTCTTTCTCAAAATCTTTTTTTCTTAAGTTCTAAAAGTTTCTTCTTTTCTCATAAAAAATGTTTCATTTTCATTTTCATTTTCTTTTGAAAAGAAAAGTTTCATTTTGTTAAGATTTTAAACTAAAAGCTATTGAATAAGATCATTATTGAAGAAAAATTTGATGAAGATTTTATCCAAAAAAAAAATCTCATCTATGTGATTTGACACTGACCTTTCTTCCTATTGATATAAGGTTCATGTTTAAGGCTTAAGATGTGGTTCAGAAACTTAACTCAATAGATGTCCGTAATAGTTCACCAAATGCTTGTTTTCGACTAAAAATATCGATATAATAGATATAGTTGTTTAATCAGAGTATTGTGTTAAACTACACTGATATGGACAAGATCAAAGTCAAATTACATGTATTCTCTTCAAATACAATAAAAACTAATTGAATACTTGCATAATTTCTCGTATTCAATTAAAACAACTTATTGTGTAATGAATCGCACTCAGAATGCTTGAATTGCGCTTGAAGTCGACGTTATTGCAACGAATAGATGTAGAAATGTCACTATTCAATTCAATACATTGATATATCAAAAATCAGTCTCTAAAAGTCCTTATTTGCTTAAACATAATAGATATACTATCAAAAAGATGTGTAATTGCCGGTTTAGGGTTTAGGGTTTAGGGTTTAGGATTTAGGGTTTAGGGTTTAGGGTTTAGGGTTTGTCCCAAAAATATAGCAAAATATCTGTTTTCGGCTGAAATACAACGATATAGCAAATATTAGTTGTGTAATCAGAATATTATGTTAAAATACCTTCATGTAGAGAATATCAAAAGCAAATTGCTTGTATTATATTCAAATACAATAAAAACAAATTAAATACTCGCATAATTGCTAGTATTCAGTTTAAATAACTTATTATGTAATGCATGGTACTCTGAACGCTTTTATTCCTCTTGAATTTGATCTTAATGCAAAGATAGATGTAAAAATATCACTATTTAATTCAAATACATTGATATGTCATAAATCGTCTCTAAAAGTGCCTATTTAAAGTCAAATTTCTTGTATTCTCTTCAAATACGACAAGAAGATTGAATACTTATATAATTGCTAGTATTCAATTAAAATAACTTATTATGCAATAAATCATACTCTGAACGCCTGTATTCCGCTTGAATTCGACATTAATGCAATGAATAGCTGTAAAAATATTATTATTCAAATCAAATACATTGATATGTTATAAATTAGTCTCTGAAAGCACCTATTAGCTTAAAATAGTTTGATATGCTGTCAAAAAGATGTGTAATTGCTGGTATTACATTAAACCTCAATTAGATGTCCTTAATATATCGGCAATTTTTTATTTTCGGCTGAAATATATTGATATAGCAAACATTAGTTATGTAATAAGAGTATTAAGTTAAATTTTCTTCATACAGATAAGATCACTGTCAAGTTGCTTATATTCTCCTTAAATACAATAAAAAGTGATTGAATACTAATGTATTAAATTACATTAATTTATTATGCAATGAATCGTACTACAAAAGCTGGAATGCATGAATTCAACGTAATGCAATGAATAACTGTAAAAATATCTCTATTTAATTCAAATACAATGATATGTCATAAATCAGTCCCTAAAAGTATCTATTAGCTTAAAATAGATCGATGTACTATTAAAAAATATGGTATTATATTAAAACTCAATCAGATATCCCTAATAGATCACCAAATATCTGTTTTCGGCTTAAATACATCGATATGACAAATATTAATTGCTTAGTCAGAGTATTGTATTAAAATGCCTTGATATAAATAAAATCGAAGTCAAATTACTTGTATTTCATATAAATAAAATCAAACTCGAATTGCTTGTATTCTCTTCAAATACAATAAAAGTGACTGAGTACTTATATAATTGCTAGTATCTAGTTAAAATAACTTATTATATAGTGAATCGTATTCCAAATGCTTGTATTTCACTAGAATTCAACGTAATGCGAGGAATAGCAGTAAAAACGTTACTATTCAATTCAAATACATTGACATGTCATAAATTAGTCTCTAAACATGATTATTCTCTTAAACTCGATCGATATACAGTCAGAAAAATGTGTAATTACCATTATTATATTAAAACTCAATCAGATATTCGTAATAGTTCACTAAATACTTGTGTTCGGGTAAAATACATCGATATAATAAATATTAGTTGCTTAATCTGAGTATTGTGTTAAACTACATTGATATGGACAAGATCAAAGTCAAATTGCTTGTATTCTCTTCAAATACAATAAAAACTAATTGAATACTATTCGTTACATAATAAATACGTGCGTTCAGAGTACGATTCGTTACATAATAAGTTATTTTAACTGAATATGAGCAATTATGCGAGTATTCATTTAAATTTTATTGTATTTGAAGAGAATACAAGTAATTTGACTTTGATCTTGTCTATATCAAGGCAATTTAACACAATACTCTATTTAAGCTATAC
>KZ451896.1:1184984-1236580 GCA_002786265.1 Apostasia shenzhenica
ATCATAACGTCAAATTCAAGCAGAATACGAACGTTGTGCATGCATGCCAAGGGACCAATTAAGTGGAATGAGAGTCTTCATTTTTTAAACTTCTAAAAAGGAAGGAAATGGTCTTCTAAGACCCAAAGGCCAATCCATGAACTGGGCCAACGGCCCAACAACAGCTTTGAAAAGAAATGGGCCGAAGTCGCAGCCAAAGAGGTGGGTTTTAACTGGGCCTAAGCCCAAAGCAAGTGAGGAATTTCAGAGCCCATGAAGGGCCAAGCAAGAGAGTCTAAATGGGCCAAGCTCATTTACAGAAGTTGAAGCCCATGCAGCAGGCCCAAGCAGAGAGCCCACTGGATGAAAGGGAGGGGTTTTTCATGGGCCAAGGCCCAAAGCAAGCGAAGGAGATTTAGTGGGCCAAAGCCCAAAGCTTGGGAAAGTCTTAAAATGGGCTGAGGCCCAAACAAAGTGGCAAGGCTTAAAAGGGTGGGCTGTAAAGCCCAAAGAAAATGGTTCCATAAAAAGATGGACCTGGAAACTGGGCTGGAGGTAGCAGGCTCAAAGGATGGCAAAGTTTTCAGGAAGATGGGCCTCAGAAGGCCCAAAGTGGGTGGGCTGAGAAGGGAAAAAAAAATAAATTGGAAATTACTCTCTCTTCGGCCTTCCCCATCTCCTTGAGGACCCCCCACCTTTTGATGTTGGGCCTTTACCTTACTTCCCCTCTTTCCTCCTCCATTCCTTGGGTTGGGCCTTGTGGTGGGCTGATTTCTGGGTTGAGCCGGGCTTCTGCTTCCCAGTTCGTGCTCAGGTATGGTGATGGGCTGCTTGCATGGCTGGGCCGGGCTTTGTCTGCGGGCCAGCTCCACTCTATTACTTCATAGTTGGGCTTTTATAGTTTCGGCCTTGGCCGTTTGCTTGGGCCCGAATAATACTGTGTGGTGGATTGGGCCTTGGTTTAAGCTGCTTGGACTTTCAAAATGGGCTGCACTATAACAGTGGGCCTTTTAAATTGCTTCATTTAATTGACCTGGGCTGGGCATCCTATTTCAGATTGGGCCTTTCTTTGTAGGCCCATTGCCTCATTTCCACCTAAGCACTTTTCTATTGGGCCTTGGGCCTTTCATTTCTATTTTAAAGTCTCAAGCTTTGGCCCATCCTTGGGCCCATATAGTTAATGTTTTCTTAGTTTGTAATAGGCCTTGGCCCTTATGGTGATTACTTATCATGTATTGGGCTTTAGTCCTAAAATCTTTCATGTATTAGCTTTGGCCAAACTTGTTTGCCTCTATGGCGGGTAGCCCGATGAATAATACCTCCCCTTCAATTATATTTAAAAAAAAACCTAAACCCTAAATCAAAAACCAAACTTTAGGGAGTGCTTCTCTCTCTAGAATTTTAGAGGGAGAGCTTCTCTCTCTAGAATTTTTGGGAGACTTTAGCTGCCGGCAGCTTCGTTGGGGCTGCCTGCATCTCTGTTGGGGCTGCCGGCGGCGTAAGAGGCTAGAATCTTGGTGGCCTGCATCTCTGTTGGGGCTGTTCGGCGTCGCTGTAGTCGGTTCTTGGAGTGCAGCAGGTAAGGCTCCTCTCATTCCCACCGGCTGTACGGCAAAGTTCGGCGACGACTTCTCTCTGCAAGAGCGGAGAAGGAGGGCAGTGTTAGTGGCGGCCAGATCCGTTGCGTCGCTCGGAGTCTTCTACGCTAGCAGCGTTGGCGGAGACTCGTTTTGCGGCCTCACGCAGACGGCTCCCGACTGCAGGTTTTGACTAGCTTCCGGCCGGTGTCAGGCATGGCTCGCGCTAGCGCTCGCTGGAGGGCTTCATCGTCAGTGACGGAGAGATTGAGGAGCTACCCCCCGTCGTTTCGAGCTGAAGGCTCCTCACCGCTAGTTTCTGGCGACGTTTTGCTGACTGAGGCCGCCAGCCTCCGACCGGCATCCCTCTTTGATTATGTTGGCAGCGTCCCCACCGCTGAATATGGCGCTGAGCAGGCGGCCTCTGTTGCTCCACATCAAAAGCGCGTCCTTAACAGTAGGGGCAGGATCGCGGTTCGACGCGTCTTCGTCGCCGACAGCGCCTGCGTTGATTTAGGCGCGCTGGTCCCCACCCTTTCCCGCCCAGCCAGCCCTTTTTTGTTTTCGCCTGGACCCACTGGCGCCAGCTCAGCTTCCCCCTCCCAAGCGGACCCGTTGGCGCCAGCTCAGCTGCGCCCCCTCCAGGTGGGCCTTGAAGTGGGCCACGTGAGGCAGCCTGTTGTCCCTCTTCCAAATGGGCCTTGCAGTGGGCCTATTGAGGGTGAGTGGGCCAATTGGGCCTTTGTGCGGGTCTTCCCGCAAGGCTACATTTGCCTCCATTGTAAAGGATCCAGCCAGACATCAAGGTATCATCCTTCCCCTGCAATTGGATAATGAGGTAACTAAGGCATATGAATTGGTGAATGGTTTTCCTACTTTTAATTTTTCAAAAGAAGAACTTATTACCATGCTGGGCCCACTGAAATTCTCAGCCGTTGGGCTTTTTCTGAAAGGTAGATCAAGCTTGAAGGAGATTCGGAATAGTTTCAAGTCCTTGGATTTAAATGGGGATCACTAAGTCAGTTTGCTGGATTCCAAACATATTTTGGTTAGATTTGCTTATCAACAAGACCTTGAACGAGTTAGACTGATTGGCATTTTTCGGATTGGAAAGTTCCCGGTTAAGTTTTGGAAATGGGAGATTGGCTTTCGACCGGATCAAGAACCACCTATTATTCCTGTTTGGATATCCTTCCCCGGCCTGCCAATTGAATTTTGGGAAGGATTAAAGTCCTTTGCCTCGATCTTCGGACAACCCCTACACCTAGACAAAGCTACAACCCATTTTAATAGACCTTCTATGGCCCACATTCTTGTAGACTTAGATGCCAGAAAAAACTATCCCGATGAGATTTTCATTTCTGCGGGAGAACACACTGGGTTTCGGTAACCTGTAGTTATTGAAAAACGTCCTTTCTACTGCACCCATTGCTACAAGCTTGGTCATTCTCTCCAAACGTGCTATTTTCAACACCCGAAACTTAGACCCCGCAAAGCTCCTATTGTCAACCCTTGTAAGCCCTTATTGGCCCATGATCCTCTCGTAGTTCAAGACATTGAGCCTCCTCTTTTTGCCCCACCTCCTCCCTTGGGCCTTCAAAAGACCCATGAAAACCTTGAAGCCATCCATTCTTCTAAGGCCTTATTGGGCCCCCTACCAAAACTTGTTAGCAGGCCTAACCAAGAATTCTTTCCTTTATGCCTTGTTGTGGCCCAAGAAAAAGCCAATCTTGAAATCCGTTCTCCTTCTCCTTGTGAAGGCCCATCATCTCATCCCCTAGATGGGCCTTACCCCGATGAAGCGAAAAGCCCAGTTCCTTCACCTTGCAATTCCCCTCCTCCAAACCCTTCCAGCCCCTCATCCTCTTTTAGCCCCCCACCCCCTTCAATAACCTTTGGGCCTCCACAAGAAGCCCTTCCATGCCTTTTCATTAGCCCTCTACCCCGTTTGGATGGAAAACCTACCTTGGAGGATGACCAACCTTGGGTGAAGGGGCATTCTAAAAAAGATAAGCTGAAGGGGAAAGCTCAAGCCCAAGGCTCCTCATCCCACCTTGCATTACTAAGGAGATCCCCTCCCAAGTACTCTCATCTCCTCTCCTCCCCCCCTCCCCTCTTTCTCTAGTCCGTGTTGTTGGTCCACTTGCACACCCAAGAGGGGGGTGAATTGGGTGTAATTAGACTTTTAAAAATTGATTAATATATATATTAAAAAAAATTAAGTACTTTTAAAGCTACTTATTATTATGAGACTTTTATTATTATGAGACTTTTATTTATTAAATTCAATCAAAAATTTCAAATATTGAAGATCGAAGAAAACACGTCATTAAAAAATTTACTCCTGTAATTTAAAACTTTTCGAAAATCTTAATTCATCCGAAAAATAAATAAAAATAATAAAAAATCACAAATAAATTTAATTATATTTATTTTAATTTTCTCCAGATGAATGAGCCATAAATTTCTTGCACTTACATGATGGTCTAAAATTTTATAGCAAATGCATCTTTGAAGTTGACTTTTCGACTTGATGCTTCATTTCTCAATGATCTTGATCAACTTCATTTCTTTTTATTCTTGGCTTGATTTCATCAATCTTGAGTCAAAATTATCTCGACGATCATCCTTCTTGATCCTGAAAAGCTTAAGTATAATATATACTAATATTTAAAAAATAATTAATCGAGTATATTATTAACGTGTTTGTTTTCATCAAAATTAATAAGAGTTCAACACGTGCTACTTTGATCCTTAAGCAATCGGAAGAGGTTAACCCATTTAAAAGATCTTGTTTCGGTCAACTTATTTTGACCAACATTTTTGATGGGAAACCTTATGGTGACTGGGCTTTCCGGCATAAAGAGTGTAACTCTCCTAAGTGCTCTTGCTTCAGAGAGAATGACGATTTTCTTAAGGAAATAGAAGATGGTAATATTCTTAACCTATGGTTGATGCATGATTCGGGCATTCACCCTCATATTCATCTCTCTCTCATTGACTCTAGGAGAGTGAGATTGAGTTATAATCTCAGAAGCAGGGGCAGACGATGGGAAAAAGGTTCCTCGTGAGGAGAGGGGGAAAAGGAGAAAAAAAAAATCAGAAGTTCACCTATTTCTTCTCCCTGTGGGCCTTTTGGTGGACTTCCATTCAGATTTGCCTGCATGGGCTTCAATACCCTCTGGGCTGTGTTCAGTCTTTCACATGGTGGGCCAGCTCTACTTTGGGCTTTTCATTTCCTTTACAGATTTTGGGCTCTGTTCCTGGGCCTTGCAATTGGGCAGCTTTTACTCCTCTCGTGATGGGCTCCAAGTGGGTTCTCTTCTATGCATGAAGAATCTGATGGGCTTTGGGCAATCTTTGGTAAACATGCTGGCCTTTAATTTTTGGGCTTGGGCATGGGTTTAAGGATTGTCTCAGGTTGGGCTCCTATTTGTTGGATACATTTTTCACCATGGAGAAATTCTTGCTAATGAGGAAGTTGTAAAAAAGCCTTTGAAGATCCCATGCAATGGTGGTTCTAAGGGGCCGTGCTTTCTAGGCCTTTCTAAGTTGTATAATAAGCCTTTTTTAGGCTTCAATTTCTGTTTGGGCTTTTTTTTCTCTCTGCAGGCCGAATTTGAGCTTTCTGGATGGCCCAAAGGGCTAGGCTTCTCTGCGGGCCGCAGGACTAGGCTTCCTTTCTCTCCTTTGTGGCCCATTTCTGGATGAGCTTTGTTGCTTTAGCTTTGAATTGCGATGGGCTTTTGCACTTTTCCATTTATGTAATGGCATGGGCTATTACCTTTTTAGATATTATTGGTGGGCTTTTTTTCCGAAAATTGGATTGCTTTATGTCTTTTTCTCAAGTATTGGCCCATGGGCCTTTATCCTTATAATGTATTTTCCCATAAGTCGTAAGGGCTTTTATCTTCATTTATTTTGTTTTATGTAATCCTTGTGCCTTAATGATTTATTTGCGTATGAGGGCCCGATGAATGGATCCCTCCCCTCGTGAAGGGTTTATCCAAAAAAAAAAACCCTAAATCCTAAACCCTAAACCACTACGAGAGCCCGCCGGTTTAGGGGCTGTTTGGCTGTTGGGCCCGTTTACTGTGCAGCCCCTGGTCCCCAGGCCCATCGCCTGCCATTTCCGATGGGCCTCCCTGTTGAGCCCACCTTCAGCCCATTATGGGCTTTTAACCCCACCTCTTGCTCTGGGTCTTTCCCAGATTTTAGCCTCACTCTCTTGTTATGGGCTTCGGCCCATTTTTCTTGGACACTTCTTCTCAGGCCTTGGCCCATTCTCACACATTCCCTTCTTTTGATGGGCTTCAGCCCACTTAAAAATCCTTGACATGATTGCGGGCTTCGGCCCCATTATTTGGCCCTTGGGCCAACGTTATGCCTTTATTTTTTAACTGTTTTGGGTTTTCCATTTGGTGGGCTTTGGCCTACCATAGAGGATTTCCTTTAGTTTTTTCGTGCATTGGGCCTTTGGCCCTATTTCACTTCATGTATTAGGCTTGGGACTTAATGTTATCATGTAATGGCTTTGCCAATATTGTTTGCTTTTTGGGCGGGTTGAGAGCCCGATGAATAATATTTTCCCTTTATTATTATAAAAAAAAAACCCTGAACCCCTTCCCTTTCCTTTCTCTCTCTAGATTTTGGTTTTGGAGAGCTTCCCTCTCTAAAGCCTCTAGGAAGCTCTCAGCCTAGGCTGAGTTGGCCTGCCGGCGGCGGGGAAGGGCAACCTCAGGCGGTGGAGTTCTCAACCGGCGATTTGGAGGCGTTCAACAGTGGTGGGCAGAAGTTTTCTGCGTCTGGTTGTAGTCGGCGGGGAAGGAGATCCATGTAGGTGGTGGCTGCGCGCTAAGCGTGTGCGCAGCTGTCGCTCCCTGCTCCAGATCCGGCGTGCTCCGGCAAAGCAAGGTCTCTGTAGGCCTGCGGGCGCTTCAGGGCCGTGCCGCACCTCTGCGCAGTCCGCGCCAGAAGCTCATCTCGTCGCCGTCGGTTCTAGGCCAAATCCAGAAGTCTCCTCCGCATTCGGTGGAGGCGGTTTCTGCGTTGGGCGGCTGATATAGCTGGTCCCGTCGGAAAATTGATGCCTCCGTTGCCTATTTCTCCATCGGCATCGGCCACTCCGCGTCCTGGTTGAAGGTTGCCGGCGGCGTGCGCCTGCTGATCCGGTGTCGTCCAGGCGGCTTCTCCATCTTCGCGTGCTCCGACCGGCTTGCGACATCTGGACGCATTTTTCGCTCCGCCTGCAGTGCTGTCTCCTCATGCGCGTGATGGTAATGGGCAGAAGGGAGCTTCTATTTGACGCATGGCCTCCGCTCCCATCAAGGGTGGGACGCACGGCCTCCTTGTCTGCTCCCTCTCAGCTGGAACAAAATGGGCTTGTCCAGCCCACATAAGCTGCTGGGCCTGTTTGTGGGCTTGCCTCCTCCTCTGGGCCAGTAGACTGCAATGAAGTTGGGCCTCTGCCTGAGCCAGCCTGCCAGAACTCAAACAGTAAGGCTCAAGATGGTTCATATGCTGCCATCTTGAAGGGCCTTCATCCTAACAGCTCAAATTCTACTTTTAAAGTTATACTTCCTTCAATGTAACCTGATTGTGAAATTATTTTCAAGTCTTCTCAGCTTTCCAATGATTTGCCTACTTTTAATTTTACGAGAAATGAAGTTCGAACCATGGCCAAACCATTGAATTTAACTGCGGTCGGTAAAATCGGTATACCTAGACCTTCTATGCATGAGATCAGAATGTTTTGCAAGTCTTTAATATTGAAAGGTGAATTCCAAGTCTCTTTGTTGGACCGTAGACATGTTCTGCTCCGTTTTTCTTTGGAAGAAGATTTAAATCGTGTTCGCATGCATGGAACTTATTATCGGAATAAGAATATTTCTCTGCGTATTTAGATATGAGACATTGGATTTAGGCCAGGCAAAGAATCCCCAATAACTCCAATTTGGGTGGCCAACTTTGGGCTACCTATTGAATTTTGGGGTAGGCTTAAATCCCTTGCTTCTGAGTTTGGTAAACCTCTCCACTTAGATAAAGCCACTGCAACCTTCGCCAGACCGTCAGTGGCTAGAATCTTGGTGGAATTTGACGCCCGAAATAGCTACCCTGAAGAAATTATATTTCAGTGGATGGAAAACTCAGTTTTTCGGCAACCTATTTTTCTAAAAAATCGGCCTTTTTACTGTTCATATTGCTATAAGCTGGGGCATTCTATTGATACTTGCTATTTCAAGCATCCTCACTTGAAACCTGAATGGAGTAAGCCAAAAACCCAAGGTAGGGCTGCTCCTTCCACGGGTAGACCTACTTGGGTGAAAAAAAAATCTGTAGGTGATATTGAATCTCCTATAGAACCACTAGCTACTGAGGTTGATAATATTGTTGCATCTCCTTTAGCCAGACCCCTGTCAGATTCAGTTTGTGCCATTTTGGTTGATGAAGCTATTAAGAAGACAGCTAATGTCCTTTTTGATGAAATTGCTTCTAAAGTTATTCTGGAGGAGGAAGATGATAATATTTGTGCCCATAATCAGGTGGTCGTTTCTTCTAGTGGTGTTGCTATTCTCCCTCCATCTGAGGCTTGTACACCGACTTCTCCCCCTTGGCACCAAGTGGAAGGTAGGAGGAAAAGTAAAGGGCATTTGGATAAGGCGAAGACTTTGTCTAAAATTGATACGGGTGTGGCCAGGATCCCCAAAGCACAAAGGCCGATTGATCAACATAATTCGCCACAGGATTCCTTTGAAAAGCAATTCCCTGTCGATGAATCTCCGGAAATTATGAGAAGACATATAGAGGAAAAGCCAGTTTTTGATTTTCTAGAGCTTTCCGCAGTGCGAGTTGGTGGTGTTTTGCATTTAGACCCCCTAATGGAAGAGATTTCCAGCAACTTGGGCCAGCTTTCAACCAAACCTGGGCAGGAAAATTTCTGTCCCAAAAGAGCTTCAGCTCAACCAGGTCTTTTTGGGCCACTCAGACCATCAGGCTTTGGCCCAGTAAGAGAAAGAGGTTACTAAAGATTCGACATTTTTTTCGACTTATAACTATTCCTTCTCATTTCTCCAAAAAAATGAAGGCAAAAGCTAATGAATTAAATTGTAGGACCCCTCCTATGGAAGGTATGGAATTTCTTGAGACAATTGACTCATCCAAGGGAGCTATATTTTTTGGGTATTTCCCTTGTGTGGATAAGGTTTGGGCTTTCATTCATTCTCATTATTTTGACCACTCTATAGAAGGTTGTTTTTTCATTAACTATGAAGAAAATGTCATGTCTATGATTTTTGATGGTTACATTGTTCCTCATGGAGAAGTCCTTGCTAATGGAGAGGTTGTTATAAAAGCCTTTGAAGATCTCATGCAATGGGGGTTCTAGGGGTCCTCCAAACTATGGGCCTTTTTGTGGAATTTCTTGGCCTTTCTCTTCTAATTTCAATTGGCAATGCAGGTTGGACTTTTCTGAGTATCAACTTCTGTTTGGGCTTTTATTTCCTCTGCAGGCTGAATTTATGCTTTCTTAGCCCATTTCTGCTTTTCGGATGAACCAAAGGCTTGGGCTTCTCTTTCTGCGGGCCGCAGGCCTGGGCTTCTTCTTATGCTTGCCGCAGGCCTGTGCTTCTGACATTGCGGGCCGAATCTTATGGTCCCGTCTTTGTTCTCCTTAGCTACTGGGCCTTATTATTGGGCTTGGTGCATTTTGGGCCCTGCATCTGGATCGGCTTCCTTTGTTGCTTGGAGTTTAGAAAGTTTTGGGTTTTGGCCCATTTCCCCTTTTCTGTTGTAATGGCTTGGACCATTCCTTCCCTTGGCCCATGGGCCTTCTATGTTTTGTAAGATAGTGTAATGGGCCTTTTATTTTTGGTGGGCTATCGTTCACCAAACTTGGTTTGTTTTATGCCTTTATGTCATGTATTGGCCCTTGGGCCTTTATCCTTATCATGTATTGGCATGAGCCAAAGTAGTTTCCCTTGTTGGTGGATCGGGGACCCGATGAATAATATCTCCTCCTTTTCTATTTAAAAAAAAAATTCTAAACCCAAAAACCCATTCTTCCCTCTCTAGAATTTTTTGGGGCAGAGCTTCTCTCTCTAAGAAGTTTGAAATCCTTCGCCGCCGGAAAATCTCCCCCCCCCTTCCTTTTCTCCCTCTCTCCTACATCTTCTTCTCCTTGGTGAGGCCTCGCCGGAATCTTCAGCCGGCGGCAGAGTTTTTTGAAAACGTTTTTTGCGGCGATGGCGAGTTGCCTTCCCCTTTGGCTGCTGCTGGGTGCAGGTGGCAGTGGCTGGATGGAGTTGTTGGAGAAGAAGCTGGGCACTGTGGTGCTGGTGGTTGTGCAGCCGCCGGAGATGAGGAGTAGCGCGGTGTCGTTACCAGCGATCTTCCTCTCCTTGGGGCCGACGCTCATGTCGGTGGGAGTTACCGTGGATGACTACTCCTTGCCGCCGAACTCGCCACCCCCTTCCCCTCCAGCTGCCCGCTCTTTCACCAACAAGTCGTTCTGCCCCGCTAACAGCATCTCCGTCGTCTAGAGGATGGCAGTTTTCTCCTTACCGAAGCTCGCCCTGGTCTAGCGCTTGCCGTCGACGCAGCCAGCACCAGGTTCTGTGTTCTGAGTCGCCGGAGCCGCCTCTGCGGCGGATGGAGGAGGGATAGCGGTTGTAGTGCTCTGGAGCATCCGTTGGCAGGTAAGGTGGTGGTTCCTCTGGTTGCCGGAGAGGTGGAGGAAGGTGGTACTGGCTTCTGCATGCAGCCGTGGCGTGCGGACACAGGTGCTCCCACGGTGGCTTGTGAGGGGGTGGTGGAGGCCAGCCGCGGGAAGCCTTGCCACTTCCGGCAGGATCCTGCTCCCTCGCTCCGCCCTCCCTTGGGCACATCTGCAGATGCTGAGGCATGTAGATGCATTCGCTCCGACGGAAGGTGGCTAGGGAGCGGTGGAGAACTGTGGCGGGAAGCTTAGCCCACTTCGGGCGGTTATCCCGCTCCCTAGGTTTTCTCTCTCTTGGGCGCGCTGCATGTGCTGCCTCCCCTGTCAGTAGCTGTCCCTCCATCCGCCGCAGAGGCGGCTCCGGCTACTCAGAACACAGAACCTTGCGCCGGCTGCGTCGACAGCAAGCGCTAGACCAGGACGAGCTCCGGTAAGGAGAAAACTGCCATCCTCTAGACGACAGAGACGCTGTTAGCATGGCAGAATGACTTGTTGGTGAAAGAGCAGGCAGTTGGAGGGGAAGGGGGGTTTAAAAATAATTCCGATAATTATACATTTTTCTAACAGTATATTGATCTATTTTTCGCGAGTAGTTACTTTTAGAGACTAATTTCTGATATGTCAATGTATTTGAATTGAATAGTAACGTTTTCACTGTTATTCCGTGCATTACGTTGAATTCAAACGGAATACAAGTATTTAGAAAGCAATTCACAATATAATAAGTTATTTTAACTTGATACTAGTAATTATATGAGTATTCAATCACCTTTTGTTGTATTTGAAGATAATACGAGCAATTGACTTTGATCTTATCTATATGATGACATTTTAAAATAATACTCTGATTACACAACTAATACTTGCTATATCGATATATTTCAGCCGAAAATAGATATTTAGTGATCTACTAGTGACATCTGCTTGCGTTTTAATGTAATACCAGCAATTACATATCGTTTTAACTATATATCGATCTACTTTAAGCGAATATGCAGTTTTAGAGACCAATTTATGATATATCAATATATTTGAATTGAATAGTGACATTTTTACTTATATTCATTGCATTAAAGTTGAATTCAAATGGAATACAAGCATTTAGAGTACGATTCATTGTATTAATAAGTTAGTTTAACCGAATACTAGCAATTATCAGTGTATTCAATTAGTGTTTGTTGTATTTGAATAGAAAACAAGTAATTTGACTTTGATCTTGCCTATATCAAGGCATTTTAACAAAATACTCTAATTAAGCAACTAATATTTTTCATATCGTTGCATTTTAGAAGAAAATAGATATTTAGTGATATATTAGGGATGTCTGATTGAGTTTTACCGGCAACTACACTTTTTTCGATAGTATATAGATCTATATTAAGCGAATAGGTGCTTTTAGAGACTAATTTGCCATATATCATTGTATTTGAATTGAATAGTGATGTTTTTACAAGTATTCATTGCATTACGTTGATTTCAAGCGAAAAATAGGCATTTATAGTACGATTCAATTCATAATAAACTAATTTAGCTGAATGCTAGCAATTACATTTGTATTTCATCACTTTTTTTTGAATTTAAAGAGAATACAAGCAATTTGATGTTGATCTTATCTATATGAAGGAAGGTTTGCATAATACTCTGATTACACAACTAATGTTTGCTATATCGATGTATTTCAGCAGTAAAAAGATAGTTCGTGAGATATTAGGGACATGTGATTGAGATTTATTGTAATACCAGCAATTAAACATCTTTGTTAAACTATATCATACTATTATATGCCAATAAGCTCTTCCAGAAACTAATTTATAACATATCTATGCATTTGGATTGAATAGTGACATTTTTACAGCTATTCATTGGATTAATGTTGAAATTCAAACGGAATACTAGCGTTCAGAGTACAATTCATTATATAATATGTTATTTTAACTGAATGCTAGCAATTATATAAGTATTCACTCATTATTTATTATATTTGAAGAGAATACAAGCAATTTGACTTTGATCTTGTCTATGAAGGCATTTTAACATAATACTCTGATTAAACAACTAATGTTTGCTATGTCGATGTATTTCAGTCAAAAATTGATATTTGGCGATCTATTTGGGACATCTGATAGAGTTTTAATGTAGTAACAGCAATTACACATCTTTTTGACAGTATATCAATCTAATTTAAACGAATAGACAGTTTTAGAGACTGAATTATGGCATATTAATGTATTTGAATTAAATAGTGATATTTTTACATCTATTCATTGCAATAACATCAAATTCAAGCGGAATACGAGCGTTCAGAGTACGATTCGTTACATAATAAGTTATTTTAACTAAATATGTGCAATTATGCGAGTATTCATTTAAATTTTATTGTATTTAAAGAGAATACAAGTAATTTGACTTTGATCTTTTCTATATCAAGGCAATTTAACACAATACTCTATTTAAGCAACTAATATTTGTTATATCAAAGTATTTTGGCCGAAAACAAGCATTTGGCGAACAATTACGGACATCTGACTGAGTTTTAAAATAATTCCGATAATTATACATTTTTCTAACAGTATATTGATCTATTTTTCGCGAGTAGTTACTTTTAGAGACTAATTTCTGATATGTCAATGTATTTGAATTGAATAGTAACGTTTTCACTGTTATTCCGTGCATTACGTTGAATTCAAACGGAATACAAGTATTTAGAAAGCAATTCACAATATAATAAGTTATTTTAACTTGATACTAGTAATTATATGAGTATTCAATCACCTTTTGTTGTATTTGAAGATAATACGAGCAATTGACTTTGATCTTATCTATATGATGACATTTTAAAATAATACTCTGATTACACAACTAATACTTGCTATATCGATATATTTCAGCCGAAAATAGATATTTAGTGATCTACTAGTGACATCTGCTTGCGTTTTAATGTAATACCAGCAATTACATATCGTTTTAACTATATATCGATCTACTTTAAGCGAATATGCAGTTTTAGAGACCAATTTATGATATATCAATATATTTGAATTGAATAGTGACATTTTTACTTATATTCATTGCATTAAAGTTGAATTCAAATGGAATACAAGCATTTAGAGTACGATTCATTGTATTAATAAGTTAGTTTAACCGAATACTAGCAATTATCAGTGTATTCAATTAGTGTCAGGTGTATGTTGAAATTCAAACAGAATACTAGCGTTCAGAGTATGATTCATTACATAATAAGTTATTTTAACTGAATGTTAGCAATTATATAAGTATTCACTCATTGTTATTGTATTTGAAGAGAATACAAGTAATTTGACTTTGATCTTGTCTATATGAAGGCATTTTAACATAATACTCTGACTAAACAACTAATGTTTGCTATGTCGATGTATTTCAGCAGAAAACTGATATTTGGCGATCTATTTGGGACATCTGATTGAGTTTTAATGTAATAATTACAATTACACATCTTTTTGATAGTATATCGATCAAGTTTAAATGAACAGGGAGTTTTAGAGACTGATTTATGGCATATTAATGTATTTGAATTGAATAGTGATATTTTTACATCTATTCATTGCAATAACGTCAAATTCAAGCGGAATACAAGCATTCAGAGTACGATTCGTTACATAATAAGTTATTTTAATTGAATATGAGCAATTATGCGAGAATTCATTTAATTTTTATTGTATTTAAAGAGAATCCAAGTAATTTGATTTTGATCTTGTCTATATCATGGCAATTTAACACAATACTCTATTTAAGCAACTAATATTTATAATATCGAAGTATTTTGATCGAAAACAAGTATTTGGCGAACTATTATGGACATCTGACTGAGTTTTAAAATAATACCGATAATTACACATCTTTGTAACAATATATCGATCTAATTATAGTGAATAGTTACTTTTAGAGACTAATTTATGACATGTCAATGTATTTGAATTGAATAGTAACCTTTTTTACTGCTATTCCTTGCATTATATTGAATTCAAGCGGAATACAAGTATTTAGAAAGCAATTCACAATATAATAAGTTTTTTTATCTTGATACTAGCAATTATATGAGTCTTCAATCACTTTTTATTGTATTTGAAGATAATACAAGCAATTTGACTTTGGTCTTATCTATATGAAGGCATTTTAAAATATGGGCATTTACATGCTGCCACACAAACTTTTTAATATTACACCACACACATTTTTTTCACAAAATTTATACAATGGATTGTGAAGAAAATGTGTGTGGTGTAATACATGAAGATTTATGTGTCTTGTGGGTAATTATCCCTTTAAAATAATACTACACAACTAATACTTACTATATCGATGTATTTTAGCCGAAAAATAGATATTTAGTGATTTACTAGTGGCATCTAATTGCGTTTTAATATAATACCAGCAATTACATATCATTTTAACAATATATCGATCTATTTTAACCGAATATGCACTTTTAGAGATCGATTTATGATATATCAATATATTTGAATTGAATAGTGATATTTTCACTTATATTCATTGAATTAACGTTTAAATCAAGTGAAATATAAGCATTTAAAGTATAATTTATTGTATTAATAAGTTAGTTTAACTGAATACTAGTAATTATGCGTGTATTCAATTAGTGTTTGCTGTATTTGAAGAAAATACATGTAATTTGTCTTTGATCTTGGCAATATCATAGCATTTTAACACAATACTCTGATTAAGCAACTAATATTTGTCATATCATTGTATTTTAGTCGAAAACAGATATTTGATGATTTATTTGGGTTGTCTAATTGAGTTTTATGTAATACCGATAATTACACATTTTTTGATAGTATATCGATATATTTTAAGCAAATAGGCGCTTTTAGAGACTGATTTGTCACATATCATTGTATTTGAATTGAATAGTGATGTTTGTACAACTATTCATTGCATTACGTTGATTTCAAGCAGAAAACAAGCATTTATAGTACGATTCAATTCATAATAAATTAATTTAGCTGAATGCTAGCAATTACATTTGTATTCCATCACTTTTTATTGGATTTAAAGAGAATACAAGTTATTTGACATTGATCTTGTCTATATGAACGAAGGTTTACATAATATTCTGATTACACAACTAATGTTTACTATATCGATGTATTTAAGCTAAAAAAATATAGTTCGTGTGATATTAGGGACATCTAATTGAGATTTATTGCAATACCAGCAATTATATATCTTTTTTAAAGTATATCAAACTATTTTAAGTTAATAGTCACTTCTAGAAACTAATTTATGATATATTTATATATTTTAATTGAATATTGACATTTTTACAGCGATTCATTAGACTAACGTTGAAATTCAAACGGAATACCAGCGTTCAAAGTACGATTCATTATATAATAAGTTATTTTAATTGAATACTAGCAATTATATACGTATTCACTTATTGTTTATTGTATTCAAAGAGAATACAAGTAATTTGACTTTGATCTTGCCTATATGAAGGCATTAATATGACTTTTAATATGTTTCTCGTGCTATTGTAGAAAGGGAAAATAATGGATGTCAATGGGTTTGATTATTTCTGTGATTTGATAGTTAATAATAATAAATGAATTAATTAATAATAATCAACATATTATGTCTAAAACTCAATCAGACAACCCTAATAGATCATCAAATATCTATTTTCGGCTAAAATATAATGATATGGCAAATATTAGTTGCTTAATCAGAGTATTGTGTTAAAATACCATGATGTAGGCAAGATCAAAGAAAAAATTACTTATATTTTCTTCAAATACAGCAAACACTAATTAAATACACGCATAATTGCTAGTATCAAAGTCTCTACAAGTTCGTATTTCGCTTGAATTTTTTTTTTTTTAATATGGGAGGAATATTATTCATCAGGCTCCCGACCCGCCATTAAGGCAAACATCTTGGCCTAAGCCATTACATGATAGGTTTTAGGGCTAAAGCCCAATACATGAACATAAAACAAAAAAAGGCCCAAGGCCAATACATACTAAAGCCCAAACTCTAAGTGGGCTGAAGCCCGCAGCTTGGGAGAAGATTTTGTTGTGGGCTAAAGCCCAAAGCAAAGGCAGGATAAATGGAGACTGGGCCAAAGCCCGCAGCTAGGGATAGGGGTTAAAAATGGGCCGAAGCCCACTGAAGGAGGAGAGGCAGAAAGGTTTTAGGCTGGGTCTAAGCCCAGATGGGCCAGGGCCCGAGAAGCAGGGGAGTAAAATGGCCGGACCCCAAACAGATGAGGGAGGTTTAAAACTGGGCCAAGGCCCATAGCCAGAGAAGGAGGTTTAAAAGCCCATATTGGGCTGAAATGGACTCAACGGGAAGGTATTAAGAGTGAACATGGAAGAGGAGTTTTTTGCTGGGCCTAAGCCCAGAGCAAGTGATGGAAGGATCAGGGCCCAAGGGGGTTCTCGGATGGGGCTGAAGCCCAGTCTAAGAATTCAATTGGGCAGAAGCCCGCAGAAATGGAAAGAGAGTTGAGAACAGGGTTAGACTGGGCCGAAGCCCACAGCATGAGGGTAAAAATCTGGGCTTAGAATTCCTGAAGTGCAAAAGGGTGGCCTTGGCCAAAAAATGTTTGCCTTATGGCGGGATGGGGGCCCGATGAATAATATCTCTCCTTTATTATAAAAAAAAATCCTAAACCCTAAACCATAATGTCAAATTCAAGCGGAATACAAACGTTGTGCATGCATGCCAAGGGACCAATTAAGTGGAATGAGAGTCTTCAATTTTTAAACTTCTAAAAAGGAAGGAAATGGTCTTCTAAGACCCAAAGGCCAATCCATGAACTGGGCCCACGGCCCAACAACAGCTTTGAAAAGAAATGGGCCGAAGCCCGCAGCCAAAAATGTGAGTTTTAACTGGGCCTAAGCCCAAAGCAATTGAGGAATTTCAGAGCCCATGAAGGGCCAGGCAAGAGAGTCTAAATGGGCCAAGCCCATTTACAGAAGTTGAAGCCCATCCAGCAAGCCCAAGCAGAGAGCCCACTGGATGAAAGGGAGGGGTTTTTCATGGGCCAAGGCCCAAAGCAAGCGAAGGAGATATAGTGGGCCAAAGCCCAAAGATTGGGAAAGTCTTAAAATGGGCCGAGGCCCAAAACAAGTGGCAAGGCTTAAAAGGGTGGGCTGTAAAGCCCAAAGAAAATGGTTCCATAAAAAGATGGTCCTGGAAACTGGGCTGGAGGTAGCAGGCTCAAAGGATGGCAAGGTTTTCAGGAAGATGGCCTCAGAAGGCCCAGAGAGGGTGGGCTGGGAAGGGAAAAAAAATAAATTGGAAATTACTCTCTCTTCGGCCTTCCCCATCTCCTTGAGGACCCCCCACCTTTTGATGTTGGGCCTTTACCTTACTTCCCCTCTTTCCTCCTCCATTCCTTGGGTTGGGCCTTGTGGTGGGCTGATTTCTGGGTTGAGCCGGGCTTCTGCTTCCCAGTTCGGGCTCAGGTATGGTGATGGGCTGCTTGCATGGCTGGGCCGGGCTTTGTCTGCGGGCCAGCTCCACTCTATTGCTTCATAGTTGGGCTTTTATAGCTCCGGCCTTGGCCGTTTGCTTGGGCCCGAATAATATTGTGTGGTGGACTGGGCCTTGGTTTAAGCTGCTTGGACTTTCAAAATGGGCTGCACTATAACAGTGGGCCTTTTAAATTGCTTCATTTAATTGGCCTGGCTGGGCTGGGCGTCCTATTTCAGATTGGGCCTTTCTTTGTAGGCCCATTGCCTCATTTCCACCTAAGCACTTTTCTATTGGGCCTTGGGCCTTTCATTTCTGTTTTAAAGTCACAAGCTTTGGCCCATCCTTGGGTCCATATAGTTAATGTTTTCTTAGTTTGTAATGGGCCTTGGCCCTTATGGTGATTACTTATCATGTATTGGGCTTTAGTCCTAAAATCTTTCATGTATTAGCTTTGGCCAAACTTGTTTGCCTCTATGGCGGGTAGCCCGATGAATAATACCTCCCCTTCAATTATATTTAAAAAAAATCCAAAACCCTAAATCAAAAACCAAATTTTAGGGAGTGCTTCTCTCTCTAGAATTTTAGAGGGAGAGCTTCTCTCTCTAGAATTTTTGGGAGACTTTGGCTGTTTGCAGCTCCGTTTGGGCTGCCTGCATCTCCGTTGGGGCTGCTGGCGACGAAAGAGGCTGGAATTTGGTGGCCTGCTCCTCCCTCCCCCTCCTACCCGGCGCTGTTCGGCGTCGCCGTGGTCGGTTCTTCGAATGCAGCAGGTAAAGCTCCTCTCATTGCCACCAGCTGTACGGCGAAGTTCGGTGACGACTTCTCTCTGCAAGAGCGGATAAGGAGGGCAGCGTTAGTGGCGGCCAGATCCGTTGCGTCGCTCGGAGTCTTCTACGCCAGCAGCGTTGGCGGAGACTTGTTTTGCGGCCTCTCGCAGACGGCTCCCGACTGCAGGTTTTGACTAGCTTTTGGCCGGTGTCAGGCATGGCTGGCGCTAGCGGTCGCTGGAGGGCTTCATCATCAGTGACGGAGAGATTCATTAGCTTTTGCCTTCATTTTTTTGGAGAAATGAGAAGGAATAGTTATAAGTCGAAAAAAATGTCGAATCTTTAGTAACCTCACAATATCATCCGCTTCTCTCATCCAAGATTGGAGTGCATCTTCTACCCATCTTTTTCTTCCTCATCCAAACCCGAAAAGCTTGGAATCTGAGTTTGGCCCAAAACCTGTTGGGCTTGAGAAGATTCTGACTGTCCCATAGCCCGCTGGGCCTGATCTGGATCTGGCTGGCCCAAAGCCTGCAGGGCCTGGTCTGGATCTGGCTGGCCCAAAACTTTTTGGGCCTGATATGGGTGGCCGAAAGGCTTCTGGGCCTGATCTGGATCTGGCTGGCCCAAAGCTTGCTGGGCCTGGTGAGGATCTGGCTGACTCAAAGCCTGCTGAGCCTGGTCTTGATCTGGCTGACCCAAATCCTCCCACGCCTGAATTGGTCAGGCTGTCCCAAAATGTGATGGGCCTCGTCCAGGTCCTGTTGGGCCGTGGCCTGAAACAAATTATCCTCTTTCTCTTGCTGAGCCAAAGCCTGATGGGCTGAGTGGCCCAAACAAATCTGGCTGAGCTGAAGCTCTTTGGGAGAGAAATTTTCCAGCCCAGGTTTGGTTGAAAGCTGGCCCAAGTTGCAGGAAATCTCTTCCATTAGGGGGTCTAAATGCAAAACACCACCAACTCGCACTGCGGAAAGCTCTAGAAAATCAAAAACTGGCTTTTCCTCTATATGTCTTCTCATAATTTCTGGAGATTCATCGATAGGGAATTGCTTTTCAAAGGAATCCTGCGGCGAATTAGGTTGATCAATCGGCCTTTGTGCTTTGGGGATCCTGGCCACACCCGTATCAATTTTAGACAAAGTCTTCGCCTTATCCAAAAGCCTTTTACTTTTTCTCCTACCTTCCACTTGGTGCCAAGAGGGAGAAGTCGGTGTACAAGCCTCAGATGGAGGGGGAATAGCAACACCACTAGAAGAAACGGCCACCTGATTATGGGCACAAATAATATCATCTTCCTCCTCCTGAATAACTTTAGAAGCAATTTTCATCAAAAAGGATATTAGCTGCCTTCTTAATAGCTTCATCAACCAAAAGGGCACAAACTGAATCTGACAGGAGTCTGGCTAAAGGATATTAGTTGCCTTCTCAGTAGCTAGTGGTTCTATAGGAGATTCAATATCACCTACAGATTTTTTTTCCACCCAAGTAGGTCTACCCGTGGAAGGAGCAGCCCTACCTTGGGTTTTTGGCTTACTCCATTCAGGTTTCAAGTGAGGATGCTTGAAATAGCAAGTATCAATAGAATGCCCCAGCTTATAGCAATATGAACAGTAAAAAGGCCGATTTTTGAGAAAAATAGGTTGCCGAAAAACTGAGTTTTCCATCCACTGAAATATAATTTCTTCAGGGTAGCTATTTCGGGCGTCAAATTCCACCAAGATTCTAGCAACTGACGGTCTGGCGAAGGTTGCAGTGGCTTTATCTAAGTGGAGAGGTTTACCAAACTCAGAAGCAAGGGATTTAAGCCTACCCCAAAATTCAATAGGTAGCCCAAAGTTGGCCACCCAAATTGGAATTATTGGGGATTCTTTGCCTGGCCTAAATCCAATGTCTCATATCTAAATACGCAGAGAAATATTCTTATTCCGATAATAAGTTCCATGCATGCGAACACGATTTAAATCTTCTTTCAAAAAAAAAACGGAGTAGAACATGTCTACGGTCCAACAAAGAGACTTGGAATTCACCTTTCAATTTTAAAGACTTGCAAAACATTCTGATCTCATGCATAGAAGGTCTAGGTAAACAGATTTTACCGACCGCAGTTAAATTCAATGGTTTGGCCATGGTTCGAACTTCATTTTCCGTAAAATTAAAAGTAGGCAAATCGTTGGAAAGCTGAAAAGACTTGAAAATAATTTCACAATCAGGTTACATTGAAGGAAGTATAACTTTAAAAGTAGAATTTGAGCTGTTAGGATGAAGGCCCTTTAAGATGGCAGCATATGAACCATCTTGAGCCTTATTGTTTGAGTTCTGGCAGGCTGGCTCAGGTAGAGGCCCAACTTCATTGCAGTCTACTGGCCCAGAGGTGGAGGCAAGCCCACAAACAGGCCCAGCAGCTTCTGTGGGCTGGACAAGCCCATTTTGTTCCAGCTGAGAGGGAGCAGAGAAGGAGGCCGTGCGTCCCACCCTTGATGGGAGCGGAGGCCATGCGTCAAATAGAAGCTCCCTTCTGCCCATTACCATCACGCGCATGAGGAGACAGCACTGCAGGCGGAGCGAAAAATGCGTCCAGATGTCGCAAGCCGGTCGGAGCACGCGAAGATTGAGAAGCCGCCTGGACGACAGCGGATCAGCAGGCGCACGCTGCCGGCAACCTTCAACCAGGACGCGGAGTGGTCGACGCCGACGGAGAAACCGACAATGGAGGTGCCGTTTTTTTCTGCGGGACCAACTGTATCAGCTGCCCAATGCAGAAACCGCCTCCGCCGAAGGTGGAGGAGACTCTGCAGGAAGCCGGGAAAACTGCTGACGGGCCGGACTACGAGAACTCCTAGATCTTGCCTAGAACCGACAGCGACGAGAGGAGTTTCTGGCACAGATTGCGCAGAGGTGCGGAACCGCACTGAAGCGCCCGCAGGCCTACAGAGACCTTGCTTCGCCTGAGCACGCCGGATCTGGCGCAGGGAGCGATAGCTGCGCACACTCTGGCACACAGCCACCACCTACATAGATCTCCTTCCCCACCGACAGCAACCAAACGCAGAAATCTCCTGCCCACCACTGTTGAACGCCTCCAGGTCGCCGGTTGAGAACTCCACCGCCTGAGGTTGCCCTTCCCTGCCGCCGGCAGCCCACCGGGAGCCGCCGGCAGGCCAACTTAGACTATGCAGAGAGCCTCCTAGAGGGTTTAGAGAGAGAAGCTCTCCAAAACAAAAATCTAGAGAGAGAAAGGAAAGGAAAAGGGTTTGGAATTTAGGGTTTAAGAATTAGGATTTTTTTTATAATAATAAAGGGGAGATATTATTCATCGGGCCCCCAACCCGCCCAGAAAGCACACAATATTGGCAAAGCCATTACATGATAACATTAAGTCCCAAGGCCTAGTACATGACGTGAAATAGGGCCAAAGCCCAATGCAAGAAAAAACTAAAGAAAATCCTCTATGGTAGGCCAAAGCCCACCAAATGGAAAACCCAAAACAGTTGAAAAATTAAGGAATAACGTTGGCCCAAGGGCCAAATGATGGTTGGGCCTTAAAAAGTCCAGCAGATAATGGGGCCGAAGCCCGCAATCATGGAAAGGATTTTTAAGTGGGCTGAGGCTCATCAAAAGAAAGGAATGGTTGAGAATGGGCCAAGGCCCGAGAAGAAGTGTCCAGGAAAAATGGGTTGAAGCCCATAACAAGAGAGTGAGGCTAAAATCTGGGCAAGACCCAGAGCAAGCGGTGGGGTTAAAAGCCCATAATGGGCTGAAGGTGGGCTCAACAGGGAGGCCCATCGGAAATGGCTGGCGATGGGCCTGAGGGCCAGGGGCTGCACGGCAAACGGGCCCACAAATGGGCCCAACAGCCAAACAACCCCTAAACCGGCGGGCTCTCGTAGTGGTTTAGGGTTTAGGGTTTAGGTATTTTTTTTTTGATAAACCCTTCACGAGGGGAGGGATCCATTCATCGGGCCCTCATACGCAAATAAATCATTAAGGCACAAGGGTTACTCTTCTTCTTCATAAATGAAGATAAAAGCCCATACGACTTATGGGAAAATACATGATAAGGATAAAGGCCCATGGGCCAATACATGACAAAAAGACATAAAGCAATCAAAGTTTCAAGAACAAAAGCCCACCAATAATATCTAAAAAGGTAATAGCCATGCCATTACATAAATGGAAAAGTGCAAAAGCCCATCGCAATTCAAAGCTAAAGCAAGAAAGCTCATCCAGAAATGGGCCACAAAGGAGAGAAAGGAAGCCTAGTCCTGCGGCCCGCAGAGATGCCTAGCCCTTTGGGCCATCCAGAAAGCTCAAATTCGGCCTGCAGAGAGAAAAAAAGCCCAAACAGAAATTGAAGCCTAAAAAAGGCTTATTATACAACTTAGAAAGGCCTAGAAAGCACGGCCCCTTAGAACCACCATTGCATGGGATCTTCAAAGGCTTTTTTACAACTTCCCCATTAGCAAGAATTTCTCCATGGTGAAAAATGTATCCAACAAATAGGAGCCAAACCTGAGACAATCCTTAAACCCATGCCCTGGCCCAAAAATTAAAGGCCAGCATGTTTACCAAAGATTGCCCAAAGCCCATCAGATTCTTCATGTATAGAAGAGAACCCACTTGGAGCCCATCACAAGAGAAGTAAAAGCTGCCCAATTGCAAGGCCCAGGAACAGAGCCCAAAATCTGTAAAGGAAATGAAAAACCCAAAGTAGAGCTGACCCTGTGAAAGACTGAACACAGCCCAGAGGGTATTAAAGCCAATGCAGGCAAATCTGAATGGAAGCCCACCAGAAGGCCCACAAGGAGGAGAAATAGGTGAACTTCTGATTTTTTTTTCTCCTTTTCCCCCTCACCTCATCAGGATCCTTTTTCTCATCCTCTGCCCCTGCTTCTGAGATTATAACTCGATCCCACTCTCCTAGGATCATGTATCAACCTTAGAGTGAATGCCCGAATCATGTATCAACCTTAGGTTAAAAATATTACCATCTTCCATTTCCTAAAGAAAATTGTCATTCTCTCTGAAGCAAGAGCACTTAGGAGAGTTACACCCTTTATGCCGGAAAGCCCAGTCACCATAAGGTTTTTCATCAAGAATGTTGGTCAAAATAAGTTGACCGAAACAAGATCTTTTAAACGGGTTAACCTCTTCCGACTGCTTAAGGATCAAAGTAGCACGGACTAGAGAAAGAGGGGAAGGGGGGAGGAGAGGAGATGAGAGTACTTGGGAGGGGATCTCCTTAGTAGTGCAAGGTGGGGGGGATGAGGAGCCTTGGGCTTAAGCTTTCCCCTTCAGCTTATCTTTTTTAGAATGCACCTTCACCCATGGTTGGTCATCCTCCAAGGTTGGTTTTCCAACCAAAGGGGGTGGAGGGCTAATGGAAAGGCATGGAGGGGCTTCTTGTGGAGGCCCAAAGGTTATTGAAGGGGGTGGTGGGCTAAAAGAGGATGAGGGGGTGGAAGGGTTTGGAGGAGGGGAATTGCAAGGTGAAGGAACTGGGCTTTTCACTTCATCGGAGTAAGGCCCATCTAGGGGATGAGATGATGGGCCTTCACAAGGAGAAGGAGAACGGATTTCAAGATTGGCTTTTTCTTGGGCCATAACAAGGCATAAAGGAAAGGATTCTTTGTTAGGCCTACTAACAAGTTTTGGTAGGGGGCCCAATAAGGCCTTAGAAGAATGGATGGCTTCAAGGTTTTCATGGGTCTTTTGAAGGCCCAAGGGAGGAGGTGGGGCAAAAAGAGGAGGCTCAATGTCATGAACTACGAGAGGATCATGGGCCAATAAGGGCTTATAAGGGCTGACAATGGGAGCTTTGCGGAGTCTGAGTTCCGGGTGTTGAAAATAGCACGTTTAAAGAGAATGACAAAGCTTGAAGTAACGAGTGCAGTAGAAAGGATGTTGTTCAATAACTACAGGTTGCTGAAACCCAGTGTGTTCTCCCGCAGAAATGAAAATCTCATCGGGATAATTTTTTCTGGCATCTAAGTCTACAAGAATGCGGGCCATAGAAGGTCTATTAAAATGGGTTGTAGCTTTGTCTAGGTGTAGGGGTTGTCTGAAGATCGAGGCAAAGGACTTTAATCCTCCCCAAAATTTAATTGGCAGGCCGGGGAAGGATATCCAAACAGGAATAATAGGTGGTTCTTGATCCGATCGAAAGCCAATCTCCCATTTCCAAAACTTAACCGGGAACTTTCCAATCCGAAAAATGCCAATCAGTCTAACCCGTTCAAGGTCTTGTTGATAAGCAAATCTAACCAAAATATGTTTGGAATCCAGCAAACTGACTTGGTGATCCCCATCTAAATCCAAGGACTTGAAACTATTCCGAATCTCCTTCAAGCTTGGTCTCCCTTTCAGAAAAAGCCCAACGACTGAGAATTTCAGTGGGCCTGACATGGTAATAAGTTCTTCTTTTGAAAAATTAAAAGTAGGCAAACCATTCACCAATTCATATGCCTTAGCTACCTCATTATCCAATTGTAGGAGAGGGATGATACCTTGCTGTCTGGCTGGATCCTTTACAATGGAGGCAAATGTAGCTTTGTTGGAAGACCCGCACAAAGGCCCAATTGGCCCACTCCCCTCAACAGGCCCATTGTAGGGCCCATTTGGAGGAGGGACACCAGGCTGCCTCAGCAGGCCCACTGCAAGGCCCACCTGGAGGGGGCGCAGCTGAGCTGGCGCCAGCGGGTCCGCCTGGGAGGGGGAAGCTGAGCTGGCGCCAGCGGGCCCAGGCAAAAACAAAAGAGGGCTGGCTGGGCGGGAAAGGGCGGGGCCCAGCGTGCCTGAATCAACGCAGGCGCTGTCGGCGACAAAGACGCGTCCGGCCGTGATCCCGCCCCTACTGTCGGAGACGTGCTTTTGATGCGGAGCAATAAAGGCTGCCAGCTCAGCGCCATCTCCGGCGGCGGGGATGCCGCCAACATAATCAGAGAGGGATGCCGGTCGGAGGCCGGCGGCCTCAGTTAACAAAATGCTGCCAGAAACTAGTGGTGAGGAGCCTTAAGCCCGAAACGACGGGGGGCAGCTCCTGAATCTCTCCGTCACTGACGATGAAGCCCTCCAGCGAGCGCTAGCGCCAGCCATGCCTGACGCTAGCCGGAAGCTAGTCAAAACCTGCAGTCTGGAGCCGCCTGTGAGAGGCCGCCAAATGAGTCTCCGCCAACGCCGCTGGCGCAGAAGACTCCGAGCGACGCAACGGATCTGGCAGCCACTAACGTTGCCCTCCTTCTCCGGTCTTGCAGAGAGAAGCCGTAAAGCCGGCGGGAATGAGAAGAGCCTTACCTGCTGCACTCCAAGAACCGACCATAGCGACGCTGAATCACGCCGGGGAAGAAAGGGAGGGAGGAGCAGGCCACCAAGATTCCGGCCTCTTTCGTCGCCGGCAGCCCCAACTGAGCTGCCGGCAGCCAAAGTCTCCCAAAAATTCTAGAGAGAGAAGCTCTCCCTAAACTTTGGTTTTTGGTTTAGGGTTTAGTTTTTTTTTTAATATAATGAAAGGGGAGATATTATTCATCGGGCCCCCAATCTGCCACAGAGGCAAACAAGTTTGGCCAAAGCCAATACATGAAAGATTTTAGGACTAAAGCCCAATACATGATAAGTAATCACCATAAGGGCCAAGGCCCATTACAAGCTAAGAAAACATTAACTATATGGGCCCAAGGCCCAATATAAAAGTGCTTAGGTAGAAATGAGGCAATGGGCCTACAAAGAAAGGCCCAATCTGAAATAGGATGCCCAGCACAGCCAGGCCAATTAAATGAAGCAATTTAAAAGGCCCACTGTGATAGTGCGGCCCATTCTGAAAGTCCAAGCAGCTTAAACCAAGGCCCAACCCACCAGCAGTATTCTTCGGGCCCAAGCAAACGGCCCAGGCCGGAGCTATAAAAACCCAACTCTGAAGCAATAGAGTGGAGCTGGCCCGCAGACAAAGCTCGACCCAGCCATGCAAGCAGCCCATCACCATACCTGAGCCCGAACTGGAAAGCAGAAGCCCGGCTCAACCCGGAAATCACCCCACCACAAGGCCCAACCCAAGGAATGGAGGAGGAAAGAGGGGAAGTAAGGTAAAGGCCCAACATCAAAAGGTGGGGGATCCTCAAGGAGATGCAGTAGTAGGAGGGGAAGGCTGAAGAGAGAGTAATTTCCAATTATTTTTTTCCCTTCCCAGGCCACCCTCTTTGGGCCTTCTGAGGCCCATCTTCCTGAAAACCTTGCCATCCTTTGAGCCTGCTACCTCCAGCCCAGTTTCCAGGCCCATCTTGTTATGGAACCATTTTCTTTGGGCTTTACAGCCCACCCTTTTAAGTCTTGCCACTTGTTTTGGGCCTTGGCCCATTTTAAGTTTTTCCCAAGCTTTGGGCTTTGGCCCACTAAATCTCCTTCGCTTGCTTTGGGCCTTGGCCCATGAAAACCCCCCTTTCATCCAGTGGGCTCTCTGCTTGGGCCTGCTGGATGGGCTTCAACTTTCGTAAATGGGCTTGGCCCATTTAGACTCTCTTTCTTGACCCTTCATGGGCTCTGAAATTCCTCACTTGCTTTGGGCTTAGGCCCAGTTAAAACCCACCTCTTTGGCTGCGGGCTTCGGCATTTCTTTTCAAAGCTGTTGTTGGGCCGTGGGCCCAGTTCATAAATTGGCCTTTGGGCCTTAGAAGACCTTTTGCTTGAGTTGGGCCTTAGGCCTCTAGCTTTTTCATGTATTGGGCCTTTGGTCCTAATGTTATGCCTTATCATGTAATGAGCTTTGGCCCCAAATCTTATTATGTATTGGTCTTGGCCAATAAATGTTTGCCTTATGGCGGGATGGGGGCCCGATGAATAATATCTCCCCTTTATTATAAAAAAAAAACCCCTAAACCATAACGTGAAATTCAAGCAGAATACGAACTTGTAGAGACTTTGATACTAGCAATTATGCGTGTATTCAATTAGTGTTTGCTGTATTTGAAGAAAATACAAGTAATTTGTCTTTGATCTTGCCTATATTACAGCATTTTAATACAATACTCTGATTAAGCAACTAATATTTGCCATATCATTGTATTTTAGTCGAAAATAGATATTTGATGATCTATTAGGGTTGTCTGATTGAGTTTTAGACATAATATGTTGATTATTATTAACTATCAAATCACATAAATAATCAAACCCATTGACATCCATTGTTTTCCCTTTCTACAATAGCACGACAAACATATTAAAAGTCATATTAATGCTTTCATATAGATAAGATCAAAGTCAAATTACTTGTATTCTCTTCAAATACAATAAACAAAGAGTGAATACTTATATAATTATTAGTATTCAGTTAAAATAACTTATTATATAATGAATCGTGCTCTGAACACTAGTATTCCGTTAGAATTTCAACATTAATCCAATGAATAGCTGTAAAAATATTACTATTCAGTTCAAATGCATAGACATATCATAAATTAGTTTCTGGAAGTGCATATTAGCTTAAAATAGTTTGATAAACTTTAAAAAAGATGTATAATTGCTGGTATTGCAATAAATCTCAATTAGATGTCCCTAATATCACACGAACTATCTTTTTTTGGCTGAAATACATCGATATAACAAATATTAATTGTGCAATCAGAGTATTATGTAAACCTTCCTTCATATAGACAAGATAACGTCAAATTACTTGTATTCTCTTTAATTCAGTAAAAAGTGATTGAATACAAATGTAATTGCTAGCATTCAGCTAAATTAATTTATTATGAATTGAATCGTACTATAAATGCTTGTTTTCCGCTTGAAATCAATGTAATGTAATGAATAGTTGTAAAAACGTCACTATTCAATTCAAATACAACGATATGTGGCAATTCAGTCTCTAAAAGTGCCTATTCGCTTAAAATAGATCGATATACTATAAAAAATGTGTAATTATCAGTATTACATAAAACTCAATCAGACAACCCTAATAGATCATCAAATATCTGTTTTCAGCTAAAATACAATGATATGACAAATATTAGTTGCTTAATCAGAGTATTGTGTTAAAATGCCATGATATAGGTAAGATCAAAGTCAAATTACTTGTATTTTCTTCAAATATAACAAACACTAATTGAATACACGCATAATTACTAGTATTCAGTTAAACTAACTTATTAGTATAATGAATCATACTTTAAATGCTTGTATTTCACTTGAATTCAACGTTAATGCAATGAATATAAGTAAAAATGTTACTATTCAATTCAAATATGTTCATATATCATAAATCGATCTATAAAAGTGCATATTCGCTTAAAATAGATCGATATACTGTTAAAATGATATGTAATTGCTGGTATTACATTAAAACGTAAGCTGATGTCACTAGTAGATTACTAAATATCTATTTTTGACTGAAATATATTGATATAGTAAGTATTAGTTGTGTAATCAGAGTATTATTTTAAAGGAATAATTACCCACAGACCACATAAATCTTCATGTATTACACCACACATACTTTCTTCACAATCTATAGTGTAAATTTTGTGAAGAAAATGTGTGTGGTGTAATATTAAAAAGTTTATGTGACATACATGTAAATGCTCCTATTTTAAAATGCCTTCATATAGATAAGATCAAAGTCAAATTGCTTGTATTGTCTTTAAATACAATAAAAAGTGATTGAATACTCATATAATTGCTAATATCAAGATAAAATAACTTATTAAATTGTGAATCGCTTTCTAAATGCTTGTATTCCGATCCGATCACACCGTTCCCCATACAAGGCACTTTTTCCAGACCCACTAATCAAGGATCCGCATGCTCCAGCTATCATGGATCCCCAGAAGAAGTACCAATATTAAAAGATAGTACTCTCCTTTTGCAGCTTCTAGCCCCTCCGACGATCGACAAGCGGCGCAAACCTAGAGTTTGTTCACCTCTTTTTCTCCAAAAAACTAGGATGAAGCTGCACCATCCATGGCCTACAAATACCTCTAAACAGTCCTCAAAGAGGGAGGAGGGATTAAGAGGGATCAAAAGAGATCAGAAGGAGATCAGATCAGATCAGATCAAATCAGATCAGATCGGATCGAAAAAGACCATCTAACTAGGAAGAGTGGAGATCCCTCTTCTACCACCTCTTGTAAAGTAGGAGCTTGAGAACAAGAAAGCTCTCTTTCTCCTCCTTTCTCTCTCTTTCTTTTGTAAGCTCTTTGTTCAGCCTTCACAGCTATCTTCTTTTATTAGTGAAACTTCTTCGTTGGTCGCTCTGTGGACGTAGGGAATTTCCTCCCTGAATCACCTTAAATTGTTGTGTGCTTTTCTGGATGCCTCGAACTCTTTTTCTTTCTTAAACCTCCGTTAACAGGCTTACCCTTTTGTGTGCTGCCGTCTCCTAAAACTCTCTTTCTTTGGTGTTCCTTGGGATCCCTTACATCCTACGTCAACATACCTGCGCCAAATTAACTTCTGATTTCAACGTACAAGGCAAAGAAGATAATTTGTAAATTAGGGATCAACTATGAAAAAATCAATGCATTCCTTAACGATTGTATTTTATATAGAAATGAATATATTGATTTAAAGTAATTTTTCACAATGTGGAAAATCAAGATGAAAGTTGTGTGCAGATAGGACCAAAAAGAAGCATGGTGTTCCGGCAAAAGTTATATAGTATTTGTCACCTATACCACATTTTATGCTATTATTTCGTAATAAATAATATGCAAAGAATCTTATATGGCATGCTAATGGTAAAGGTCGCATATGTGATTGGATGATGCAGCACCCGACAGACTCGGCACAATAGAAATCTTTTGATTTTATGTATAAAGACTTTGCTGAAGTCCCCAGAAACTTAAGACTTGGGCTATGCACTGATGGATGTAATCCACATAGTATTCAGAGCAGTCAGCATAGTTGTTGGTCAGTTCTTTTAATTATATATAATTTACTTTATGTATTATTTAAGATTTAATTTTCTCTTATTATGTGATTATTGGGCAAAAGTATTAGAATCTTTTACCCTCACACAGCTATATTATATTCTTATTATTCATTTTGAGCATGTATGTTCAACTTCTGGATAGTATATTTATGATTTCTAGCTAAATTTGTGTCTCATATTATTTTGATCTAAACACAACTTCAGCTCTACATCTGAGGTTTATAGAATTGTGTATATATGTTTTAAGTTGCAATGCAAAATATATTATTTGATGTTATATTTATAATTTATTGATTGTGTGTATATGTGTGAGAATGGATATATTTCTCTACAATATTGGTTTTAAATAATTTAATAATTTAAAAAAAATTGTACAAAAAATATATTATATATAATGGTTGTTTTAGACAACTACTGTAAAAGATCTACCTTTTACAACAATTTTGAATCGCTACAAAATCACTGTAAAAGATCCGTACCTTTTACAGCATGCACATAAAAAGCAGTTTATTTGTGGCATTTTACAGCGGTTTTTAACTGTTATAAAAGGCCTATATTCTACTAGTGCTTGGGCTTTAGGCTTTGGGCATGGATCTTTGTGTTTAGTCTTTAGGCTTCAGGCTTAGGCCATCAGGATACGGGTCTCAGTCTTTTAGCTTGGGCTTTCTAGCTTCGGTCTTATGGCTTTGGGCTTCGGGCTTCAACCTTTGGGCTTGGGGCATCGGGCGCTGGGATTTGGTCTTGGGTCTATGAGCTACCAGCTTCATTATTAAAGCATCAGGATTAGGGCTTCGAACTTCGGGCTTTCGGATTAGGCTATCGACCTTTGAGATTGTGGCTTTGGCCTGTGAACTTGGAGGTTCAAGCTTGGTCCTTCGACCTTGCAGCTTTGAGATTAAACCATTAGCCTATGGGATTCTAGCTTTGGGCTTAAAGCTTTCGGCCTTTAGAGATTAGACCTTCTTCGGCCTTTGGCATTCAACTTTTAGTTTTCATCATTCGAGCTTTAGGTATGAGCCTTCAGGCTTACGGCTTTACGGCTTTAGGCTTTGGAGACACACCTCCAAGATATGAGCTTTAGAAATTTGCCTTCGTACTTTAGGCAATGAGCTTCAAGCTTGGGCCTTTAAGCTACAAGCTTTAAGCATTGGGTTTTAAGCTTCAGGTTTTGGTCATTGGGCTTAGGGTATGAGCTTGTACTTTTGGTGTTTGAGCTTTTGGTTTCAGCCTTTGGGCTTTAAGCTTCAGGGTTCGGGCTTCAGGCCTCAGGTTTGGCCTTTAGGCACGAGACTTCGAGCTTTGCGTTTTGAGCATTGGGCTTATGCTTTCAGAATTTGATCTGCAAGCTTCAGGCTATGGGCTTAGACCTTTAAGAACGTGGCTTGGGGCTTGAGTCTTTGTCTTTTGGGCTTAGTCCTTTAGGCTTTGGGATTCATACTTGGTTCTATAGGCTTTGGGATTTGGGCTTTGGGCTTCGGGCTTCATGAGCTTTGGGCTTTGCAGGCTTCGGGCTTTAGGCTTCAAGCTTCGAGAAAGCACATTCGACTGTTGAACTTCAAGCATTGGGATTAAGTCTTCAGGCTTTAGGCCTAGGGATTGAAGCTTGTGCCAACAGACTACGGTCTTCTAGCTTGGGCATTCAATCCTTGAAATTCAAGCTTCAATCTTGGGCCTTTAGGCTTTGGATTTAGGCTTGTGCCTTCAGACTTCAAATTTAGGTTTCGTGCTTCAGCCTTCAGCCTTCGGCCTTCAGGCAATGGGCTTAAGGCTTCAGGCTTAAGCCTACGAGGTTCGGGCTTTGGGCTTAGGTTTTCAGGCTTGGGCCTTTGGGCTTCAAGCTTCTAGCTTAGAGCTTCGGGCTTTGAGATTTGTGCTTTGAGCTTGAGCAACAAGCAACCGGGCTTCGAGCTAGGGCCTTCAGGCTTTGGAATTCATGCATTGGGCTTAAGGATTGGGACTTTTGGCTTTTGGGTTTGGGTTTCGGTCTACGAGATAGGGCCTTTGCCATCGGGCTTAGCCCTTTAAGCTTCAGGATTAGGCCTTCAGGCTTTGGGATTTGAGGTTTGGGCTATGGGCTTTGGGTATGTGCCCTGGTGCTTCGAGATTTGGCCTCAGGCCCTTTGACCTTCAGATTTTTAGTTTTGGCCTTCAAGCTTTAGGCTTTAAGCTTAGTTCTATAGGCTTCGGGCTTTGGGGTTATGCCTTCGGGCTTTGGGCTTGTGCATTTGGGCAATGGGCTTCACGGTACATGCTTCGGGCATCAGGCTTTAGGCTTCACGTTATGGCCTTCGAGTTTTGACCTTTAGGGTTGGCATTTTAGTTTTGGTCATTCAAGGATTAGGCCTCACACATCGAGCTTGGGCCTTTGGGCTTCAGGCGTGGGACTACGAGCATTAAGCTTCCAAATTTGGGTATCGATCTTCAGGGTTTAGTCTTTAGGTGTCAAGCTTAGGCCTTCGGATGACGGGTTTCAACCTTTGAGCTTGGGATTTGTGGCTTTAGGCATAAGCCTTCTAGCTTCGGGCTTCAACATTCGACTTTTGGGCTTCAGTATTCAAGCATCGGGCTTAGGTCTTCTAGCTTTAGGCTTTGAGATTGGGTCATCAGCCGATTCAGCCTTCACGCTTGGGGCTCTGGCCACTAAATTTGGTGATTCAAGCATGGTCCTTCATCCTTCGGGCTTTGAGATTAGACCATCAGCCTACTGGCTTCTAGCTTCAGGCTTTGGAGTTCGGCCTTTGGCCTTCGTGGTTAGACCTTTGGCCTTTGGCTTTTCAGTTTGGTGTTTATCCTTCGACCTTTAGGCATGAGTCTTCAGGTTTCGGGCTTTAGGCTTCGGCTTTTAAGCATCATGCTTGGTACTTCGGGCTTAGGATTTTGTGCTTTAAGTTTCAACCCTCGGCCTTTAGGCATTATGATCTCGACCTAGAACTTTGTGGGTCTAGCATCATGCTTTGGTTTTCATGCTTCGGGCTTCGGGCATTGGGCATTGAGCTTAAGAATTCGAGCTTTTCTCTTTGATTTTTGGGCTTCAAATTTTGAGCTAAGGCTTGGGCCTTCAGAGTTGAGGCTTCAGGCATAGGTCTTCGGATTTAGGCTTCCTGCACCGAGCTAAGGCCTTCAATCTTCAGGCTTCAATCTCGGGCCTTCACACTTCAGGATTTGGCTTTCAAGCTTCGCATTTCAATGTTCAGGCTTTTGCTAATCGGCTTTGATCTTTAGAGTTAGGGATTCAAACTTGGGCTCTCAGGCTTTAGGCTTTGGGTTTTGGTCTTTGTGCTTCATGATTCAGGCTTTGGCCTTTGGGCTTCTGGCTGGGGCTTTCGGGCTTCTTCTATGTGCTTGGCTTTTATGCTTTATACTTCAGGCTACAGGCCTTTTGTTTTCACAATTAAAGCTTGTGCCTTAAGGGTTGAGACAACAAGTTTTGGGATTCGAGCTTTGGGTTTTTGGCTTGGGCCTTCGAGCTTGGGATTGTCAGCGTCGGGCTTCCTACTTTAGGCTTCACGCTTGGGCATACGAACTTCGAGTTTCGATTTATGAGCTTTCAGATTCAAGCTTTGGGTTTGGGCATTTGGACTTTGGGATTTTTGCTTGGGTCTTTGGATTTCAAACTGTGAGCGTAGGCTTTCGGCCTTCGAGCTTTGTGCTTCAAGCTTGACCAATCGGGCATCAAGCTTCGAGCTTGGGCCATCAGGCTTTTGGCTTCATGCATCAGGCTTAACGCATGAGGACTTCGACCTTTGAGCTTGGGCCTTCTAAATTTTGGCTTCGGGCATCGGGTTAAGGGATCGGGCCTTTTGCCATCGGGCTTCGGCCTTTAGGCTCCGGCCTTTAGGCTCCGGCCTTTAGGCTCCGGCCTTTAGGCTCCGGGTATGGGCATTTGTGTTTTAAGATTTGGCCTGAGGCCTTCCACCTTCAAGCTTCGGGCCTTAGGCTTAGCCCTATAGGCTTTGGGCTTCAAGCTTACGCTTTGGAGCTTTTGGGCTTTAGGCTTTAGGCTTTGGGCTTCAGGCTTCATGCTTTTGGCTTGGGCCTTCGGGCTTTAGGCTTCATGCATTGGGCTTGGGCCTTCAACTTTTGGCCTTTGGGGTTAGCATTTCAATCTTGGGCTTTCAGGGTTCTGGCTTCACGCATTGAGCTTGGGCTTTTAGGCTTCGGGCAAAGGACTACGAGCTTTAAGCATCACGCTTAGGCCTTCAGGCTTCAAGCATGGGGCATGGATCTTCAGACTTTGGTCTTTAGGCTTTAGGCTTGGGCCATCGGGCTACGTGTCTAAGCCTTTGAGCTTGGCCTTTCTGGCTTCAGGCTTATGACTATGGCTTCAAGCATCCGCATTCAACCTTTTGGGGTTCGGGCATCGGGCGTCGGGCTTAGTCCTTTGGGATTTGGTCTTGGGTCTTTAGGCAGTGAGCTTTAGTATTTAAGCATCGGGCTTAGATCTTCGAACTTTGCACTTTGGGATTAAGCCATCAGCCTTCGAGCTTCCGGATTCAAGCTTGTTCCTTTGGCCATGGGGCATTGAGGTTTTAGTTCGTCCTTCAACTTTATGCACGAGGCTTTAGGCTGTGGGTCTTGGCCTTCGGGATTCAAGCTTTGAGGATAGACTTCCAGTATTTGGCCATAAAAAATGGGCCTTCCGACTTCAGGCTATATGCATCGAGCTTGGGCCTTCGTACTACAAGTTTCAAGCTTTGATCTTCTAGCTTTGGGCATCAGGATTCAGGTTTTGGCCTTCAGGCTTTGACTTTCGGCCTTCAGAATTTGACATTCCACCTTTGTGCTTTGAGCTTCAGGCTCGGGCTTCAAGCTTGTGCCGTTAGGTAGCAGGCTTTGAGCTTTGAGCATCGGTCTTGGGCCTTTGTGACTCGAGCTTCAAGCTTTGGAATTCAGACTTAGACCTTTGAGAATGTGGCTTCTAGCTTGAGGCTTAGGCCTTTGGGCTTAGTCCATTAGGCTTTGAGATTCAGACTTGGTCCTACAGTCTTGGGCTTCGATCTTTGGGCTTCAAAGTTCAGGCTTTGGCATTCAGACGTTGGACTTCAAGCTTTGGCTCAAGCTTATGCCAACGCACTTTAGCCTTCAGGCCCAAGCATTCGAGCATTGAGATTTGAGCTTCAGACTTGGGCCTTTAGGCTTTAGGCTTCTAACTTTGCACTTCAGCCTTTGAGCAACGGGCTTAAGGCTTCGGGTTTCGGGCTTGAGCCTCAATGCCTGGGATTTTGGGCTTCAGACTTTGGCCTTCGAGCTTTGGGTTGTTCCTTCAGTATTCAAGCTTCGGGCATAACAATGCATTCAGGCATTGAGTTGTAGATTTCGTGCTTTTGTCTTTGAGCTTTGGCCTTCAGGTTTTGAGCTTCAAACTTTGGGCATCAGGCAAGCATTAAAGCATGAAGGGACAAGCCAATAGCCCAATGCTTGATGCCCTAAACTCAAAGCCTCAAGCCCAATTCTTGAAGCCAAATGGTGTAACCTGAAGCCTAGATCCTGAAGCTCGATGATCGAAGTCGAAGCTCAAAGATCGAATCTCGAAGGCACAAGTCAAAAGACTGAAGATCAAATGCAAAAACCTCAAACCACGAAGGTTGAAGACCAAAATTTGAGTTTGCAAACTCGAATGCTGAAGCTCAAAACCAAAGCTTAAGGCCCAATTCCCAAAGTCACAACTAGCAAAGGCTATAGCTCAAATCCTAAAGCCAAAGCCCGAACAACTGAAGCCCAAACCACTAAAGACTAAGCCTAAAGGCTGAAGCCTGATGGCCTAAGCATAAAGGTGAATGCCCAAGGCCGAAGCCTAAAGCCCAAAAACTAAAGCCCAAGCATGAAGGGTCATGCCCAAAGCTCGAAGGCCCATGCCTTAAGCCTGAAACTTGAAGTCCCAAGCCCAAGCATGAAGGGTCACAACCAAAGCCCATGCTTGATGCCAAAATTCCAAAAACCTAAAGACAAATTGCAACACCAAAGCTAAAAGGTCCATGCCCAAATTCTAGAACTCGAATGATGCAGCGTGGGGATCAGTTTAAGGTGATCCTTCACTACCAATATTAAGTTGGAACCTAAGTTTCTTTTTTTTAATATATGAAATTACTAAATACAAGTGAAGAGGAGATTAAACTAAGTATTCTAAATTATATTAAATATAAATATTTGCATGTTAATATAAGTGTCATAAAATAACTTTGTTGATTAATCTTCAAACCTAGTAAATTCAAGAAACTATAGCAAATAAGATAATTAAATGATCAAATTTCAGAAAGAATTTAACTCGTATGCATATTATTTTGAAGTATTTTACACATGATAATTAATCGAGTCATTTAACATATAAATCTTCATCAAGCATGAGTCATATGAATTCAATTCAGGACAAGAATTGTAATATAAATTTAAGCTCAGCGATTTCATATTCAGCAAATTGGCAAAGAGCACATAAATTTCAATTACAAATATGGCTTAATGTGGAGATAATGGCATAAGACCAAAGCAAAACAGAAAATCACTTCAATCTAAGAACATGAAAATGGAATCAAGGAAATTAATTGATCAAAAAATGTTGCTTAATATCACCATGAAAATGGAATCAAGGACAAAACACAACTATGCTCAAGAAGATTAAGCACTATAATCAAACCAGCCCCTGATGTCGAAGTCTCAGCCCCCTTGCCATAGTCCCGACGAAGATGAATCACCCTTGAATGGAAGCTGCAGCCACCTGCTCGGCTCTGATCAGTGGAGAAACACCGACACAGCCACCTACTATGACGTTGGCGATAAATCAATGCCACCTGCTTCAAGATCGTTTGAAATGAAGAAAATTCTTCCCACATCTCAAAATCCCCTCCTCATCCTTAGCGTTGCGATCCTTTTTATATAAGAAGTTGAAAGGGAAACTGAGGGTGCAGTTCACTTATCTGTGCAGGAAGCATGGTAGGCTGTTTGGGAAGGAGATCGTGGCTAGCGGTTGCTTGAGTGGGCACATGACCGGTGAAGGGAACCGCCGAATCTAGTGGACTTGGCATCGTGGTGGAGATCGAGCGAGCCGCTGGAAAAGAAGCCATGAATGCTTCTCCCGATCACAGTGAAGCTATTTTAGGGATTTAAAGGGATAATTCATAAGCTATTTGATATTTTCTCCGTTTTTACACATAAGTCCTTGCCATTCTTAATTAACCCATAAAAGAATCAAATTGGGTTCAAATAAAAATCGATTTGATTTCAATTGAATCTTTTTGACTCCAACTGACTTAAACTGAAAATAAAATATGTACAGAACTCATAAGTGGGCATTTCCACAAATATAACTCAATTTTTGACTCAATAATAACCCAAATAAATGTGCAAAAAATAACAATAACTATATACAAAATAACAAATTATTATAATCTATGTGTGAGATCATAGATTATAATGTAGCCATCGATGGTGGTGATCTTGCTCTGCATCACCGAAGCCCAAAGTTCAAAGGCTAAATCCCAAACCCTGAAGCCTAAAGCTTAAATCCCAAAGCCCAGAAGCCCAAGATCAAAGTTTGAAGTTCAATGCCTAAACATCGAAGGACCAAGCCCAATGCCGAAAGCCCAAAGCCCAAAGCACCAGATCAAAATCAAATGGCCAAAAGCCTAAACCCCGCAACCTGAAACCTGAATCAAATTTATAGTAGGAAGCACAAAGCCTGAAGGCTAAAGGCCAATTGCTAAAGCTTAAAGCCTAAAGGCCTGAAGCTCAGAAGCCCAAGCCCGAAGGTCAAAGCCCAATGTCCGAAGGCCAAAGCTTAAATCCTAAAGCCAAAAGTTTGAAGGCCAAAACCCAAAGTCTGAACCCCAAATACTGTAAGACATAAGCCTAGGCACGAAGTACAAATATAAAGGCCCGAGCATGAAGGCCCAAGCCTAACCAAAAAGCCGAAGCCCAAAGCCTAAAGCCCAAATCTAGGAGCTTAAAGCCTGATGGCCAAAGCCAGAAGCCTAAAGGCCTAAGCTTGAAGCCAAAAGCTTGAAGGACTGAGCTCTAAGCCAAAAGGCCTAAACTCGAAGGCTCAAGTCCGAAGCTAGAATGCTGAAGCCCAAAGACCGAAGGACAAAAGCCCAATGTCAGAAGGTCAAATACCAAAGACCGCCTGAAAGCTTGAAGGTCGAAGCTCAAACTCAAAGTTTAAGGCCTGAATCCCAAAGATGAATCCTACAGCCCTAAGCCAAAAGCCCAAAGCCCAATACCTGAAGCTCAAATCTAAAATCTTATACCCCGAAACACAAAGTGCAAAGGCAAAAGAGCCAATGTTGAAGCCTAAAACTTAAAGCCAAATGCCTAAAGCTTAAAGGCCTAAGCTTAAATCTTAAAGCCCGAATTTTGAAGGCCCAAGCCTGAAGCCTAAACCCCAAATACTAAAAGACTATGTGGGGAGCCTGAAGCTCAAATCCCGAAGCTCAAAAACTATAGCTTCAAACTCTAAGGCCAAATGCCAAAGCCAAAAATACAAAACATAAAGCATAAACCATAAAGCCCAGATGCCCAAGCCTGAAATTTGAAAACTAATGCACAAAAGCCCATACCTAAAGTTCGAATCCTGATGTGCTTTGGGCTTCAGGATTCATGTTTGAGCATTCGAGTTTTTGGCTTAGGTTTGAGCCTTTGTGCTTCAAACTTTGGGCTATGGGCTTTGGGGTTTGGGATGGGGCTTTTGGGCTATTGGCTTTACGTTTTGGGCTTGGGCCCTGATCTTCAAGTTTCAGGGTTTGGAATTTGGGTTTGGGTTTTTGGACTTTGGGATTAATGCTTTAGGCCTTCGATCTTTTGGCTTTTGGCACGGGTCTTCGGATTTCGGGATTCATGTTTGGGCCATTGGGCGTGGTCCTTTGGGATGGGGCCTTTCGGCTAGGCCTTTGGGCTTCAGGCTTCCCATTTAGACCTTCTGGATCTTTAGGCTAGGCCATCAGTATTCGAGCTTCTTGCATGGGCTTTTGCACTTTGGGCTTCAAACTTCAGGCTTGGGCCTTTGGGCTTTAGGCTCGTGCCTTTTATTTTAGGCTTGGGCTTTTTGCCTTTGAGTTTGATGCTTAGGGATTTGAGCTTGGGGCTTCAGGCTTTGTATTTTGGTATTTAGGATTCAGGCTTCGGGCTTTGGAATTCAAGCTTATGCATTCGGTCGTTGTGCTTTGACCTTCAAGCTTGAGCCTTTGGGATTCGAGCTTCATATTTAGGCCTTGTGGCTTCGAGCTTGGGCCTTCGGGCTTATGGCTTCAAGCTTAGGAATTTGGGCTTCTAGCTTCGGCCATTCGCCTTCAGCCTTTGAGCTTCAGGGTTCGGGCTTCGGTCTTCAGGTTTTGGTCTTCAAGCTAGTTCAAGCTTCATGCTTAGACCATCAGGATTTGAGCTTCAAGCATAGTCTTTTGCGCGCTGTGTTTTAAGCTTCATGCTTGGGCATTTGGGTTTGAGGCTTCATGCTTTGTTTTTTAATCTTCAGCCTTTGGCATATGAGTTTGAAGCTTCGGGATTTCAACTTCAGCTTTGGGCTTAGTCTTTCGGTATTTGGGGTTCAGGCTTCAGTCTTTGGGCTTTGAACTTTGGGCTTTGGGATTTAAGCATAGGCCTTCGGTCGTTGAGCTTCGATTTTCAGGCTTGGGCTTTCCAGCATTAGGTTTCAAGCTAAACCTTTATGCTTTAGGCTTCGGTGTTGGGCCATTAGCCTTCGAACTGTGTGCTTCGGGACGTAAAACTCTGGTTTTGAGATTTAGGCTTTGAGCTTTACGCTTTGGGCTTTGGGCTTTGGGCATTGAGCTTTGGGCTTGAGCCTACCATGTTTAGGCTTCGAGCTTTGAGCTTCAAGCTTGGGTCTTCAAGCTTTGAGATTTAAGCTCAGGCTTCAGGGTTTAGGTTTTGGCCTTCAAACTATGGGCTTTTGTTCTAGGATTTGGGCATGGACCTTTGGGCTTTGGTTTTGCAACATCGGTCTTCAGGCTTTAGGATTTAGGCATCAAACTTAGGCCTTCTGATTGCGGGAGTAGGCCTTTGTCTGTTAGGCTTTGAGCTTGGGACAGCAAGCTTCAGGCTTCTGGCGTGGGCCTTCGGGCTTTGACCGTGACCCTTTGTGCTTGGGCTTTGGGTATCGGGCTTCAAGCTTTGAGGTTGGTCATTCGTCTATCAGACTTTAGCCTTCAGGTTTAGGACAACACGCTTCAAGATTTAGGCTTTGTGTTTAGTGAATTGTGCTTCAATTTTAAGAATATAGCCTTTCGATTTTGGGACTAAGGCTTTGGCCTTTAGGCTTTGTGGTACGGGTTTTAGGCTTTAGGTTTTGAGCATTAGACTCAGGGAATTGTGCTCGAGCCTTGGGGCTTCAGGATTTGGCTTCGCGATTTGGGCCTTAAGCTTTGGGTTTGAGCTTCGACCTTCAAGCTTTTGAGCATGGTCTTGGGCCTTCAAACTTTTGGCTTTGAGCTTTTATGCTTCAATTTTACGAATTTGGCCTTTCAATTTTGGGACTGATGCTTCGACCTTTAAGGATTTGAGCTTTAGACTCTTGGAATTATGCCTAAGTCTTGGGGCTTCAGGATTGGGTTTCAGGATTTGGGCCTTAAGCTTTGGGTTTGAGCTTTGACCTTCAAGGTTTCAGGCATGGTCTTGGGCCTTCGAACTTTTGGCGCTAAGCTTTTGGCCTTCGGGCTTCAAGCTTCAAGCTTGAGCATTCGAGCTTCGGACTTGAGCTTTCAATCTTAGGCCTTCTAGCTTAGAGCTCAGGCCTTCAAGCTTTTGGCTTCAAGCTTAGGTTGTGGGCTTGAGCCTTCAAGTTGTGGGCTTGGGCCTTCGATCGTCGGGATTTGGGCTTGGGACTTCGAGCTTGAGGCTTCGGGCATGGGCCTTTTGGGCTTTGGGCATGACCTTTTGGGCTTTGGGCATGACCTTTTGGGCTTAGTCTTTGGGCTTCGGGCTTCGAGCTTTAGGTTTCAGGCTACAGTCATTAAGCATCCACATGGAGGGTTCAAGCTTCAGGCCTAGGCTATCAAGATTTGAGCTTCAGGTAGGGGCTTTTGTGCTTTGGGTTTCAAATTTCAAGCTTGTGCATTTAGGCATTAGGCCTTATTCTTTGTATTTTAGGCTTTGGCATTTGGCCTTAGAGTTTGAAGCTTCAGGATTTAAGCTTCGAGCTCTGGGCATTGTCTTTAGTGTTCAAACTTTGGGGAGGGCTTTCAAACTTTGGGCTTCAGGATTCAAGCTTAGACGTTCAATCATTAGGCTTTGGTCTTTGGGCTTGTGCTTTCAGGCTTCAGGATTCAAGCCATTAAGCTTTAGGCTTTAGGCTTTGACATTGGCTCTTTAGCCTTCGCACTCTATACTTTAGGCTTCAAGCATTGGGCTTTGTGCTTTGGGCCTTGGGCTACAAGCCTCAGTATTCGAGCTTTTGGCTTTGGTATTCGAGCTTTAGTATTCTGGCTTGGGCTTTTTGATTTCATGCTTTAAGATGCAAGCTTGGTCTTTCGTGATCCATACTTCAAGCTTCAAGCTTCGATCTTTGGGCTTTTGATTTTGGTTGATGGGATTCGAACTTCAGAAATATAGTCTAGGACTTTGGGCCGCAGGATTGGGCCTTTGGTCTACGTGTTTCGAGCATTGTGCATCAAGCTTGGGCCTCGAGCTTCGACCTTCGAGCTTGGGCCTCAGGCATTGGGCATTGGGCATTAGGCTTGGGCCTCAGGGCTTCAGGCTTTAGACCTGAGCATTTAAGCTACAGGTTTTAGGGTTTAGGCTAGTGTTGATAGGCTTTGACCTTTGGGGTTAGGGATTCAAGCTTGAATCTCGGGCTTCAAGCCTCATGCTTCAACTTTGAGACATTAGGCTTCAACCTTCAGGCCTACATCAAGCTAGGATGCTTGAAGGCTGAAGCACAAACCCAAAGTTCAAGGCCCGAATCCCAAAGCCCAATCCTAAATCCTGAAGGCCCAAGCACAATTCTCAAACATTGAAGCTTAAATCCTAAAGCCCAAAACTTGAACCGCCCAAAACTTGAACCGCCCAAATCTCAATCCCAAAATCGGAAAGCTAAATTCTGAAAATTGAAGCCTAAACCACTAAAAACCAAGCCTAAATGCTGAAGCTTGATGGCCTTGCCCGAAGGCCAAAGCCTAATGGACATGCCCATGCCCGAAGCATGATGCACAAAGCCCAAAGCCCGAAGGCCTATGCTGGAAGCTTGAAGCATGAAGTCTAAAGACCAAAGCTTGACGACCAAAGGCCCAAAGCTTGAACCCTCCATGTGCAAGCTTGAAGACTATAGCCCGAAGCTTAAAGTTCAAAGCGCGAAGCGTGAAGCCCGAAGCCCAAACCGCAAGCCCAAAAGGTCGTACAAAAAACCCAAAGGCACGCGCCGAAAGCCAAAAGCCTGAAGTCTTATCCCCAATTCTCGACGACCGAAGGCCCAAGACTGCAAACTTAAGGCCAAAGATTGATGCTTAAACTCTAAAGCCCGAAGACCGAAATTGCAACACCAAAGCTCAAAGTTCCATGCCCAAAGACTAGAACATGAAGCCCAAAGTTTGAAAGCCAAGCTTAAAGCTTGAAGCATAAATCTCAAAGCCCGAACGCCCAAGCTCGAATTCTGAAACTCCAAGCCTAAACATCGAAGGCCCTAGCCCAAAGATCAATGCCCAAAGCCCAGTGCCTAATGCCTGAGGCTAGAATCCAGAATCTTATAGCCTGAAGTACAGAGTGTGAAGGCCAAAGGGCTAATCCTGAAGCCAAATGCCTAAAGGCTAAAGCTTAAAGGTCCGAAGCTTGAAGCCCAAAAACCCAATCTCAAACACCCAAGCCCAATGACTGAAGGCTTAGCTAAGTTTGAACCCTGAAGCTTGAAGTTCGAAGGCCTAACCCAAAAGCCTGAAACCCAAATACTGAAATATTATTCCCGGAGCCAAAAGGCTAAAGACTAATAATGCCCAAATGCCCAAGCATAAAATTTGAAGCCCAACGAAGCCCATGCCTCAAGCTCAAATCCTATCGCCTTGGCTGAATGCTTGAACCCTCCATGTGCAAGCTTGAAGACCATTGCCCAAAGCTTGAAGCTTGAAGCTTGAACTTGGAAGCCTGAAGCCAAAATCCCAAACCCAAAAGGTCATACCAAAGACCAAAGCATTATGCTGGAAGCTTAAAGCTTGAAGTTTTATGCCCAAATCTCGATGACTGAAGGCCCATGCTTACAACTAGAAGCTCTAAAGCCCGAAGACAAAAATTGTAATAGCAAAGCTCAAAAGTCCATGCCCAAAGCCTAGAAGAAGAAGCCCAAAGTTCATAAGCCAAGTTTAAAGCCCAAAGCCTCAAGCTGAAATCTAAAAGCTCGAAGGCCCAAGCTCAAAGTTTGAAACTCAAAGACTAAACATTGAAGGCCAAAGCCCAATGCCTAAAGCTAGAAGCCCAATGGCTAATGCCTGAAGCCCGAATCCAAAATCTCATAGCCCGAAGCACAGAGTGCAAAGGCCAAAGGGCCAATGTCGAAGCCTAAATCCTCAAGCCTAAAGCCTAAAGCTTAAAGGCTCGAGGCCTAAAGCCCGAAAGCCCAAGCCCAATGACCGAAGGCTTAAGTTTGAATCTTGAAGTCTGAAGTTCGAAGGCCCAACCCTGAAGCCTGAACCCTAAATACTGAAAGACTGTGCTCGAAGCCCCATGCTCTTATCCTGAAGCTTCAAATGCTAGGGTCAAAGGCCAAGGCCTAAAATGCAAAACATGAAGCCTAATGCAAAAATGCCAAAGCCTGAATTTTGAAGCCCAAAATGCAAAAGCCCTTGTTTGAAGTTTGAATGCTAATGGTCTAAGCCTGAAGCTTGAACCCTTGAAGATGAAATCCCGAACACCATAGGCCAAAGCCTGAAGCTCGAAGGCCAAAGGCTGATGGCCTAAGCTAGAAGCCAAAATTCATAAGCCTGAAGCCAAAAATCTGAAGGCCCATGCCTGTAGCCACAAGTCCTGAACTCAAAACCCCAAGTCCGAAGCCTAATGCCCTAGATTAGAAGGCTAGAGCCCAACCTGAAAGTTAAAGCCTAAAAGCCCAAGCCCAAAGCTCAAAGGCTGATGGCCAAAGCCAGAAACCTAAAAGCATAAGCTTGAAGCCAAAACTTGAAGGCCTGAACTCAAAGCCAGAAGGCCTAAACATGAAGGCTCAAGTCCAAAGCTTGAATGCTCAAGCCCGAAGCCAAAGCCTGAAGGCAAAAAGATCAATGGCAAAAGGTTGAAAACCCTAGATTGGACCCGAAAACTCAAAGGTCGAAGCTCAACCGCAATGCCCGAAGGCTCGTGGACAACTCTTGAAGTCTAAAGCTCAAATCCTAAAGCCCAAAATCTAAAGCACTGAGCAGAAAGCTCAAAAATTGATGCCCTAGCCACGAAAGTCCAAGCCTAAATGCTGAAGTCTGATTACCTAGTCCCGAAGGCCAAAGCTCGATTGATGAATGCCTAAGTCCAAAACTTAAAGCCCAAGGCCAAAGGGTCAGGCCCAAAACCAAATGCCTGTGCCAGAAGTTGAAAGCTTGAAGTCCTAAGCCCAAATCCCGATAACTAAAAACCCAAGCCCGCAACTTGAAGGCCCAAGCTTGATGCTTGAATCCTAAAGCTCGAACATCGAAATTGCAATAACAAAGCTGGAATATCCATGGCCAAACCCTAGAACCTGAAGCCCAAAGTTTGAAAGCCAAAGCCTAAATTCTGAATCCTAATGCTTAAATCTCAAAGCTTGAATGCCCAAGCTTGTTGTCCGAAGCTCGAAGCCTAAACGTCGAAGATCTAAGCCCAAAGCTTAATGCTCAAAGGTCAATGCCCAAAGCTCAAAGCCAAATGCCTGAAGCCCAAATTTAGAATCTCATACCCCGAAGCACAAACGACAAAGACCAAAGGGCCAATGTTGGGCCAATGTTGGGCCAATGTTTGGCCAATATCGAAGCCTAAATCCTAAAGCCTAAAGCCTAAAGCCAAAAGCTTAAAGGCTCGAAGCCTAAAGCCCGGAAGCCCAAGTCCAAAGACCAAAGGCCTAAGCTTTAATCCTGAAACCCAAAGTTTAAAGGCCCAACCCCGAAGCCTAAACCCCAAATACTGAGAGACAATGCCTGAAGTTCGAATCGTGATGGCCTGAGCCTAAAGCTTTTACCCTTTTTGTGCAAGCTTGAAGACCGTAGCCCAAAGCCAAAAGCTCGAAGGCCGAAGGCCGATGGCTAAAGCTAGAAGCACAAATTCTAAAGCCTAAAGCACGATAGTGAAATTTCAAAGCTCTAACTTCGAAGCTTGAAGCCCGAGGCCCTTAGGTCCAAGCCTGAAGCCAAGCCCAAATCCCTATGTCTGAAGGCTCGCTTAAGCCCAGAGCCCGAAGGCCTAAGCCCAGAGCTCAAAGGCCAAAAGTCTAAGCCCGAAGTCCAAAACTGGAAGGCTTAAACCCTAAGGCCAAAGCTAGAAGATAAGGCCCAAAAGCCTAAATCTCAAAGTTTGAATGCCGAAGCCCTAAGGTCGAAGCTCAAAGTCTGAAAAACCAAGCATAAGCCAGAAAGCCAAAGGTCGAACACATATCCCCAAAGCTCGTAACCCAAAGTCTAATGACCTAAGCACAAAATCCTAAGCCTGAAGCCTAATGCCTAAAGCCACACAACACCAACCAGAAGGCCGAAATCTGAAGCCTGAAACCCAAAAGCTTAAGCACGAAGCAGAATGCCTAAACTTGAAGTCCAAAGCCCTATACGCGTAGCTAAAAGCCTGAGGCATGAAGCCTAAAACCCATAGCTCGAAGCCCGAAGCTTGAAGTTCAAAACTTGAAGCCCAAAATATGAAGCCCTGAGCTGGAAATACAAAGCCCAAAGGCCAAGCCATAATGTCTAAAGCTTGAAGCCTGAATTTCAAAGCCCGAGCTTAAAGACCAAAGGTCAAATCCCAAAGACCAAAGCCCAATCTCGAAGTTCGAAGCTTAAGGCCCTATAGATCAAGTTTAAAGTCCAAAGCATGAAGGTCCTATATTTGAAGCCTAAAGTTAGAAGCTCAACAACTGATGCCAAAAGCCTGCTGCCGAAGGACCCAACACCAAAGCGTGATAATTGAAGTCTTAAACACAAAATCCCAAGCCTGATGCTTGAAACTCGAAGCTCAAAAGCTTAAGCTTGAAGGCCCAAGCCAGAAGCGCGAAGACTGAAAGCCAAAGTCTGACACCGAAAGCCTGAAGCGCAAAGCTCCAAGTCTAGAGCCTGAAAGTCAAAGCCCTAAGCCAGAAATCTAAATCCCCAAGCTCAAAGCTCGAAGCTCGAAGCTCGCAGTTTAAAAAGCCAAACTCGAGTCTTGAATCCCAAAGCCGAAGACATATGCTCAAACCCCGTAACGCGAAGCCCGAATCTAAGCACGAAAGCCCAAACCACATGGCGCTAGGCCAAAGGTTGAAAGGTGAAACCCAAAACCCAAAAGCCAAAGCCCGAAGCCCGAAGACCGGAGCCAAAAGCCAGAAGCCAAAAGCCCAAACTATGAAAGCCTAAACTCGAAGGCTAAAGCATGAAGCATGACCCAGACGGCCCACAACCAGATTGCCTAAGGTTAAAGCACCCAAAGACCTAAGCTAGAAGTCTGTAGCCTGAAGTCTATAAAACACTAAGGTCCAATGGCCTTAGCCTGAAGTCCAATGTTTAAATTTAAAGCCCAAGCCAGAAGCCCATGCCAAAAGGCTGAAGCTCGAAAGCTCAAACTGGAAGCATGAAGCATGACCTTGACGGATAACAACCGATTGGCCTAAGGTCAATGCCAAAGCCCAAAGGCTTAAGCCAGAAGTCTGTAGCCCAAAGGCCTTAGCCTGAAGTCCAATATTTAAATTTAAAGCCCATGCCAAAAGGCCGAAGCTCAAAGACTCAAACTAGAAGCACGAAGCATGACCCCAACAACCAAATGGCCTAAGGTCAAAGCCGAAGCCCAAAGGCCAAAGCCAGAAGTCAGTTGGCCAATGCTTATGAATACTAAAACCCAAAGGCCTTAGCCTGCTGAGATCAAAAGGCCAAAGCCTGAACATCGAACCCCAAATCACTAAAGACCAAGCCTAAAGGATGAAGAAGGATGAAGCCTGATGGCCCAAGCATGAAGGCCGAAGCCTGATGGCCTAAGCATGAAGGCCAATGCCCAATTGACGAATGCCCAAGCCCAAAGCCCGAAGCCCGAAGCCCAAAGCACAAGCACAAAGGGTCATGCCCAAAGCCTGTAGGCCCATGTTGGAAGCCTAAAACATGAAGTCCCAAGCCCAAAGCCCGATGGCCAAAGCCCAAGCTTGACACCTGAATCCTAAAGCCCAAAGTTTGAAAGTGCAAAACCAAAGCTCGAAGGTCCATGCCCAAAGCCTAAAACCTGAAGCCCAAAGTTCAAAGGCTAAAACTAAAACCCTAAAGCCTAAAGCTTAAATCCCAAAGCCTGAAGGCCCAAGCTTGAAGTTCGAAGCTCGAAGCCAAAACATCGAAGGCCCAGGCACAAAACTCAAAGCCCAAAGCCCAAAGCTCAAAGACCAAAGCCCAAAGCCTAAAGCCCAAATCCAAAACTTGTAGCTCAAAGCACAAAGTCTAAAGGCCAAAGGCCCAATGTTGAAACCTAAAAGCCTGAAGCTCGATAGCCCAAGCCCGAAGACCGAAGCCCAATAACCGAAGACCTAAGCTTGAATCCTAAAGCCAAAGGTTCCAAGGACCAAGCCCGAAGCCTAGACCCAAATACTGAAAGACTAAGCCCGGATGGTCTAAGCCTGACGCTTGAAGCCTTTATGTGCAAGCATGAACAGCAAAGCTCGAAGACCATATCCTAAAGCCCAAAAATCAAAAATTCAAAGCCCAAAAATCAAAGCCCAAACCACTAAAGACCAAGCCTAAATGCTAAAGCCTGATGGCCTAGGCCCAAAGGCCGAAGCCCGAAGCCTGAAGCCTAAAGCCAAAGTGTTATTGATGTAGCGCCAGATCACCAACATCGATGATTTCATTATAATCTACACCTCGAGCGTAGATTATAACAATTTATTCACTTGTACATAGTTATTTTTATTCTGCATTTATTTCAAGTTGATTGGAGTCGTACATTATGTTTATGTCGGTGGGAATGCCTACTTTGGTGTCATGTATATATTATGGTCAGTCTGAGTCATGTGCATGGGTCGAATCAAATTGGGTTCAAGGATAGTTTATCTCGAACCAATTTGATTCAAAATGGAGCAAGCTTAGGACTAATTCAAATAGCTAAATTAATTTGCATATTTGGGTCCCTAGAATAGTATCCTTCTAAGTAAATTAGTCCTAGGCACAATCCTTTAATTGGTAGCGTTAGGATCGCGTTAAACCGATCCTCTCGCTGCATCAGCTTGGTATCAGAGCAAGTTTTGAGTACTACTCTCTAGTAGTACCCGATCGTTGTTCGTGTCGCCTTATTTAGTTCTTTTTGAGTTCATCCTGCATTGCATTTTAAAAATAAAAAAAAAAGAAAAAGAGAAAGATCGTCATGGCATGTAAGTCTAGATATTCATATAGGACTAGTTATCTCTCTAGGGGACAAATAGATGAACGACATCGGTCTCATTCATCGCTTCGTGATTATGATAGGGGGTTACAGCAACATAGATTGAGAGAGAGACCTAAAATATCTGAATCGCCACGATATTCTCGTTATTACACTCCAGCTTCATATCATTATGAGCCTGATTACTATCGTGCTTCTATTAGGCAAGTAGGTTTTTCACCTCATAGTGAGTATGAATCCTATTGCGCACTAAGAGCTTACGATAACAAGACTCCACCTAGAAGAAGAGATGACTTTGATCATACTCCGAGTGTCCAAGTATGCAATGTCTCTTCTTATGAAGGTAGAGGATTGACTGAAAAAGTGCTTATTGATTCTCAAAAGTGTGAGACTCTCCTTAAGATATGTAGACAAATTGAAGAGTTGACTGACCGACTCGTTGAAATCGAAGATGTTAGGTCTGAGAATAACTTTGGATCGATGCATGTCGATTTCATAAACATGAATCAGCTTTCTATTGACTCGCTTGTCGATGGAACTAGTGACACATTGGGTGACCTACAGAATCATGTACTAGAGAAGAAAAGAAGTAGTCTTGAGTTTGAGAATGTGAGTGTCATGACTTCCGATCTAGTAGTAGCTGCCTCATCATATTCTCCAGAGGATGGGGGTGGATTTTTACCTGAGCTCCAAGATTTGAGTCTTGTTGAGGCTTTGGAGGCTTCTATTAGTGACACTTATCTAGTTTCTAACGAGACTACTCTATCTGCTTTAATAGACATATCTACCTTGAGTTATAATACTTGTTATTCAAATCCACTATTTGAAATGGACATTTCTGAATTAGAAGTTGAAAAGGCTTTAATAGTTGGACCCTCACTTTCTGAGTCAAAGTTATCTAATAACCATCAGGAAAAGCCTTTTAGCGAGGTCGATGAGAGATTAGATTCTTCTCAGTTAAGTGTGACGCGATATGTGTTAGGTCCTACCCCTTATGAGTCCATGTTACCACACTCAAAATTCACCCTAAAAGATCCTAGTAGCAACACCAATATTGAGCATGTAAGAATACCTAGCAGTGATATGGTTTCTAATGAACAAGCAATTATTATTTTGAAGCCTTTGGACTTTGTTATTACAGAGAACAAGAATAAAAGTCTTTATTTGATATTATCATGCTTGTTAGATCGGGTAGACAATTTTAAACTTACTACGAGCATGTCTACCTTATCCTATGTACTGAGGACCTTTTTTGTTATGTTTGAGTATGTTTTTCCTTCTTTAAAGAAAGAACCCTACCCTTACTGGAGACCGCATTTTGCAATTAATTCTCTTGAAGCTGCCAATGTAGTTTGCTTAGGAGATTTATCTGATGACGGTTTCTTCGACTTTTGAGTTAAATTTATAGTGCTTTTAAGATAGCTTCTAGAAGTTTAGTTATGTCGTACTCGAGTCATGTTGCATTTTATTTTAGTCAGTCATTGATAGTCATCATCTGAGTCAGTTTATTAGGTTGACGTCATCAGTGTCGAATGCATCGGTCATATTAGCTACTGGCATAAGTTAGTGAGTTTGCATCATCTTTTGCACAACATATGCATGATCTGCACGAGGAGATTAGGCAAAAGTTGACTTTAAATGATGCTAAATACAAAAGTATTGCAGATTCACATAGACGAGTAGTGGAGTTTTCTGTAGGAGATTATGTAATGGTCCATGTAAATTCAGTTAAATTTCCTCATGGAAAATCTAAGAAACTTACTACAAAGAAGATAGGATTTTATCAAATTATCAAAAAGATTAGCTCTAATGCATATGAACTTGATTTACCTTACCATATGGGGATCAATCCAGTTTTCAATGTGTCAGATATTGTTCTTTTTCATGAGCCACTTTCTGATTATGTTTGTCCTTCTGAGTCTACTCCACCTACCTCCACCAGTTCAAGCTCCACTTCCTATCCCAGCCTTATTCCCAGTCATGAACCTAAAAAGCCAGTGATAACCTATAAATCTGCAGTCTCTCTCCCTCCTGAGCCGACAGTGCCACCGGTACAGCATATACCTGAGGAGATTTTGAGTGATCAGATTACTTTTACTACTGACGGGTTATTACACAGGTTTCTTGCCAGATGAAGAGGTTTGTCACCTACAGATGATTCATGGTTTACATACGATGAGTTGCCACATCTTTATCCTAGCTTACTGGAGCAGTACCTGCAATAATCTTCGACGGAGTCGAATTTTTCGAAGCTGGGGAGAATTGATGTAGCGCCAGATCACCAGCATCAATGATTTCATTATAATCTACACCTCGAGCGTAGATTATAACAATTTATTCACTTGTACATAGTTATTTTTATTCTGCATTTATTTCGAGTTGATTGGAGTCGTACATTATGTTTATGTCGGTGGGAATGCCCACTTTGGTGTCATGTATATATTATGGTTAGTCTGAGTCATGTGCATGGGTCGAATCAAATTGGGTTCAAGGATAGTTTATCTCGAACCAATTTGATTCAAAATGGAGCAAGCTTAGGACTAATTTGTGATGCAGCTAAAGCATGAGGACCCGGCTATAATTTCACCTTATTAAATCACCTTCAGCCCTAATATGATCGGGGCCTTCTGTCTCTGTCGGGTTCCATCGCTCGGCTGCTCCGGCTCGCGATGGTTCGCCGCGTT
>KZ451896.1:1236590-1277490 GCA_002786265.1 Apostasia shenzhenica
TCAAATAGCTAAATTAATTTGCATATTTGGGTCCCTAGAATAGTATCCTTCTAAGTAAATTAGTCCTAGGCACAATCCTTTAATTGGTAGCGTTAAGATCGTGTTAAACCGATCCCCTCGCTGCATCAGCTTGGTATCGAGGCCCAAAGCTCAAACATCCAAATCTTGAAGTCCTAAGCCCAAATCTGACGACCGAAAGCTTTAATGCCTAAATCCTAAAGCCCGAACACCGAAATTGCAATACCAAAGCCTGAAGGTCCTAGCCCAAGGCCTAGAACTTGAAGCCCAAATTTCGAAGGCCAAAGCCTAAACCCTCAAACTTGAAGCTTAAATCACAAAGCCTGAGTGCCCAAGCTTGATGTCCAAAGCTCGAAGCCTAAACATTGAATGTCCAGGCCCAAAGAACAATGCCCAAAGCCCAAAGCACAATACCTGAAGCCCGAATCCAAAAACTTGTAGCCAGAAGTGCAGAGTGCGAAAGCTAAAGAGTCATTGTCAAAGGCTAAAGCCAAAAGCATAAAGCCTGAGAGCACATGCCCAAAGACCGAAGCCCAATGTCCAAAGGCCTAATCTTGAATCCGAAAGCCCAAAGTTCAAAGACCCAACCCTGAAGCCTGAACCCCAAAACCTAAAGACTATGCTTGGAGCCTGAAGCTCAAATCCCAAAGCATCAAACTCTAAGGCCAAAGGCTAAAGCCTAAAATACAAAACATGAAGCCTAATGCTCAAAAGCCTAAGCCTAAAATTTGAAGCCTAAAGCCTAAAAGCCTATGCCTGATGTTTGAATCCTATTGGCCTAAGCTTGAAGCCTGAAACCTTTATGTGCAAGCTTGAAAATCGAGGCCTGAAGACCGTAGCCCGAGGACTAAAGCTTGAAGCCCGAAGGTCGATAGCTAAAGATAGAAGCCAAAATTCTTAAGTCTGAAGCCAAAAGTCCAAAGGACCATACCGGTAGCGACAAGTTCGAAGGCCTAAAGCCTAAATGTTGAAGCCTAAAGCCTAAAGGCCTGAAGCCTGAAGGTCAAAAGCCCAAGTCCGAAGGCCGAAGCCTGACGATCGATGGCCTAAGCTTGAATCCTGAAACTCGAAGTTCGAAGGCCCAAGCCCAAAGCCTAAACCCCAAAAACTAAAGGACTAAGCCCGGAGCTCGAGGCTCAAATCCTGAAGCTTCAACCTTAAAGGCCGAAGTTTCATGACTAAACACAAAGCATGAAGCTAAAAGCGCAAATGCCCAAAGCCAAATCTTGAAGACCAAAGCGCAAAAGCCCATGCATGAAGCACGAATCCTAATGGCATAAGCCAGAAGTTTGAACCCTTTATGTGCAAACTAGAAGCCCGAAGACTATTTCTGGAAACTTGAAGCTTGAAGGCCAAAGACCGATGGCCAAAGCTAGTGCCCAAATTCTTAGTCCTGAAGCTAAAAGCCCGAACCCGAAGCCACAAGGCCTAAACTAAAAACCTGAGGCAGTATCCTAAAGCCCAAAGGCCCAAGCATGATGGCCCAAGCCCAACCAGAAAGCCGAAGCCTGAAGCCCGAAGCTTGAAGGCTGATGGTCAAAGCCAAAAGCCTAAAGACCTAATCTTTAAGCCAAAACCTTGTAGGCCTAAGCTCTAAGCCAGAAGGCCAAAATTCAAAAGCTCATGTCTAAAGCATGAATGCTGAAGCTAGAAGCCAGAAGACCGAAGGCTTAAAGCTTAAGTTCAGAAGGTCGAAGTCCCAATACCAAGCTCAAAAGCCAGAAGATCAAAGCTCGAACCCCCAAACCTAAAGTCCCAAGCCTAAAGACCAAAGCTTGAAGCCTATAGGCCCAATCTGGAAGCATGAAGCACAAACCTAGATGGCTTAAGGTCTAATCCGAAGACTAAATGCCCAAGCTCAAATCCCAAATCCTGAAGCCTAAAACATGAAGGCTCAAGCTTGAAGCTCGAAATGCAAATCTTGAAGCCCAAAGTATGAAGGGCTAAGCTAGAAGCCCAATGCTTGAAGTCCTAAACATGAAGCCTCAAGCCCAAATCCTGAAGCCAAAAGGTGTAACCTGAACTGAAGCCTAAATCCTAAAGCTCGATGAATCGCAGGGCCTAAAGCCTGAAGCCCAAAGCTCGAAGAACTATGCCAAAATCTCGAATGCCAAAACCTAAAGCTCGATGATTGGAGATCGAAGCTCATTGATCGAAGATTGAGGCTCGATGATCGAAGATCAAAGCTTGATGAACAAAGCCCAATGGTCGAAGATCGAAGCTTGAAGCTCGATGATCAAATGGCCTGAAGCCTTAAGCCTGAAAGCCCAAGCCCAAAGCCCAAATTCCTAATCTTGAAGTATGAGGGCCCGAGCTGAGTGGTTACAACACGAAGCTCGATTGCCCGAGCCCAAAGTTTGAAGTCTGGAAGCCCAATCTAGAAGGCCCAAGATCAAAGTACGAAGCTTGATCCTTGAAGCCTTAAGCATGAAACCTGAATCCTGAGGGCAAAAACATGAAGCCCGAATGCTAAAGGCCAAAACATGAATTCTAAAGATCGAAACCCGAAGCTTGAAGCCCAAAGTCCAAAGCCTGAATCTCGAATTGTGAAGCACGAAGCCCGAAGACCTAACCCTGAAGCCCATGGCTAAAACCCAAGGTACGAACCTTGAAGGCCTATGCCTGAAGCCTAAAGCCCAAAATTAGAAGGCCTAAGCCCAAATTCATGGCCCAATTTGGAAGCCGAAAGGTCTAAGTCTGAAGCCCAAAGTCTGATACCTATAGCTAAATCCCGACGTCTCGGGCCAAAAGCCCGAAGCCCAAAGGCGCAAGCTTGAAGGCTTAGCCCATCGGGCCCAAAGCTCGAATGCCCATACCGGAAGATCAAAGCCCGAAGCCCGAAGCCAGAAGCCTACAAGCCCAATCCCAAACCTAGATACACGACATCTAAAGCCAAAAGTCCCAAGCTCAAATCTTGAAGTCCCAAGCCTGAAGCTGAAGGCCCAAGCTCAGTGCCTAAAGCACGTAGCCCGAACACTTAAAGCCTCAAGCCTGAGGCCCAAAGTCCTAAGCTTGAAGTTGAATGGCCTAAAGCTCGAAGGCCCAAGCCTTCCCTCAGAGCCCGAAGCTCAAACTTCCAAAATAGCATACAGGCCAACGCTCAATGCCCAAAGTGTTAGGCTCGAAGCCCAAATGCTCAAAGTCCCAAGCTAGAAGCCCAAAAGCCTATGCCCAAACCTTGAAGCTCGAGGGCCCTAGCTCTAATCCTTCCCCAAGAAGATCAAAGCCCGAAGGCACTAGCCCAAAGCCTAAAATCTAAAGCTCGAAAGTCAAAGCATGAAGCCCATATTCCAGTAGAAGAAAATCAATATTATACAGCGCCCATTATACAACGGTTAACATGGTCAACGCTGTAAAACATATTCTCGGGGCCTTTTACAGCGGTTGACTAAGCCAACCACTGTAAAATAGTGATCTTTTACAGTGGTTGGTTTAGTCAACCGCTGTAAAAGGTCTTTTACAGCAGTTATATCAATTAACTACTGTAAAATGCCATACTCTTTTACAGCAATTGGCTTAGTCAACTGCTGTAAAAGAGATGCCCTAAAACATTAGATCTGACCCCGCCCCCTCCATTTCACACTTTCTGATCTTTGCAATATTAGCGCAACTAGATAACGACTAGCTGCCTCGCTGTCGACTCCACTTTGCCGTTGATAGTTCCTCGCCGACGACTCCACTCGTCGTCGACTCCACACGGCCGACGATCACTTCTTTTCTTCGATAAACCTTGAAAGTCGAGGACGACTCTACTTGCCGTCGACTCCACACCGCCAACGGTCACTTTATTTCTTTGGTAAACCTTGAAACTCATCGTTATTCTCTTAATGCAACAAGTATGATGATTTTTTTTGAGTTTTTTCTCTTCATTTTTTCATCTTTTTTTTTCTTTTTTACTTTCTGCTAACATTAGATTCAAGTTGCTTCATTTTTTCAATATTAGATTTTATTTTTTCACTAGATTCAAGTTTTAGTAGTTTGTTTGTCCTGTCTTTCAATATTAGATTTACTTTCATAGTAGTTTCACTTTGAACCACTTACTAAGTTTGATGAGTTAGATTTGCATGGTAACAAAGTAGTTTGGGTTAGAGTTGACCTGAGTAGACAGGTTCTTATCTTTTTAGAAGATTAAATCCTTTAAATAGATTATGTGATGGTCCGTGATAAAAAAGAGTAAAGAGTGACCGCCAAGTGATGTTTAAATATATTTTTTTAATTTTGTGTTCTTTTTATTTTAAATATATTTTTAAATTTTATCATCTTTAAAAGTAATAATCTAAATTATGTTATATATGTATATATGTGTGTACTTATTATAGGAAATTAATCAATGGATCAGTCATGGATGAGAATGGATAGACGATCATTTGAATATAGCAATGGAGTCAAAAATTTCATAGAGTTTGTATTGAATATAGTAATATGAAACTTTTCAGTGCATCTACAGTAAAAGATCACATTTTCTTTCACGGAATTGACGTGACCTATGAACGGTAGATTTGGCATGGCGAGGCTACAAGAATTGAAAATATTAACAGGCCAAGAAGTTCTTCAACAGTTAATCCGGATATTGATATGAATGTTGAAGACACAATAGAAGAAGATAGACTGGATGATTTAATTAAGAATATTAAAGATAATTTTACCCAAAAACTTGAACAATTTAAAGAATTTTTAGAAGATGCTAGAACACCTTTATTTCCCGGTTGCAATAACTTTACTAAACTTTTAGCATTAATGCGATTATATAATTTGAAGGCAGCTAATGGATGGAGCAATAAGGATTTTTCTGATTTATTATAGTTATTGAAAGAAATGTTACCTGCGCCAAATCAACTTTTGATTTCAACATATGAGGCAAAGAAGATAATTTAAAAATTAGGGATGAACTACAAAAAATTAATGCGTGCCCTAACGCTTGTGTTTTATACAGAAATGAATATATTGATTTAAATCAGTGTCCATAATGTGAAAAATCAAGGTGGAAGTTATGTGCAGATGGCACTAAGGAGAAGCATGGTATTCCAGCAAAAGTTATGTGGTATTTGTTACCTATATCACATTTTATGCGATTATTTAGTAATGAAGAACATGCAAAGAATCTTACATGGCATGCTGATGGTGAAGGTCACATATGTGATCAAATGATGAGGCACCCGGCAAACTCAGCGCAATGAAAATCTTTTGATTTTATGTATAAAGATTTTGCCGAGGATCCTAGAAACTTAAGACTTGGGCTGTGTACTGATGGATTTAATCTTCATAGTGTCCAGAGCAGTCAGCACAGTTGTTAGCCTATTTTTTTAATTATATATAATTTGCCACCCAATTTATGTATGAAGCGCAAATTCATTATGCTAACACTAGTACAATATATGCATTTTACGACATATTTATAAAAGCGATTAAAAAGAGAAACCACTGCAAAAACTTTCCAACAAAACCTTATACGACGGTTGACAACATGAACTGCTGTAGATATATTTTAGGTGGCGGTTCATTAAAGAAACCGCCGTCTAAAGTCAGTACTTTAGAGGGCGGTTGGTGCATCAATCTCCCTGTATGAGGTCGACCTGGAAAAATCCCCCAAAATGACTAAAGTTTCTGTTGAGGGTCGCTGAGGCAGGTCGACCTCGGGTTGACAACGTTAGAAGGCGGTTGGCCTCATCAACCGCCGTCTAAAGGTCTATACTTTAGACGACAGTTGGCACAGCCAACTGCCGTCTAATGTACTACCTTGGGTCGACCTGCGGTCGACCTGAAAAAAACCCCCAAGATGATCCAAGTTTCTGTTGAGGGTCGCAGCGGCAGGTCGACCCTGGATTGATACATGTAGACGGCGGTTGGCCAAGCCAACCGCCGTCTAATGTATACCCTTAGACGGTGGTTGGCTGAGTCAACCGCCATCTAAAGGTTTTATATGCGCTTTTGGTCTTTATTTTGCTCATTTGTTTCAAACAGAAAAACCCTAATCTCTGTAAGCTTTTTTCACACGTTGATACGCGAGGGTAGCTCATCGCCAGTGGACTTCACCTAGCCAGATCAAGGTGCGCGTGTCGATCTCCTCTTTCATCTTCCTCTTTTTGCGCTGCCATTCTCTCAGACTTTCACCGACACTGGACATTCTACGCCGATGCCGGATCTAGGTGCATTCGCAGTCCTACTCCTTTGCCGACGGCAACTAAAGGTTTTATATACGCTCTTTGGACTTCATTTTGCTCATTTGTTTCAAATGAAAAAACCCTACTTCTACGCCGACATCGGCTTACACCCTCACCAATGTTGGATCTAGCCTCATTGCGGCCCTACACCCTACCCGACGCTAGATCTAGCCGCATTCGCGGCCCTACTCCCTCGCCGACATCGGTCGGCCCCGGATCTAGCCTTATTCAGGGCCCTACACCCCCGCCGAAGTCGGATATAGCAAACTTCACCTTCTTCCACCATTTTTTTCTTTTTCTTCTTCATTTTTGTTTTTGGCCGAAATATTTGTATTCAAAAATTAATTTCTTAAGCTAAATCTACTTTCTTATTTTTTAATTTTGTTATTATTTTTTCAGGTTAATTGCAAAATATTAGGATTCAAGAATTTCAACTATCGTTTCTTCTTAACTTCACATAAGGTAAATAATACTTATTCTATTTTTTTTTTCAATTTATTTATATGTTCATTCTGATGTATAAGTAGAATTTATTTTGTATGTAAGCTAAATTAATTAACACACATTAATTATATTAATTATATTAATTATATTATGCCTTATCATATAGGTAGTTATATATGGATCTCTTGGATTAAAATGGATAGACGATCATTTGAATATGATAATGGAGTAAATTCCTTTATAAATTTTGCACTGAAGAATGAATGCTTAGTTAATGGCAGAATAAGATGTCCGTGCTTGAGATGTGAAAATATAAAATTATTTGAAGCCAATATTGTGAAAGATCATTTATTTTTTCATGGATTTGATGAGACTTATGAAAGATGGATTTGGCACGGTGAATCTGTAACAAATGAAATGAATAATATTGGGAGAAGTACATCATCTACATGTGCTTATATTAACATTGAAAATACAGTCGAGAAAGATAGAATGGAAGATCTAATTTGAGATATTGAAAATAATTTATCAGAAGCTCCAGAACAGTTTGAAGAGTTGCTTCAAGAGGCTAAGAGTATATTATATCCTAACTGTAAAAGTTTTACTAAACTTTCCGTACTAATGCATTTGTTTAACTTAAAGGCAGCAAATGATTTAAGCAACAAGTGTTTTATAGAGTTGCTTATTCTTTTAAAAGATATGTTACCAGCTCCCAATCAACTTCCGAATTCAACTTACGAAGCAAAGAAAATGCTTTGTAAGCTAGGAATGCATTACAGAAGATCAATACATGCCCTAATGATTATATTTTATATCAGAATGAGTATAGTGGATTAGAACAATATCCAGAATGTGGAAAATCCAGGTAAAAGCTGTGTGCAGATGACATTAAAGAAAAAGTTGGTATTCCAGGAAAAATTTTGTGGTATTTGCCCCCGATACCGCATTTTGTAAGACTATTCCAAAATAAAAAAATATGCTAAAAATTTTACTTGGCATGCTGATGGTGAAGGACGTGTATTTGATAGAATGATATGACACACTGCTGATTCATCACAATGGAAATCTTTCGATATTAGATTTCTAAATTTTGCTGAAGATCTAAAGAATTTAAGACTTGGGCTGTGCACTGATGGGTTTAATCCGCACAGTGTTCAAAGTAGTCAGCACAGTTGTTGGTCTGTTTTCTTAGTTATTTACAATTTACCTCCTAATTTATGCATGAAACGTAAATTTATCATGTTGATTTTATTGATATCTGGACCGAAGCAACCTGAAAATAAAATAGATGTTTATCTTTCTCCACTTATAGATGATTTTAAAAAGTTATAGAAAGAATGAGTGCAGACATATGATGCTTACTGGCATGAGCTATTTACTAGGGCAGCACTTATATGAACTGTGAATGACTATCCAGCTTATGGTAATTTAGCGGGATGTAGTATTAAAGGTTATTATGCATGTATTATTTATGGTGATAAGACTAATGCACAGTATTTAAAACATGGAAGAAAATTATGTTACATATGTCACAGAAAGTGGTTGCCTTGAGATCATGTGTTTCGCAAAAAAAAGAAAGCTTTCGATGGTGATGCTGAGTTTGACAAGGCTCCACGCCCACTTAATGGGAAAGAGTTGATACAAGTTTTGAGCACCATAGGTCAAGATCCTCCAAAAACAAATTGTTGGAAAAGAAGATCAATATTTTTTGAACTTGAGTATTGGGAATATTTGCATGTGCGTCACAATTTAGATATCATGCATATAAAAAAAATATTTGTGAAAGTATTATTGGTACACTATTAAATGCCATTGGAAAAAGTAAAGATAGTATAAATGCACGATTAGATATGGTAAGTATGGAAATTCGATTGCAGCTTGCTCCTAAAGTCTATGGCAGCCGAACATGTCTTCCACATGCATATTATACATTCACGAAAGAGGAGAAGAAGCTATTCTGTAAGGTTTTGTATGAGTTAAAGGTGCCAGATGATTATTCTTCAAACTTGAAAAGTCACGTAAATCTCAGAGAATTGAAATTAATTAATTTGAAATCACATGATTGTCACGTGTTAATGCAATAATTGTTACATGTTGCTATCAGAGACAGTTTGGATGCTAAACTTCGGAGTGCAATAACGAGGCTATGTTTCTTTTTTAACTCTTTATATACTAAAACTGTAGATCCTCTCAAGTTAGATGCACTTCAAGTTTGTATTATTGAAACAATTTGTGAGTTAGAGATGTTCTTTCCACCTTCATTTTTTGATATTATGGCACACTTAACAGTTCATTTAGTAAGAGAGGTACAACTTTGTGGACCTATTTTTTTGCGGTGGATGTATCTTTCGAAAGATATATGAAAATACTCAAAGGATATGTTCGTAATCATTACAGGCCAGAAGCTTGTATACTTGAGAACTATGTCGCTGAAGAGGTTGTAGAATTTTGTAATGAATACTTACATAATATTAAACCAATTGGAATTCTTATTGATCATAATGCAGTTGACAAGTACGGAAGAGACATTACATCAGGGAAATCTCATTGTTATAGATATTAACATATTACGGCAAGCACATTTGTATGTTTTGCGTAATTCAGTGATTGTGGATTCATATATTGAAGAGCACAAAGAACAATTACGAAGTGAAAATCCTTTAAATGCACGAAATGAGATATGGATTCAGAATAAGCACATCAAAGAGTTTATTGAATGGTTTGGCTGTCGTATATCTATATTATTATGTAGAATAGAAAGTGCTAACATCGATAAGTCATTGAAGTATTTAGCATTTTTACCAAATCACTGTGTGGTGAAGTACGATGAATATATTATCAATGGATATCGCTTTTTCACTAAAGAATGGGACAACAAACGAGTTGTTCAGAATAGCGGGATTTCTTTAATTGCTCAAACAATGCAAATATCAAGTGCAAAAGATAAAAATCCTCATATGGGTGATTTATGCTACTTTGGTATTATTGAAGAGATATGGGAATTTAATTATATTAGTTTTTGTATTCCATTATTCAAATGCTTATGGGTAGATAGTAATGGTGGGAGCAAAATTGATGAGATGGGCTTTACATTAGTCAATTTTAATCGGATTAGTTATAAAGATGATTGTTTCATTCTCGCAAACCAAGCTAAACAAGTTTTCTATGTTGAAGATCTTGCTAATCCACAGTGGTCAATCGTCCTCAATTATAAGCTAAAATTTATGATAGATGAAGATAATGATACTACTTACAAAAGGTTGTTTGATTTTATAAATGAACTGCCTATGACTATATATGATAATTCTGATGAGGATCCTACCTACGTAATCAAAGGTGAAGATGATACTGAGTTAGTAAATAAATCTAGAAAGAAATGAAAAATGAATTGCTAGAAATACAAAGAATAGCAAATGGTAAATTTTTATTACATTCATATTATTTATTTTCCTTCTGTAATTTTCCATTGATTAACGTATGTTACTAATAAAATTGCAGCTTAATGGCGGACCAATCATCCTCTACAAGCTCGAAGAAAAAAAGAGGCTTGACTCAATTGTTGAAATTGACAACAAATAAAAAGGATACTAAAAAATTAACAATTGAGATAGTCAATGGCTTACCGGTACCTGGAAGAAACACAGATCAGTTGATGAGTTATCTGGGAGTCGTAGTTCGACATAAAGCCCCTATATCATGTATTAACTAGCGTGCAGTCCCAGAATCAAATAAATAGTTAATGTGGGAACAAATAACGGTAAGATATTTTCTTTATTTTTTTAAAAAAGTATTTAAGTTGTTAATATTTTTATTATTTTTTCTTCAGAATACATTTGATGGAGTGGATGAGCTGCATGACAAATTACTTGTTCATATAGGGAAGATGTAGAGGGCGTGGAAATCTTTTATGTATAAGAAATTTTTCGAGGAGAAAGATGATGAAGCTCGATATGTTATTTCTGATGACTATAATTTTATCTCCCAACACGATTGAAATTTATTTGTCAACTATCATATTTCTGAAGAATTTCAGGTAAATTTTCTTTTTTGAAGTCATATGTATTATCCAAAATTAATAATTACATTATGATTTTAATATTTTATATAGAATAAAAGTCGCACAGGTGTAGAAAAGGAAAGAGTTAGAAATACCATCACACTACCTCAAGGAAGGGTTATGCAGGCTTGGAGCAGGAGGTGGTAGATCGATATACTAATATTTATTTTTTATTTTTATTTACCATGAAATGTGATTATTTATATTATCTTATATTTTGTAGCAAAAAGAAATTGGAACTAAGGATCCTATCCCTAGGTCAGACCTATGGAAAGCTGCACATAAAAGAAAGATTGTCGTTATATCAATGTAGCCTCTGAAGAGCTTGGGATCAGGATTGTAAGTAATTTGAATTTTGCTCGCATAAAAATTATAATATTTTAATATGTATATTTAAAATTCTTTTATTTTTGTATAGGATGAGTTGGCCACACAGGCTACCCAAGGTACGATTCATCCTAAAGGTAGGAGTGATCTGTTTGCTTTGGCTTACGAGGAGCTAGAGTATACTGGAAAAGTTAGAGTTAGGAGAAAATTTCAGACAATAACTTCTTTTTTTAAGGAGAATAGAAGAGGAAGATTGTCTAGTTCAGCCACTGCTGCTGATATTCAGCAATTGAGAGAGGAGAACATTAAGCAGCAGCAACATATCTCTTGCCTCGAGGAAGATATGACATTATTAAAGGAAATAGTAATGAGAGGGTATGGATCTACCCAGGCAAGTCCTCTGGCCAGCGTATCAGGTTCTTTTATGGGTGGCAACCCAAGCTCACCTCTTGTATTAGCTGAGGTATTATTTATATGTTATTTTCTAAATAAAATAGGATAGTCGTTATATTATGGTTTTAATTACATTTTATAAATTTATATCACAGGGAATGGCGTGCTTGATTGCTTGTGTTACTCCAAATAATATGATCGCCTATGGGAGAGTGGTGAATCCAGTTGCTCTTGTTGTACATACATTATCGATGGGCGATGAAACATGTACAATCATTGTTGATCATGTAATTGATGGGTCTGCTAGTCTCATTTTTTCAATTGATGATAAAACAACAATTGGTGAAGCATTGAGATATATTATTCCTTGGCCCACATGGCTTATTTCTCATGATGATCATGTATAATATTTTATTTTATTAATATTATAGTTTTAAAATTTTCTATATTATTATTATTTTTTATTTTTTTTAAAACGACTAAAAACTAAATCTACTGAAGCACGTCACGATAAAAAATTTCCAACAGGTCAAAGCAAAAAAAATCAGGTAAATAATATTATTTATTATTATTGACATACATTTACATACATTTATAATTTATAATTTATAATTCTAATATATATAAATTACATACAGAAAAAAATCATGTTCTTATGTCATTTTTAAATAAGATGTTAGAACATGCAATTCATGCATTGACTGATAAGGTATTGATGTAAATTCTTATTCCTGACGATGTTTATGGGTATGACAAGCAATTATTATTTGATAAAAAAGAAATTTTAGAGTTTGGCGCATTCAAAAAAATCGGTGAGTCGATGATAAGTGCTTACATCGGGTAAGTATATATATACACATTTTGTAGTTGCATTTAGATTTTTCAATAAAAAATTATAATTTTATATTATTGTATTCGTACAGGTGTTTATATAATCAAATAAGAGCAGATAGCAATTTGAGAGGTAAATATTGCTTTGTGGATCCACAAAGCATTGCAGGTTTAATAAATGATAAGAACCAATGCGCCACAGCATTGAGAAATAGAATAATGGAAGCTAGACCAAATTCATTGGTTATTATTCCTTATAATAGTGGGTAAGTTTCAACAAGTTTTTTAAAAATAATAAAATTTAATTTTTCAAGTATATTGAAATTTATATATAACATTTATTCTTTTAATAGGGACCATTGGATGTTAGCTGCATTGGATCCGTATAGATAATGCATATATTGGATGGATCCTGTCAGTCAGCCTTATCGGCAGCAACTTAAATATATCATCGATCGGTAAGTAAATATTTCTATTTATATTTTTAATAAATGATTATTATTTTATTGTGCATAAATACTTTTTGAATTTTGACAGTTCGACGATAAATTTTTGTATAACGCGTCTTCAAGAGAAAAAGTTTACTGTTAAAGTAAAGACTGTAAATGTATTGTAACTAGATTATATTTTTTAATTTAGTGAATTTTAATGATCATATTATAATATACTTAATTTTGTGCCTAATTAGTGTCTGATACAAGATGATTATATTAAGTGTGGATATTACATACTCATGTATATACGTCACATTGTACTTGCGGGCTTATCAGAAATACCTCATACTGTACGTGGTCTAGAATATTTATTTTGATTTTTAATTTTATATGTTATTAACTAATTTTAATTTTATAGTTGTTGGAAAATAAAAACGAATATAGTAATGATGAATTTGACAATGATATTCGTGAGCCATTGACAGCATATATATGGGATAAATGAAAACTATGGGATGGTATGACATTTAAAATAATCTCTTTGATTATTTATGTGATAATTATAAAATCTTAATTACTAATTTAATTTACAGGTGTACATCGTCGAGCTTAAGAAAATAACTACGAAGGTATGATTTTATTTATATACAAAAGTTCATATAAACCATATACATGTTAGACTCATACTTATAATTTGGAAATTACCATAAATATTACTATTAATACATATCATTTGTGTTCACAGATGGCTCAAGAATTATATTTTACTTATCGGTATGCATCATTCAGTCATTTTTGGAACTAAAAATGTATGATATTTTTGTGAATGAGATTTACACTTTTAGTTAATTATTTCTGAACATATTGGATTTATTAGCTTCTTCTATACCATTTTATAAATGTATTCGATGTTTCCTGAATTGATGAACCAAGTAGAATTATAAGCAAATTAGATCAGATGATGCTAAGTGGAGAGGGGTTCTATGAGGCTGTTCACATAATTACAAGTTAGATCAACAAACCTTCAATAGCTTGGAACCTTTATATCTAGAATTCATTAGTTTTATCATACTTTAGGTTGGTTTTCCTCCATTGGACTATATCTTTATAAAAGCTTTTATATACACTGTGAATTGTCATATATAGCTCACTTTATCATTGTTTTAGAGTTTCCTTCAGTTTTGTGACTTCATTTAGTTCTTTTTTATTTATCTTGTAGTTAAATCTACTTTTCAATTCAATATGATATTTATATATATTTTTTTTCTACAGTCATTTACCATAAGTATATTTAAGGCCATGGAGCTTATGGAGCAGTTTTGTTTCTTATTTTGTATCTGCATTTATTTTGCTATGTAATATTAAAAGTTCATGTAATTGGAGTTATGTTTTATGTGATCGATATTGTTGTTTTATTTATGAATTCAATGGTTGAAATGACTTTTGGATGTATATTACTGCTGTCTATCGTATTAATTTTTGATAATTTTTTTTTAATTAAAAAAAAAAATTAATGGACGGCGGTTCTCTTAGAGAACCGCCTTCTATAGTTATACTATAGAAGGCGGTTGTCCAAAGCAAACTGCCTTCTATAGTATACCTATAGAAGGCGGTCCTCTTTGGTCAACCGCCGTGTAAAGATTTCTTTGACGGCGGTCCAAACGGCCGTCAAAGCCCTATTAGCTATTACGACGTTTGAATATGCGACAGTTATATTAATTTGTAAAGGCGGTTTTTAACCGCCGTAAAACAGCTTTTCTCTACTAGTGTAACTATGTTAATGTCTGGATCGAAGCAGTCTGGTTGTAAAATTGATATTTATCTTGCACCTCTTATTGATGATTTGAAGAAATTAGTGAAAGAAGGTGTAGAAATATATAATGCTTATCGTCATGAGACATTTATATTAAGAGCAGCACTTATGTGGACTGTGAATGATTATCCAGCTTATGATAATTTGGCAGGTTGTACTGTTAAAGGTTGTTATGCATGTGTTATTTTTGGTGATAATACTAATATAGAATGTCTAAAATATGGCAAAAAAATTTGCTACATATGCCATAGAAAGTGGTTGCCTGTGGATCATCCTTTTCGAAAAAATAAAAAAGCGTTTAATGGTTATGTTGAGTTTGAAAAGCTGTCACGTCCACTTAGTGGAAAAGAATTGGTGCAACTACTTGATGCTATAGCTGATGGAGTGCCAGCAACAAACTATTGGAAAAAAAAATCTATACTATTTGAACTTGAGTATTGGGAGTCTTTATATATACGACATAATTTAGATGTTATGCATATAGAGAGAAATATATGTGATAATATTATTTAAACTTTATTGAATATTTCAGAAAAAAGTAAAGATGGTCTCAATACACGATTAGACATGATGGATATGGGTAGCAACTTGCTCCTAAAGTCCAAGAAAACAGAATATTTTTTCCACATGCTTGTTACACTTCACTAAAAAAGAGAGAAAAAGATTCTGTAGATCTTTGTATGAATTAAAGGTGCCTGAAGGATACTCCTCAAATATTAGAAATAGTATAAATCTGAAAAATTATAAGTTGACAAATTTGAACTCGCATGGTTGTCACGTCTTAATGCAACATTTCTTACCCATTGCTATTAGAGGCAGTTTAGATATCCGTCTTTGAAATGCAATTACGAAAATATGCATCTTCAATTCGTTATGTGCAAAAGTGGTGGATCCCTGTAATTTAGATGCTCTTCAAAATAATTTAATTGAAATTCTATGTGAGTTAGAGATGTTTTTTCCTCCACATTTTTTTGACATCATGATACATTTGACTATCCACTTAGTAAGAGAGGTAAAATTATATGGGCCTATTTTTATGCGATGGATGTATCCTTTTGAGCATTACTTGAAAATATTAAAAGGATATGTTCGGAATCACTATAAGCCTGAGGCATGTATTATTGAAAGCTATGTGGCAGAAAAGATAGTGGAGTATTGTACTAAATATTTACGTGATGTTATTCCAATTGAGATTCCAGTTGGCCATAATCTACCTGACAAATTTGGAAAGGGCCTAAGCACTGGTAAGCCTCAAATTGTTGATCTGAACTTATCGAATCAAGCACATTTATATATTATTCACAATACTGCAATAATTGATTCGTATATTGAAAAACATATGAAAGAGTTAAGGATAAAAAATCCTTCACATTCTCGGGATGAAGTGTAGATTCAGAATAAACAAATCAAAGAGTTCATCAAATGATTTAAAAATCATATTTTTATATTATTACAAGGACCTAATGGTGCTATGTTGGATAAGTCATTGAAATATTTATTATTTTCACCAAATCGTTGTGTCCTTAAGTATGATGGGTATTATATCAGTGGATATCGATTTTCTACTAAAAGTCATGATAATAAACAAGTAGCTCAAAATAATGGAGTTTCTTTGGTAGCTCAAATAATGCAAATATCAAGTACCAAAGAGAAAAATCTACATACGGGTGATTTATGCTACTATGGTATAATTGGAGAAATATGGGAACTCGATTACATTGATTTTCGTCTTCCTGTTTTCAAATATACATGGGTTGACAGTAATGGTGAAAGCAAGATTGATGAAAATGACTTTACATTGGTTACCTTCAATCGCATTAGCCATAGAGATGATTGTTTTATTCTTGCGAATCTGGCTAAATAAGTCTTTTATGTTCAAGATCCTAGTAATTGTCAATGGTCAGTCGTTCTAACTTGTAATCTAAGATTTTTGATGAAAGAACATGACAATAATATTACTTCACAAGAATTGTTCGTATTCACAAGAAGTATATGTAAGAATGTATGTGATAATTTTGATGATATACCTAATTATCATATTGAAGATGAAGGTGAGATCTAGTTAAATATTATTAGGAAAAGAAAAAATAAGAAGAGAAAGAAATTAAAAAGCTAATTTATAGGTAATATTATTCTATTAAATATATACAGTATTTTATAGAATAAAATATTATTTTATAATTCTAACAGATATTTATTTCAGATGCTGATTTGCTACTTTGATCTTGTTTATTGCTGGTTCCACTGATGGTAACTGCCTTACTTGGTATGTCTCTCTCTATACTTTATTATCAATGATTATAATTTTATATTGCTAATAAGTATAATTTTATGTTTCTATTTTACAGATTATTAATGATAGATCAACAACTATCTTCTGCTCTTAAAATAAGAGAGGAATAACTCAATTAACAAAGTTGACTAAGAGCAGACAATCAGAAAAAAATTATTATTCAGTTGGAGAATGGTAAGCCTATACCTGGAAAAGAAGCTGATCAACTGATGAGTATGTGTAGGCTTGTGGTAAGAAATAATGCCCCTATCTCATACATTAGGTAGCGTGAGATTTCAGAATTAAATAAACAGAAATTGTGGACAGAATTATCTGTAAGTCAAATTGCATTAGTACTTTCATTTATTCAAAAATAAAAAATGTACTAATTATTTTTCTCAACTTATGATTTGAACATTTATATCGTATGGAATATTTGATGGTATCGATGAGATAAAAGATCAATTTTTTGTACAAATGGGTATTATGTGGAGAAATTGGAAGTCCCATATGTATAGAATATTTATTGAGCAAGCAGAAGGTGATGCTCGATATATTATTCCTGTGGAGTATAAGACTATGATTAATCAGCAAGAGTGGAATGATTTTATCAAAGCTCGCTCGAGTGATGAGTTTTTGGTAAATTTCTATAATTATATTTTAATTAAATTTCAACTAAAAATTTACTTTTATAGTGAGCATTTTTCATAATCAATATTTAACTTCAATTTTAGGTTAAAAGTGGTACAGCTAAAGAAAGGGCAAAAGCCCAGAAGTACTTTCACACTATCTCAAGGAAAGTATATGCAGGTTTAGAGTATGAAATGGTATGAGAATTCAATTTAGATTCACTTTTGCTCTAAGATTCAGTGATAAACTTATATTTTTTTTGTCTTTTACTGCAAAAAGAATCTGGCAATAAGGAATCTATCTCAAGAGCCGACTTATGGATTGCTGCACACAAAAAAAAGATGGTCAATTTATTAACATGCCATCGCAAGAAGCAGCAAATCAAATTGTAATTATCTTGTATATTAGTATTATTTTTACATCATATAAATAAATATTAATTTGATTATTTTTGTAGTTAGAATTGGCTACACAGTCCTCTCAGGGTGTTACTCACTTTGAGGGCAGGGATGATGAAGTCTCCAGGGTCCTTGGTCAGGAGCATCCGGGAAGAGTTCGAGCTGCTGGAAGATTTGAGACAATAACAACATGCTTTAAAGATAATAGAAGAGGCAAAGGCATTACTAGAAATGCTGAGATCCAAGAGTTGAGGACAGAGATGAGCCGTGTTTGGACAGAAATTACTGAAATGAGAGCTGCAATGAATAGAGGGGGCAGCTATAGAGCATATTAGGCTAGCCATCACGCTAGTCCTAATATGGTAAATGCTCTAATAGGAAGCGTGGGAGGCTCATATGTGGACATGAGTCCAAGTCAGCCACCACCATTGTCTGAGATAATAAATATCCTTATAATTATTATGTATGAATAATAATATAATATTATTTATTTTTAATAATTATTATTTGTAGGGATCACCATGTTTGATTGCGTCGATGCAACCAAATAATATCGTTACACGAGGAAGGGTGATTAATCCAGGTGGGTCAGGCGTGATTGTACATAACATACCGTTAGGCCATGGTATATACAGTGTATCTATTGATTATATTATAAATAGTTCTTTATTTTTGTCAATAATTAATTTTTTTAAAATACAGAAAAAAATAAAAAATGTGAAACAAGTATCACAAACCTCAAAGGACTCTACAATGCGTAGCAATCATGTAAAATATATGTAACTATTTTATATCTCAAATATAATTTAAGTAACTATTGTTCCTATTGATAATTTTTTTTCAGCAACAACAACCCACCAATCTACCTTATGTTGCTCAGATGCTCGAATATGCAACCTCCACGATGCTTCCTGTAAATATGATGGAAGTTATTTTGCCAAATAAAATATTTGATAATATGCGACAATTATTTTATGATAAAAAGGTGATTACTGATTTTGCATTGAAGGAAAAGATTGGTGGAAGAATAGTTAGTGCATATTGTGGGTAAGAATAAAATATAAAACTAATGTATATATTAATTCAATCTGAAAAATATAATTTCTAATGTATGTTTTTTTTTGTAGTTATTTGATTAATCAAGATGATACTATAGGAGATCAGTACTATTTTATGGATCCACAAAACATATCTGCTTATGTTGCCACAAATGAACGAGCGACACTATTAAGCAACCGAATAATGGACATATCTCAAGGTTCTGTTATTATTTTTCCATATAATAATGGGTAAGTTATTTTTATTTTTTCTATTAGCAAATATCAATTTTTATTGTTTAATCATAACATCTATTTTCTCGGGGACCATTGGATGTTAGCCGTGTTAGATCCATATAGTTTACTTGTGTACTGGATAGATCCTGTTGGACACAACATTCATGAAGATTTACATGCAATTAATAATACATAAGTATTTTACATATATACATGTGATTGACATTGCATTAATAATTAACTTATTTTTTCAATAGCTCCATTACTCGTTTTGAAATGGAACGCCTTAATAAGTAAAATCTCAAAGTAAAAGTGAAAACAATTAAGGTATTGCTTTTAATTAATTTTTATTTTAACTAATATAATCTTTAACTATTTTATACTTAAAAAATAATATTTTATTGTTTAAGCAGTGTCCAAGATAGAAGGATAACATTCAATGTGGATATTTTGTCCTTCGTTATATATAAGAGATTATTCATTCGAGAGTTACAAGTATCCAAATAGATGTATGTAATAAATATTTTTTTAAAAATTTTATTTTATTAGCGTATTTTATTTTTCTATAATATAACTAATATTAGTTTTCTTTGTTTGCAGATTTTTAGAAATAATGTGACTTATAGTGACAATGAAATAGATCAAGTTCGTGAAGAACTTGCTGAATACATATGTGATTCGTGGCACTTTTGGGATGATATATTATTTATAAATTTGACAATAGTACATATATTATAATATACTAAATCTTTAAAAAGTTTTAATCTAATACATTTTGAATGATAATGCAGGTATACATTATTAATTATATTTTACAAATTCTTCAAATAGATATAGTTCTTATTGTTCATTTTGAGTGTGTATGCAACCTTTAGATAGTTTACTTGTCATTTCTAACTGTGTGACTGATATTATTTTGATCCAAATTCAACTTGAAGCCGTGCATCCTGAGGTTTATAGAAGTGTGCATGAGTATGGTAAATTGATCTTTAAGTTGTGACAGATATATAAACTTACCTATATAAAATTTTGGCACAAAAACTGTGATATTAATATTATTTTACAAGGTATTTTTGGATTATATCAAGGTGCCAGCAATCACGATGAGCAGCGTAGTCTAACGAAAGCAACTGTTATGATTCGCAGGCTAGCTACATGTTCTTTCGGACCTCCCTGTGAAGCGTAGATAGTAGGTAATTAATTGTGCATATTTAAGTTGTAAAATTTTTTATTTGATGTAATATTTATAATTTATTGATTGTGTATATGTGTGAGTGAAAGGAGATAATATATATTAGAGAGAGAGAGAAGCAAAGAATGAAGCAAGGAATTTGAAAAGTGAAGATTGCTGCTCTCCTATATGTTGCTCTTAGCCCGTTATGCCTTTTATAATAGAATTTACAGTTACATGCTATATTATAAAAGATGGAAAAATCTTATTATCAAATATTTACAATAATTAAATTTGATTTTATTACTTTCCTAAAATGCTGGTTAAACTTGATTTAATTGTTTTGTGAAATGTTGACTATGCCTTAATTGATTGGGAATTTGAATGCTGAGAATCTCCTAAAATAATTGAATTCCATAATTCTTATTTTGCTTTGATTGTTTGATATGTTCATCAATGTGATTTGAGATTCTTCCTTAATAATGAAAATGAAAATATTTCATTGTACTGCAGGTTTTAAATAATTTCATAATTTATTAAATTTTTATAAAAAAAGTTTAACATATACAGCAGTTGTCTTAGACAACCTCTGTAAAAGCGTATTCTTTTACAGCGGTTTTGAACAGCTGTAAAAGGTCCAAATCTTTTACAGTACTCGCATAGAAAGCGGTTTGTTTGTGGTCTTTTATAGCAGTTTTTAACCTCTATAAAAGACCAATATTCTACTAGTGTGCCCAAGCCTGAAGCTTGAAGCCTAATGTCTCAAAGTTAAAGCCTGAGGCTTGAAGCCCAAGAGTCAAGCCTGAATCCCTAACCCTGAAGATCAAAGCCTATCAGCACTAGCCTAAACCCTTAAACCTATAGACGAATGGCTCAAGCCTAAAGCCTGAAAGCCCAAAAGCTCGAAAGCCCAAGCCTAAAGCCCAATGCTTGAGGCCCAAACTCGAAGGTCGAACCTCGAGGCCCAACTTTGATGCACAATGCTTGAAACACGTAGACCGAAGGGCCTATCAGACTATGTTTTTGAAGTTTGAATCCCGTCAACCTCATAACACGAAGCTCAAAAGCTCAAAAGTCCCAAGCTAGAAGCCTAAAAGCCTACACCCAAACCTTGAAGGGCCAAGAGTCAAGCTTCGGGCTTCGGGCTTTAGCCTTTGGCCTTCAGGCTTAGGACTATGGGCTTCGGGCTTAGGGCTTCGGGATTGGGCCTTCGAGCTTGGACCTTAAAGGTTAGGCTTTCAGGCATGGGCCTCAGGATTTTGTCTTCAGGCTTCTAGCTTCTGGCTTCAAGCTTCAACCATTAGGGTTTGATCTACGAGAATTGGGCCTTGAGTGCTGGGCTTTGAGATTTTGGCTTGGGCCATTGTGGTTCGAGCATGCACCTTCGAGCTTCGGGCTTCACACTTTAGGCTTGGGCCTTGGGATTCGTGGTTTGAGCTTTAATGTTTAGGCTTTGGGATTCTGGGTCAGGCTTCGGGCTTTGGGCTTGGGCCTTCGAGCTTCGAGGCTTTGAGCTTCGGTCTTTGGCCTTTCACCTTCAGGGCTCTAACTTTTTGTTTAGGCAATCTGGCTCTGGGCTTCAGGCTTTTTCTAGGGCCTTAGGCTTCAAGCTTTAGGTATGAGTGTTTGGGCTTTTGGCTTGGGCTTTCAGACTTCGGATTGAGGCTTGGGCCTTTTGATTTTGGGCACCAGGATTCAAGCTTAAGCCTTTGTGATTTGAGCTTTGGTCTTCGGGCTTTAGCCTTAGGACTGTAGGCTTCGGGCTTTGACCTTTGAGATTCGAGCTTGGGACTTGGCTACGAGCTTGGGCCATGAGACTTGGAGTTTTGGGATTCAAGCTTCGGGTTTTGGCCATTAAGTATTTGGACTTCAGCTTTTGGGCATCAAGCTTCAACATGGGCATTCAGGTTCATGGTTCTAGCTTGGGTCTTCAGGCTTTAAGTTAAAAGATTCGGGCTTCTAGCCTCAGACTTGGCCTGAATCCCCTAGCTCAAAGCCTTAAACTTGAAGGCCCAAACTTGTTGCCTAGTGCTTGGAACCCAAAGGCCATAGGCCAAACTTTGAAGTCCGAAGTCAAAAGGTCTAAGCTTGAATCTGGAAAGTCTGATGTTTGAAGTTCATAGGCCCAAGCTTAAAGCCAAAGGCTAGAAGCTTGAAGCCCGATGGCCTAGGTCTGAAGCCCAATCCCGAAGCTTGAACCCTGAAGGCACAAGCTTAAATCTAAAAAAAAGCCTGTAACCCTAAGCCTTAAGCCCAAAAGCCCAAGCTCATAGCTCAAAGCTTGAAGCTAGAAGCTCGAAGGCCCAAGCTAGAAGCCCACAAGCCTAAGCGTGAATATTGCAGCCCGAAAGCCAAAGTCCGAGGCCTGAAGCCCAAAAGCCCGAGCCTGAAACAATAACATCCAAATCGAAGTGCAAAGGTGCAAGTGTAAAGCCAAAAACCTAAACCCCGCCAGCCCACTCCTGATGCCTGAAGGCCCATGTCGGAAGCCTGAAGCTTGAAGCCCCAAGCTCAAAAATAGGAGCCAAAAGCATGAAGGCTTGAGTTTTAAGATTGTAGCCGGAAGCCCAAAGCTCGAAGCCCAAAGGCCCAAGGTTTAGCCTGAATATCAAAACTTTTACGCAGAAGGACTAATCTCGAATCCCAAAAGCTGACGGCCCAAAAGTCAAAGGCCCAAAAGCCAAAGGCTCAAACCCTAGGCCCAAAGGTCGATGCCCAAGCTAGTATCCTGAATCTCGAAGGTCGATGCCCGTCGCCAGAAGTCCGAAGCCCAAGGCACAAAGCCTGAAGCAAGAAGCCTAAAACCTAAAGGCCCAATCCCAAACCTCGAATCTTGAAACTAAATCATCTAAGCTAAAGTTTAAAACTTGAAGCCTAAAGCCTATAGTCTAAAAACCTTAGTTAGAAGCCTAAAGGCCCATGCCCAAAATGCGAAGTCCCAAGCCCAAAACCCGAAGGCCTAAGCCCAAAATCCGAAGGCCCAATCCCAAAGGTAGTAGCACAAACCCTGAAGCCTGAAACTCAAAGTGACTAGCCCAAAGCATGAAACCCGAAGTCACAAGCCCATTACCTGAAGGCGAAAGTGCGAAGCTTCAGGCCCAAAGCCTAAAAGCCTAAGTCCGAAGCTCAAATCTCTATTGCTCAAATGCCAAAGCCTGAAGACCAAAGTCAGTAGGCACAAACATGAATCCCTAGGCCGAAAGCCTGAAGGCTTAATCCCAAAGCTTGAAGTCCAATGTCTGAATGCCCAAGCCTGAAGCTCGAAGCTTGCACGAGGCTCGAAGCCTAGTGCCTAAAGGCACAAGCTCAAAGCTCGAAGCCTGAAGCCTGAAGCTCAAAACCGAAGGCACAAACCCAAAGCTTGAAGGCTGAATGTCGAAGCCTGAAGGCTAAATGTTAAAGCCCGAAGGCTAAAAGTCCCCGAAGGTCGAAGGTCAAAACCTGAGGCTCAATGCCCAAAGCTCAAAGCATGAAGGCCAAAGCCTGAAGCCTGTAGCTCGATAGCTCAAGCTCAAAGCACATAGCATGAAGCTCGAAGGGCCATTTTTGTAGTCCAAATCGTAGAAGTGTGTCCCACAAACCCAAAGCCCAAAGCTTGAATGCTCATGCCTAAAGGTCAAAGGATGAACACCAAAACTTGAATGCCGATGGCCATACGTCTAATCTCGAAGGCCAAAGGCCGAAGTCCAAAGCCCATAGCTAGAAGCCAGTAGTCTGAAGGTCTAATCTCAAAGCCCGAAGCCCAATTGCTTATAGTTTCAAACCCGAAGCATGTATACCCAAGCTTGAAGCCTAAAGAAGAATGCCCGAAGCCCAAAGCTCGAACCCAAAGCTTGATGTCTAAACCCTGAAGGCCCAAGCCTTAATTGCGAAGACAAAAAGCCTATACTCTGAAGCCTAAAGGCCTAAGCCAAATGCCCAAAGACCTAAGCCTGAATCAGAAAGCACAAAAGCTAAAGCCTGAAGCCTGAAGTCTGAAGCCTGAGAGCCCAAGCTAGATTTCTTAACCCCAAAGATCTAACCCTAAAGGAGCAAGCTTAAACCCTGAAATGCGAAGCTTGAAAGCCAAAGCCTGAGGCCTAAAGACTCTAGATTGAAGCCTAAAGTTTGAAGGCCCAATCTTGAAGCACGAAGCCTGAAACCAAAGGCCCAAGCTTGAAGCCGGAACCCTAAAGGCCAAAGCTCGGAAGTACAAACCTTAATGCCCAAAGTTCAAGGCTTGAAGCCTAAAGGCCCGATGCATGAAGATCAAAGCACAAAAGGTTATGCCCAAATTTTGAAGACTTAAGCCTAAAGCCCGAAGGCCTAAACCTAAAGCCTTTAAGCCCAAGCATGATCCCTAAAACCCAAAGAATGAAGGCCTGAGCTCTAAGCTCAAAGCCTAGAAGCCAAAGGATGAAGCCCGAAGCTTGAAGCGTAAAGGCCCAAGCTCGAAGATGTAAGCTCGAAGCTCGAAGCTCGAAGGCCCAAGCCTGAAGCCCAAAGCCCAAGCTGGAAGCCTGGTGCCCGGAACTTGAATGTCCAAGCTCGAAGCTAGAAGCCACAAGCCTGAAGGCTTAAGCCTGAACCCCAAAAGCCCATGGCTAATGGCCTGAGGCTTGAAGCCCAAATCTTGTCGGCCTAAGCCTAAAGCCTTAAGCCCATTGCCCAAAACCCGAAGCACGAAGCTTGAAGTCCAAAGCTTGAAGGCACAAGCCTAAATCCTGAAGCCTAAAGGCCTGATATTGAAGCTTGAATTTAAAGGCCTAAATGCCCAGGCCTAAAGCATGAAAGCTTAATCCCAAAGCTCGAAGTCCAACATTCTAATGTGCTTTTTCGAAGCTCAAAACCCGAATTCCAAAGCCTATAGGACCAAGTTTGAATCCCAAAGTCTAAAGGACTAAGCCCAAAGGCCAAAGCCTCAAGCCCCAAAATTTGCAAGCTTGAAAATCCTGATGTGTGCCCAAAGCCCGGAGCCTAAACCCCAAATGCCCATGCCTATAGCTTAAAGCCCAAAGCGAAAATGCCCTTGCCTGAAGCTTCCTAATGGCCTAAGCCTGAAGCTTGAACCCACTATATGCAAGCTTGAAAATCGACACCCAAAGACCATAGCTTGAAGCTTGAATCTCGAAGGCTGAAGGCTCATAGTCAAAGCTAGCTGTCTAAATTTCTAAACCCGAAGTCAAAAGTCTGAAGGGCCAAGCCAAAGCTTGAAATACAAAGCAAGAAGCCTAACACTCAAAAGTCCAAGCCTGAAATTTGAATCCTAAAGCCTAAAAGCTAGTGCCTGAAATTAGAATCCTGACGGCCCAAGCCTGAAGCTTGAAACCTTGATATGGACACTTGAAGACCGAAGCTTGAAGCTTGAAGCTTGAAGACCGTAGCCTGAAGCTTGAAGCTTGAAGGTCGAAGGCTGACGGCTAAAGATAGAAGCCCAAATTCTTAAGCCTGAAGGACCATGCCCTTATCCACAAGTTCGAAGGCCTAAAGCCTAAAGGCCTGAAGCCTGAAGGTCGAAAGCCCAAGCCCGAAGACTGAAGCCTGATCACCGATGGCCAAAGCTTGAATCCTGAAGCTCCAAGTTGGAAGGCTCAAGCTCAAAGCCTAAACCCCAAATTCTAAAGGGCTAAGCCCAGAGCCTGAGGCTCAAATCTCGAAGCTTCAACGTCAAAGGCCGAAGTTCCAAGACTAAAATACAAAGCATGAAGCCTAAAGCCTAAAGCTAAAATGCCCAAACCCAATTCTTGAAGCCTTGCATGAAGCACGAATCCTGATTGCCTAAGCCTAAAGCTTGAACCTTCTATGTGCAAATTAGAAGACCGAAGCTCGAAGACCATTTCTAGAAACTTGAAGCTCGAAGGACGAACACCGATGGCCAAAGCTAGAAGCTCAATTTCTTAAGCCTGACACGAAACCCAAGGGCTGAATCTCGAAGCCCAAAGACCCAAGCCCAACCTGAAAGCTGAAGCCCAAAGCCAAAAGCCTAAATGATGCAGCGTGGGGCTCGATTTGAGTTGATCCTAACGCTACTAATATTAAGTTAGCGCTTATGACTAATTTTACTTAGAATGATACTATTCTAGGGACCCAAATATGCAAATTAATTTAGCTATTTGATGCCAAGGAGATTAAACTAAGTCAAAATAAATTATACTAATTAGCAATGACCACATATTCACATAAACTTTAATAGATTTTTCTAAAGGAAACTAAAATGCTCCAAACAAATTCAGTGAAACATAAGCAATTAAAAAAATAAGAAGCTATCAAATTAATATAGATTAATTTCCAAACATTAAACTTATTTCCTTGACTTTAGGAATCAAATAGTTAGCAATTTATCAAAGTTGTTCTCAGGATTTTCACAAACAGAGAAAGAATGATATTTCCAACTTAAGCATTAACAATAAATTAGGTTGGCAGAACATCAAATAGAACTGAGCATGAAATTAAAGAACCTGTTTGGACCAACGTACAAACAGGGAAATAAAATTGAATTTGAACAGAGCTGAAATACAATCAAGGAAATAGAACGTATAAACAGAGCTGAACAAGAAATCTGAACAGAAATCTCAAAGCAAAGATGAACCAAACTGAACCCGAAATCAGAACAGAATAACCAAGGGAAACCTGCAGCCCCTCTGCGTTCCCGGTCCGAATCGACGCCACCTGCGCAGATTCACAGCGAAAGGAGTAAACTCTCCACTCAAAATTAGGTAGAAATCATCAACTGCATCCTGAAGATATCATCCACCATCCCTTTTATAGAAGAAGAAGAAGAAGCGAAAGTTGCTGGCCAACGCATAGATGCACCGAGAAGCTCGCGAAATCCGTTGGACGTGGCTGACTGAGCGCGACTGGGCGAAACCAAACCTCCGTTGGCCTGGCGCGACGCATCATTGACGGAGATCTTGGAAGCCAAGGACTCGGACGCGGCTGGGCGAGGCTGGGCGAGGCTAGACGAGGCCGGATCGTGGCTGGGCGAGGCTGGGCGAGGCCGGAATGACCGGCGAAACCGGCGAAGCTGGCTCGGCGACATGGCGAACCGGAGACGCAGGCCGCCCGAGCGAAGAAACCCAGCAGCAAATAATCGGTCCCGATCCTTATTTAGGGCTGGATCTGTTTTTTTGATGGTGCAATTACATTCTGGTCCTCATATTTCAGCTGCATTACAAATAGGTCCTAAGCTTGCCCCACTTTGAATCAAATTGGTTCGAGATAAACTACCCTTGAACCCAATTTGATTCGACCCATGCACATGACTTAGACTGACCATAATATATACATGACATCAAAGTGGGCATTCCCACCGACATAAACATAATGTACGACTCCAATCAACTCGAAATAAATGCTGAAATAAAAATAACTATGTATAAGCAAATAAATTGTTATAATCTACGCTCGAGGTGTAGATTATAATAAAGTCATCGGTGCTGGTGATCTGGCGCTACATCAATTCTCCCCAGCTTCGAAAATTTCGACTCCGTCGAAAATTATTGCAGGTACTCCTCTAGCAAGCTAGGATGAAGATGTGCTAGCTCATCATAAGTAATCTATGAATCATCTGTAGGTGATAAACCTCTCCATCTGACAAGAAACCTGTGTAATAACCCGTCAGTAGTAAAAGTAATCTGATCACTCAAAATCTCCTCTGGTATATGCTGTACCGGTGGCACTGTCGGCTCAGGAGGGAGAGAGATTGCAAATTTGTAGGTTATCACTGATCTTTTGGGTTCATGGCTGGGATAGGAAGTGGAACTTGAACTGGTGGAGGTAGGTGGAGTAGACTCAGAAAGACAAGCATAATCAGAAATTAGCTCATGAAAATAAACAAGATCCGACACATTGAAAACTGGATTGATCCCCATATGATTAGGTAAATCAAGTTCATATGCATTAGAGCTAATCTTCCTGATAATTTGATAAGGTCCTATTTTCTTTGCAATAAGTTTCTTAGATTTTTTATAAGAAAATCTAACTGAATTTGCATGGACCATTACATAATCTCCTACAGAAAACTCCACTACTCGTCTATGTGAATCTGCAATACTTTTGTATTTAGCATAATTTAAAGCCAACTTTTACCTAATCTCCTCATGCAGATCATGCATATGCTATGCAAAAGATGATGTAAACTCACTAAGTTATACCAGTAGCTAATATGACCGATGCATTCGACACTAATAATGTCAACCTAACAAACTGACTCATAACAAACTGACACAGATGATGACTAAAATGACTGACTAAAGTAAGACGCAACATAACTCGAGTATGACATAACTAAACTTCTAGAAGCTATCCTAAAAACACTATAAATTTAACTCAAAAGTCAAAGAAACCGTCATCAGATAAATCTCCTAAGCAAACTACATTGGCAGCTTCAAGGGAATTAATCGCAAAATGCGGTCTCCAGTAAGGGTAGGCTTGCTTCTTTAAAGAAGAAAGAACACACTCAAACATAACAAAGAAGGTCCTTAGTACATAGGATAAGGTAGACATGCTCGTAGTAAGTTTAAAATTGTCTACCCGTTTTAAAAAGCATGATAATATCAAATAAAGACTTTTATTCTTGTTCTCTGTAATAACAAAGTCCAAAGGCTTTAAAATAATAATTGCTTGTTCATTAGAAACCATATCACTGCTAAATATTCTTACATGCTTAATATTGGTGTTGCTACTAGGATCTTTTAGGGAGAGTTTTGAGTGTGGTAACATGGGCTCATAAGGGCTAGGACCTGACACATATCGCGTCACACTTATTTGAAAATATTCCAACTCCTCGTATTGTGGCACACCTAACTGGGAAAAATTTAACCCCTTCTCGACCATGCTAAAAGGCTCTTCTTGATGGTTGTCAGATGACTTTAACTCAGAAAGTGAGAGTCCAACTATTGAAGCCTCTTTAACTTCCAATTCAGAATCGTGCATTTCAAATAAGGGATTTGAATAACAAGTACTATAACTCAATGTAGATATGTCTATTAAAGCAGATGGAGTAGTCTCGTTAGAAACTAGACAAGTGTCACAAGTAGAAGCCTCCAAAGTCTCAACAAAACTCACTTCTTGGAGCTGAGGTAAAAGTACATTCTCTTCATTTAGGGAATATGATGAGGCAACTACTACTAGATCAGAAGTCATGACACTCACGTCCTCAAACTTAAGACTACTTCTTTTCTTCTCGAGCACATGATTTTGTAGATCACCTAATATGTCACTAGTTCCATCGACATGCGAGTCAATAAAAAGCTTACTCGTGTTAGTGGAATCAACATGCATCGATCCAAAGTTATTCTTAGATCTAACAGCTTCGATTCTAACGAGTCGGTCAGTCAACTCTTCAATTTGTCTACATATCTTAAGGAGTGTCTCACACTTTTAAGAATCAATAAGTACTTCTTCAGTCAATCCTCTACCTTCATGAGAAGAGACATTGCATACTTAGACACTCGGGGTATCATCAAAGTCATCTCTTCTCCTAGGTGGAGTCTTGTTATTGTAAGCTCTTAGTGCGCAGTAAGAGTCATACTCATTGTAAGGCCCGTATTTCTCGTAGGAATTATAATCGCTATAATCAATATAGGGATCGTACCTATTATAGTAATCAGGCTCATAATAGTATGAAGCCCGAAAGCCCAAGCTTGAAGACCGAAGCCCAATGACCAAAGGCCTAAGCTTGAATCCTAAAGCCCAAAGTTCGAAGGCCGAACCTCGAGGCCTGAACTCCAAATACTGAAAGACTATGCCTGGAGCCCGAAGCTCAAATGTCAAAGCTTCAAACTCTTAGGCCAATGCCCAAAAGCCAAAGTTCAAAGTTTGAAGCTCAAACCGCAAAAACCCATGCCTGAAGCTCGAAATCCTAAAAGACTAGGCCTGATGCTTGAACTCTCCATGTTCAAGATTGATGACATAGTATGAAGTCCAAAGCCCAAGCCCAAAAGGTCCCTAAAGCCCAAAATCTCATGCCAGAAGCTTAAAACTTGAAGTACCAAGCACAAATCCTGATGACCCAAGGCCCAAGCCTGCAACTTGAAGGCCCAAGCTTGATGCCTGAAACCTAAAGCCCGAAGACTGAAATTGCAATACCAAGGCTCGAAGGTCCATGCCCAAAGCCTAGAATCCAAAGCCCAAAGTTTGAAGGCCAACGCCTAAACCCTGAAGCCTGATGCTTAAATCTTAAAGCCTGAATGCCCAAACTCAACATTCGAAGCAATAAGCCTAAACATCGAAGGCCCAGACCCAAAGCTCAATGCCCAAAGCCCAAAGCCTAAAGCCTGAATCCAGAATCTTATAGCACAAAGTGCAAAGGCCAAAGGCCCAATGCTGAAACCTAAAGCTTAAAGGTCTAAGCCCAAAGACCGTAGCCAGAAAACACAAGCCCAAAGACTGAAGGCCTAAACTTGAATCCCAAAGCCCAAAGTTCGAAGGCTGAGGCCCCGAAAGCCTGAAGTCTTATCCCCAAATCTTGACAACCGAAGGCCCAAGATTGATGCCAGAATCCTAAAGCCGGAAGACAGAAATTGCAATACCAAAGCTCGAAGGTCCATGCCAAAAGCCTAGAACAAGTGAAAGATCCCAAAACACCCTATTTCTGTATGTAAGGCAACCCCCAACTTAGACTATTCTAATTGCTAGTTCTAGAGACTACAAGGTTGATCGGGTTAGGTTGCCAAAACTCTTAAGTCTCTAGACTAGGTTGACTCAGCAACGTCAACCTAAGCACTATTTCACCTATTTTCATCATTAAGTCAATGTGGGTCAATTCTAACACCTCATGGTCAGCTTAGATAGTCTAAATCTTTTAAATAATAATTTTTTTTGTCTCAACGTGATTTAGACTTGACTCGATGTCCTAAGTGCTCAAATTATGATCCAAACTCTTATATTTATCTATTGAAAATACAAGGCCAAAATACAAATAAACTCTTAAAATACACAGCTTCTCGCTGGCAGCAATTTGGGGGTTCCCAAGCTTGAGCCCAATTGGGAAGGCCCATTCATCGTGCGCGAGGTTGCTGGACCAAACACATATTACCTCATGACTTCTGAAGGCGTCCAGCTCCCCAAAACTTGGAGTGGGGATGACCTAAAGAAATTTTATGCCTAAAGGCTCTGACAACAGTTCATCTTGATATTCCCTATGCATCATTCTTTTTATATAGATTCATTCAGAAATTTGTTACATAGATTCAATCAACAAGTACAGAGATTCTTCAAATATCTGGATTTCTTTATATGCTATCCCAAAAGTTATTTCTTAGGCTCCGAAGTTCTTATAAATGAATCCTACATTCGTCAAATACATACTGAGATATTCGTATCGACCTAAGCGTCGCTCAGGTATGATCTCAAAACTCAAGTCTTGATCATCGTATCCGAGGTTCCGGACCTCGCATACGATGATCCCAAAATCACTAACAACCCTTATACGGTGATCACCAAGCCTAGTTTTGCCTGGCAGGCGGGGTTTCCTACAAACATCTGGGACCCTTCCATAAGCCCATCTGGCCAGCGGAAGGTCTGAAGGCCTGCTTGTAACCTTAGGGCAGTCCCTGATATCAACTTATAATACAGGTCCCCCCTAAGCAAGGTGCCTTCGCTTCCCACTAGGATCTGCTATTCCAAGAGGGTCAGCCCTTGCCTCAAGTACAAACATCGTACACAATGTTTCAGACGCTCAAGTCCTTTTGGCATTGGGTCAGATAACTCCCCCTAGGCAGGATCTCCACTACTATTATTACTACTTTCCTGTGCAGGTTTACAAAGAAGTATTTACAACCCTAACAAAGGGAATCCCCGAGGTCAGCCCTTGCCACAAGTACAAACATCGAACACGATGTTTCAGGCGTTCAAGTCCTTTTGGCATTGGGTCAAATAATACCTCTTGGGGGGGATTCATCTTGACTATCACTATTCCCTTTCTATATGGATTTCCGGAAGTTCCAAAATTGAACTTGGGTTATTTTATATGGTTCAAAAGCTCTTTATTATTTTATTAAGGGATTTTCTCAGAACCAGTCAGAACACCTCAATTTCATACAAAGGTACCTGTTCATTACATGCACATCAGAGTAAAATATGTATGAAGAAGCAAATTCTTTTTATTATTAAAAATCAAGCAATTACAAAAGTAGGATTACAATTCACTCTTCTTACAAAGAGAATGAGTTACCCTCTATCGGTCCTATCCAAAAGCTTAAATACATAATAGATAAGGTCGTCAGATAGGTCAAAACCCTCCTCTTTGTAAGTGGGATCAGCAGCCATGCAAGGGAAGGGATCCACTTCTTCAAGTTCGGCGGTAGTAACCTTCCCCCCTTGAATTAAAGTGGAAGCCAACCCCTCCCATTATCGCCTGATCCCTTCTAACCTTAACTTCCTACAGAGTAAACTCGTCTTGTAGGCCACCACAGCAGCTATGGACTTCTCTGCAATAATGACTTCCTGCCATTCGGCGGCTTCAACGAGCTTTTTCTACAGGGCTTTATTATCGGCCTCTACCGAAACCAGGGCAGACTGGCGAACTGCAAGCTCCTCTTGCAGCCTATTCTTCTCTTCAAGCAACTTGGTCTTTTCCCCCTCAATGACGTCAAGTTGGGAAGACCTCACCGCAAGCTCGATCCTCAGGGCCTCTATCTCTCCATCTTTCTGATGAAGCCGAGACCCCTGCTCCAGCACCTGCTCCTCAGTCCTTAGAGCCCTATTCAGAGCCAACGACAAGCGAGCAAGAACCTACAAGCACAAAATAGGTCAGTACATAGGATTAAAGTGAATAAGAAATCCTGAAAAGGAATTCTTACAGTGGCTACCCTGTTGGCCATTCCCGAGTATAGATCTGGTGTAGAAGTTGCATCCATCTTCTCCTCCAAATCTTTAGCCACCAGGCCACTCCCTAGGGTCAGGCCTACCTCTCCTCGGTAAACTTGACCCTTGTTCTTGGATGGCATGGTGAGGATGGTCATTCTTCGATCATCCCCTATCGTCCTCACCACCAACTTCATACCTACATCCCCGAAGACTCTGGCAAAATTGGTACTATATGGGGGCTCTACGCTTCGCTGCCAGTCATGCTCTTTCCCGGTAGTGAAACCCCTCTCCTCCACACTCCTTGTGTTCTTCTGTGGGGGCTCAGGCTCTGCATTCCTGGAGGAACCCCTCTTCTCTCCGTGGACCTCCCTGGGAACCAATTCCAGACAAGGTCGCTCCGCCTTCTCCTTTTCTTGGCCCCCGTCGGCCTTATTTCCTTCATTCTTTCCCCAAATGACAACCCCTGTACCACTTTTAGGGATTGCCTGGGGCTTGGCGGCTGGCATGGGATTCTTACCTTTTCCTATGTAACCCAGCTTAGCCACTGTCTTCTTGTCACCTGCAGTATCGTCAGGAGAGGATACCACATCAACAACGGCCCCTCCGCAGACTGGCTCAGGAACCCTTATTTCTTCTCCTTCCCCCACCTCAGTAACTTCCTTACTGAGTTGAGTGACAGGATGCCCCCTCCTGGCCCTCTTCATCACAACTACGCCAGAAGGGGGGGGGGGGAGGGCAACTTCTTTCAAGACGTTGTACTCTAGCGCCTTGGCATGTAAGGATATGTCATTCCTTACATACCTCAAAAAATCCTTCAAATGCCAACTCTACTCCTTCAACCTCTCCAAGTTCCTCAGGGTATCTTGCCCTGTCGCCCACTTGACATCACCAGTAAACTCAGGTGGGCACACCCCGGGCATCAGAGGGATTCCAAAGTCACCTCTGACAAAAAATAGTAGTCCCTCCAGTCAGAGTGGGAACTACTCGCTCTCGAAAACATCGCCCTCCTCGTCTTTGACCGAAGAGCCAGGCACCCCTCATACCCTAGCACCATCATCCAACTAAATAAACTCCTGAACAACGTCAGAGTCTATGGTATCCCTTAAGCTTGTAACAGCTTCAGAAAGGAATACACATAGGCAATGGCGTTGGGAGAGAGTTGCGCTGGGACGAGCTGGAAGGAGTTCAAAATCTCTTTAAACTCCGGTTATGGTGGTAACAGCAAACCGTACTCCACTTGAGCACGGTATATGCAGACAGCTCCCTGAGGAGGACGGTTCGGTCGAAGGTCAGCGAAAGGAGGGATAATCAACAGGTTGGGATTTCCCCTGAAGCCCCTGGTGGTGTTAAGCACCTCGTGCTCCATTAAGAGACTCTCCTGATAGCTGGAATCCTTTTGGAACTGGGTGGCTAGTTCCGCCCACTCGATCTCTCCTCCTCCCATAGTTGAGATTGACTAAGGGCGGAACGGTCTCTCTTTTTCTCTTAGGGAGACAGCTGTGTCCTTTGACCTCCTGGCCGTTTAATCTCCTTGATCAGCGTGTGAGCACAATCAAGCCATTCGTGCTCTCTGACAATCTCAGAACCCAAAGCAATGCACGGTTCTCGAAGCAATGCACGGATTTTGAAGCATTCCTTCTCCCGTCCCTTCGTAATCCTTGTCCACGATAATAACTATTGTGCACGAGGATTCGGGGGATAGTCATTCTTATCCTCACGTGATATTCTACTATCGTGCATGAGGATTCGAGGGATAGTCATTCTCATCCTTGCCCAATACTCTACTATCGTGCGTGAGGATAGCTATCTCATCTTTCTACTTAGAAATTTTCTTAGTTCATTTTTTTAGTTTTTACTTTCACGTATGAATTTATGTTCTCTTTTCTAAACTTTGTGGTACTCGTTTCAAGCACGAAAGAAGAGACATACAAGCAAGAATTCAATCATAGCAAGTTTTTGAAAAAAAATATATTTTTATTAATGATAAAACTTATTACAAATTCATTTTTCTTTGTCCTCACATGTTTCTCTCATGAGTACAGGAAAAAAAAAGAAAAATACAAGGCTTCAGAACTTAGACACCTGGTGCAGTAACCCTGATCTCCTGGCCAATGGACCCCTCCTCTTTGAGACCACCTCTTCCCTGAATTTCTTGTCGGGGTTATCTATTTGAGAAATAGATCCTTCAAGTGCTGCAAAGGAAGAGGATCTCCCCTTTCCTCTGACCATGGTTCCTTAAAACATATAAGGCTGAAGAACTGGTCGAGGATGGGACAGGTCACTTCTGGCTCCCTGGCTGATCCTGCTGCTGGACTGGGGGAGGCGGCATTCGTCCCAACCATTTGGCCTCAAGAGGAGTAGTCTGGCCTTCTTCAGGACTTCTCCGGGAGGGAGCTAACTGATACCCCCAACCTGCATAGGACTTTGATGGAGAAATCTCCTCTGGGCAGGGGCTCCCAACATCGAAAAACCTATCCGGTCCCTTAGGACCACAGAAGGGAAGAACCGCTAGGCTTCTAATGTTCTCCTGATTCAAGATACTTGCATCAACCAGGCTCTTCACGTGGTGACCCACCATTGAGACGCTAACGAAAATCACTGCCCTCCTCACTACTTCTTCCAGATCCTCCATACGTCGTCCCCACCATCTAGAGCTGTTTTCCACCAAGGCCTGCAAAGAACGGACTTCAGACTTCAGTAACTCCTCTTGGCAACAAGCCTTGAAGGCCGCCTCCTTCGCCCCTTACGAAGCCTCCCTGGCCTTGGTCAGCTCCTCCCTCATTCGCCTTCTTTCCCCTCTCAAAGCCTCCCTCTCATCATCCAATTCCCTTATTGTCTTCTGGAGGTCTTTGACATGGACAGAATAGGCCTAATTTGCATCTGACAGACTGCGATGGAATTCTCTTCTCGCAATTTCACTTTTATTCTCCCACTCTGTGTTAACCAGGGCTAGGGAAGCAAACTTACCCTCCAATTGGTGTAACTTCCCTAGCTCCTCCTTTTGATCACCCACAGAGCACTTTGCAACTTGAGACAAAGTGCCCTCCAACTCTCTTATCCTCTGAAGGTAGTGGGACTCCACCTCCTCCTTGCCCTTCAGAGATCTTACCACCTCTAGAACCTTAGAGGTGTTCCCCAAGATCTTCTCCTCCTCCCTCCTTATCTCACATAATCTGTCTCCCAGCACACTCCAGGCCCCGTCAATATCGGAGGAGGGCACTGGAGGCAGCTTGAAGGACCTTCTTCTTCTCTTTAATCACCTCCTCTATTTCGCCTCCTGACCCTTCAGTGCCAGGAGCACTTATAGAGGTAGTAAGAAGGGACTCTCCCTTCTTCTCCTAAGTCACTTCCTCCATCTTGGTGCCTTCCTCCTTCTCACCCATCTTATCCTTCTCTTCCTTCTCCTCATCACTTCGGAGGTTCAACGAAGGGAGAGAAAGGAGGAGAGGTTTCCTTTTCTTCTCAGAAGCGGGGACTGGGACACTAAGGGAAGAAGGACCACAAATTAACAGAGGAGATTTCTTCAAACCCCCTTCAGGAAACCCAAACCTGGGAAGGAGTCACTTAACGTCTTCATCCTTGAGAAAGACCTTCCCAAACGCTAACTTCTCCCCTGTAGCTATCTCACTCATCAAGGCCACCTCCTTCAGTTCCCTGGCCTTTTGAGGTAGTTTGACGGGAGAATCAGAAACCACCACCACCTCAATATCCTCCGTGCTCACTCCAGCACCTGCGCCAGAACACCGACGACCTTGGCTGCCGGGGCTCCTATTTCTTCACGCCACCCCAGCGTATGTCGGCACCTCCTCCCGCAGCATCTTTTCATGCAGAACTTCTGGCCTCTTCTTCTCCGGATGGGGAGCGTCAGCTAGAGCTCCGCCTACTCTCTTCTTCTTTGAAATGCTCTCCATGGCGGTCCATTCTCCTCCTTCCACCATCTTCTCTCTAACAATCTCTCTCTTGTAGGGGAAAATCTCAGAGTGGAGGCACAAGGATATGGATCGGCAGGCGCCGCCCCCATCTTATCCTTGCAAGGCTAGGGAAGCCCGACCACTCTTATGACGGTTTGCATTCCAGGACTCATATTAATATTCGCACCCTGACAATACGGGGGGCTGATGTTAACACGTGGTTCCTGCGCTGCATCCTGACCGTACACGTGGAGCCTGACTATCCTCCATTTGATTGATTGATTTGCTGACTCGTCTTTGACTTTGCAGGACTTTTGACCAAGTCAAACCTTGGCCACGAGGGTTCAACCCAACCTCGTTCCTGATATCTCAGAACCACCCCTGATAACATCGGGCATGAGGTTACGGAGCAGCACCTGTCACAATCAACTCCACCTAACCGCGTCGCTCCCCGTACAAGGCACCTTTTCCCAGACTCACAAATCAAAGATCCGCATGCTCTAGCCATCATGGATCCCCAGTAGAAGTACCAGTATTAAAAGATATCATCCTCCTTGCATAGCTGCAGGACTCTCCGGTGGAAGACAAACGGCGCGAACCCAGAGCCTGCCCATCACCTTTTCTCCAAAAAACTAGAGTGAAACTACGCACTCCGACAGCTACAAATACCGCTGAACAGTCCAACAGAAAAGAGGAGATACAGGAAGGGATCAAAGAACAACCAAAATAGAGATTGCCTAACGTTCATTGTAGAGAGGCCCCAACTAAGGAGCTCTCCTTCTTCCTCTTCTTCTTCTTTTCTTAAAAACAATGTTGTACAATCCTTCAAGGCTACCTTTTCTCCATTAGTGAAACTTTTTCGCTGACCAACCGGTGGACGTATGAGATTTCCTCCCTGAACCACCTTAAACCTCTGTGTGTTTCTCTGGATGCTCTGAAATGATTCTCTCCTTGAGCTTTCATTAACAAGCTTACCCTTTTGCGAGCCGCCGTCTCCCGGAACTCTCTTTCTCGGTGTTTCTTAGGATCCCCACATCCTACGTCAACATCTATACATATATATATATATATACATATTACTTTTGCTTATTCTTCTACATGTGACACTTTAAAATTGCTCAATTGCTCATGCTGAAAAGATTTGCTTGAACTTACTTGAAAATAATAAAAGCCTCACAATAATAAGTAGCTTTAAAAGTACTCAATTTTTTAATATATATATTAATCAAAATTTAAAATTCTAATTACACCTAATTCACCTCCCTCTTGGGTGTGCAAGTGGACCAACAGCAACAAGCCCATCACAAGCATAGAGGCATATTGCCACTCATGCATCTAAACAGTGCCCACGCAGAAATTTTCGGGATGGTGCATTGCCAACACTGGACCAGTCGCGCAGCATTTTTGCAATTTTCTCGAGCGGTTGCTAGGAGATGCAAGAGTCTCATGAAAACAGCGCATTTTTTCATTGGTATCATCAATATCCCCGCAGCACAACCCTCGGGATGCAATCTCGAGAGTTCCGAGGGCCACAAAAAGCTTACGGATCCACTAGAGCTCCAACGGAAGGTCAGTTGCACGGACGCAACAAGCCTATCACAAGCATAGAGGTGTATTGCCACTCATGTGTCTAAACAGTGCCCACTTGGAAATTTTTGGGGTGGCGCATTGCTAACGCAGGACCTGTCGCACAGTATTTTTACAATTTTCTCAAGCGGTTGCTACGAGACGCAAGAGTCTCGCGAAAACAGCGCATTTGTTTGGGGGTACCATCAATATCTCTGCAGCATAACCCTCGGGATGCAATCCCGTGAGTTCCGAGGGACCCAAAAATCTTACGCGGCCATGATAGCTCCAACACGAAGGTTAGTTGCACGGACACAACAAGCCCATCACAAGCATAGAAGCATATTGCCAATCATGCGTCAAAACAGTGCCCTCTCAGAAATTTTCGGAATGGCGCATTGCCAACGCAGAACCCATTGCGCAACATTTTTTGCAATTTTCTTGAGCGATTGCTTGGACACGCAAGAGTCTTGAAAACAGAGCATTTGTTTGCTGGTACCATCAATATCCTCGCAGCACAACACTCGGGATGCAATCCTGAGAGTTTCGAGGGCCCCAAAAAGCTTACGCAGCCAAGAGAGCTCCAATGCGAAGTTCAGCAGCACGGACGCAACAAGCCCATCACAAGCATAGAGGCGTATTGCTACTCATGCGTCTAAACAGTGCCCACGCGAAAATTTTCGGGATAGCGCATTGCCAACAAAGGACCTGTCGTGCCGCATTTTTGCAATTTTCTCGAGCGGTTGCTAGGAGACGCAAGAGTCTTGCAAAAATAGCACATTTGTTCGGGGGTACCATCAATATTGCCGCAGCACAACCCTCGGGATTACATTCATGAGAATCGCACAAAAGTCCAATCCGATCGACATGCAAATTCGCACAAATCATCGAGAATACATTGGAGGGCAAGTCTGGTGCTAGCCGCATGAATTTTTGAGAACCGCTTGTCAGTGCCCTCGAGGTTCGAGAACTACTTGTCAGAATGTGCTATGATGTCACGATGTCCTTGAAGGCTTTGAGGAATTCTCATTCTACGGTGCCTCGATTATGAGAATCGCACAAAAGTGCAATCCGATGGACATGCAGATTCGCGCAAATCATCGTGAATACATTGGAGGGCAAGTTTGGTGCTAGCCGCAGGAATTTTTGAGAACTACTTGTCAGTGCCCTCAAGGTTCGAGAACTACTTGTTGGAATGTGCTATGATGTCGCGATGTCCTCGAAGGCTTTGAGGAATTCTCATTCTACAGTGCCTCGATAATCAGAATCGCACAAAAGTCCAATACGATGGACATGCAGGTTCGCAAAAATCGTCGAGAATACATTGGAGGGCAAGTCTGGTGGTAGCCACAGGAATTTTCGAGAACTACTTGTTAGTGCTCTCGAGGTTGTGGGAATGTTCTATGATGTCGCAATGTCCTCTAAGCCTTTGAGGAATTCTCATTCTACAGTTCCTCAATTATGAGAATCGCACAAAAGTCCAATCTGATGGACATGCAGATTCACGCAAATCATCGAGGATACATTGGAGGGCAAGTCTGGTGCTAGCCACGGAAGTTTTGAGAACTACTTGTCAGTGCCTTCGAGGTTCGATAACTACTTGTTGGAATGTGCTATGATGTCGCGATGTCCGCGAAGGCTTTAGGGAATTCTCATTCGGCGGTGCCTTGATTATGAGAATCACACAAAAGTCCAATCTGATGGACATGCTGATTAGCGCAAATCATCGAGAATACATTGGAGGGCAAGTCTGGTGCTAGTCGCAGGAATTTTTGAGAACTATTTGTCAGTGCCCTCGTGGTTGTCTGACTGTACTATTATGTCGCAGTGTCCTCGAAGGCTTTGAGACTTCCTTCGCATCGGGTCTTCCGTGTTTATAGAGCTGCCTGCGTCCGTGGGATAGCCGGAGTCTTCAAGAGATCTCTTGGATGCGTAAGATTTTTCAGGCCTTCGGTTCTCACTAGAGAAAAATTAGCATGAATGATGGATTGGATAATTTGGATAGCTCTCGTGGTGTTGTCGCAGTGTCCCTACGCTCCTCGTGATGTCATTTGCATCAAAATTTTGTCGGGAAATAAGACATGCTGCTTGAATTGTCATTTCAATGCATGACATTGTAGCTTTCGTGCCTCGCAGGGGCTCACCAGACCATCCAAGGCTGACTCATTCCGCATCCATCAGCTATGAGCTTTTAAGATAAAATTGCTTTGGCGATGTAGATCATTGGGCAGCTGAGTTTGGCAAGGCTTGAGCACTGTTTATTCGCTTGAGTGGCAAATTGTCTCTATTCTTGTGATGGGCTTGTTGCATTCGGGCAACTGACCATCACATTCTTGGGAATTCTCATTTTGTGGTGCCGCGATTATGAGAATCGCACAAAAGTCCAATCCGATGGACATGCAGATTGCAGA
>KZ451896.1:1280660-1308295 GCA_002786265.1 Apostasia shenzhenica
GTTTAAGGTTTGATTTAGGTTTAGTTTAGTTTTAGGGTTAGATTTTGGGTTAGGGATTAGTTTTAGGTTAGCTGTATAGGTTAGTGTTTAGTTAGGTTTGTTTTAGGGTTAGATTTAAGTTTAGGGTTAGGGTTTAGTTTTAGGTTAGGGTTAGATTTATGTATATGTTAGGGAATAGTTAGGTTAAGTATTGGGTTAGATTTAGGTATAGGGTTAAGTATAGGTTTAGGTAGGTTAGATCTAGGTTAGGTCTAGTGTTAGATTTAGGTTTTGTTTTGGTTTAGGGTTAGTGTTTAGTTAGGTTAGTTTTAAGGTTAGCTGTATAGGTTAGTGTTTAGTTAGGTTAGTTTTAGGGTTAGATTTAGGGTTAGGGATTAGTTTTAGTTTTAGGTTAGTGTTAGATTTAGGGTTAGGGATTAGTTTTAGGTTAGCTGTATATTAGTTTAGGTATAGGTTTAGGTATATAGTTTTAGGTATAAATATAGGTTATGGTTTAGTTTTACGTCAGCTTTTGGTATAGGTATAGTTATAAGGTTAGTTTAGGTTTAGGCTTAGGTATAGGTTATGGTTTAGTTTTACATTAGCTTTAGGTATAGGTTAGGGTTTAGTTTTAGGTTACTTTTACATTATTTTAGGGTTAGATACAGGGTATAGGTATAGTTATAGGGTTAGTTTAGGTTTAGGTTAGGTATAGGTTAGCTTTAAGTTTAGGTTAGTGTTTAGGTTTATGTAATGGTTTAAGGTAGGTATGCATAGGTATAGGTTAGCTTTAAGTATATGTTAGCTTTAGGTTTAGGTTGGGGGTTAGTTTTAGGTTTCGATGCGTGACACTATAGCTTTCGTGCCTCGCAGGGGCTCGTCGGACCAGCCAAGGCATGACCCTTTCGCATCCATCTGCTACGAGATTTTAAGGCAAGATGCTTTGGACTACTCTCGCGGTCTCCTCAGCCGCCGATCTTGGCAATCCATCAGATGGTTCCAAGATTCTCTTCTTCTTTGGAAAAGAGGAGCCTGATGGAAGACTGCTAGCCCTCTTCTTCTTCTTCTTCTTCTTCAGAGGAAGACCTGGGAGAATCTTCCACTTGTCACTCCCAGCCATCTCTCTAATAAATCTACTCCCTTTCTTGCAGGATTTTTAGAAATGGTGGAAGAGAATGCGAATCGACAGGGCGTCGCTCTGGCTTTATCCTAACAGGCCTTGGGCAGCGCATCCACCATCGCGATAGTTTGCATTCTAGGACCCACATTAATGTTCGTGCCCTGACAATGCTGAGGGCTGATATTAACACGTGATTCCAGTGCTGCATCTCGGCCGTACACATGGCGCCATGGGTATTAACCACTTTATCATTTTTATTATTTTTCTTGCAGGTCGCGAGCGTCAGCCATATGGATATGGTCAAACCTCGATCCCAACGATTCAAAGCCATTTCCCTACAAACATTGATAACAATGTGTCTTAGCTACATTTGTCTGTGTGCCATGACCTCATTATTTCCAGCACAACATGCTTCTTTCAGGCACACAAACTGAAGATCCGCATGCTTCAGCCATCGCAGACCCCTAGAAGAATTACTAGAATCAAGAAATAAAGTTCTGCTTCCACTACTTTCAGCTCCTTCAGTGACCGACAGCAGAAGGACCACCAATGCGGACTCAGCAATTGAATATTTTACCTTCTTTCGGCAAATTCGGGCTGAGCTCTACTGCCTCCTACCTATAAAAGCTGTTGAACAGGCTTCAGGTGGGAAGGGGGAGGAGGCAGGAAAAAGGGTTAGATCAGCCACGATTTTATCCTTCTGTCAACTTGTACTAGAGCTTGAGATAAGGAAGCTCTTTCTTTCTTTCTCTCCCTTTTCTTTTCATATTGTACTGATCTTTATGACCACCCCTTTCTTTACTATTGAAATTACCTCGCTGATCACCTCGTGGACGTAGGGAATCTTCTCCCTGAATCACTGTAAATCTCTGTTTGTTGTTTTGGATGTATATTACTCTTATTTAAGCCTGAATCGTCAAGCATAGCTCTCTGCGTGCTGCCATTTCTTAATAATCTCTTTCTCTTTGTGTTTCTGAGGATTCTCTACTTCCCACGTCAACAGATTTAGGGTTAGGCCATTGGGCTTCGAACTTCAGGCTTTGACCTTTGGAATCAGGCTTCGAGCTTCAAGCTTCGAGCTTCTGGCATCGAGCATCGAGCATCGGACATCGGCCTTCGGCCTTCGAGCTTCGGGTTTCGGGTATTCGGCTAGGGCTTTGGGCTTCAGGTTTCATGTTTTGGCCTTTGAGATGCAGGCTTCATGCTTTAGGCTTTGAGGATCGAGCTTTATGCTTCGGTCTTGGGCCTTCATTTTAGACTTTAGGTTTCATGTTTTGGCCTTCAAGGTGTAGGCTTCATGCTTAAGGCTTTGGGGATCGAGCTTCATGCTTCTATCTTGGGCCTTCATTTTTTACTTTAGGCTTTAGGCTTGACCTTTTAGGCTTCAAGCTTTAAGCTTGAGCCTTTAAGCTATGAGTTTTAAGGTTTATGCTAGTGTTGACAGAGTTTGATCTTCAGGGTTGGGATCCAGGCTTGGGTTCTCAGGTTTCAAGCCTCAGGCTTCAACTTTGAGGCATTAAGCTTCAAGCTTCAGGCATGGGCCTATAGACTTCACCCTTTGGCTTTCGGGCTTTAGGTTTTAAGCTTCAAGCTAGTGCCTTCCGATTTTGATCTTCATGGTTAAGGATTAGAGCTTGGGCCCTCAGGATTCAAGCTTTGGTCTTCGACTCTTGGCCCACCAAGACTTGGGCTTAGGCTTTTGGGTTCTAGCTTTGGACTTTGAGCTTCGAGCTTCAAAAAACAAGCTTGGGCCGTCAGACTTTAGGCTTCAAGCTACGAGCTTCTGTCATCGAGATTCAGGCTTATGCTATGGCTTTTAACTTCGGGTTTTAGGCTATAGGTTAGAGATTCCGGCTTAGGCCTTCGGGGCTTGAGGCTTTGAGCTTCGACTTTTTTGCTTCAAGATTAGGGTTTAGGCCATTGTGCATCTAGCTTGAGCCTTTGGGCTTTGGACTTCGGGCTACAAGGTTGTGTCTTATGGCTTTAGGCTTAAGCTTATGGGTTTCAAGCTTGGGCCTTCAGGGTTGGGTCTTTGAACTTGGGTCTTTGGGCTTTAGACTTCAGGCTTAGGCCTTCAGACTTCGAGCTTTGGGCTTCCAACTTTTGTCTTCAAGCTCGGGCCTATGGGCTTTGGGCTTAATGCTTAGGGTTGGGACTTCAAGCTTGGATGTTTAGGCTTCGCGCTTAAGGCATTGAGCTTTAGGCTTTGGGTTTCGGGCTTTGGGATTAATGCTTAGGGTTGGGACTTCAAGCTTGGATGTTTAGGCTTTGCGCTTAAGGCATTGAGCTTTAGGCTTTGGGTTTCGGGCTTTGGGCTTCGGGCTTCGGGCTATTGGGGTTTGGGATTTAGGCATTTACCTTGGGCCTTCGGGCTTCGAGCTTAGGACTTTGGGCTTCGGGCTTGGGACATCGGACTTTAGGCTTCGCGCATCTAGCTTTGGGATTGAGCTTGTATGCTTCGGGGTTCGGGCTTTGGGCTTTGATCTTCAAGGATGGGCCTTCGAGCATGGGGCTTAATGCTTAAACCATTGGGCTTCGTGCTTTAAGTTCTGTCTTTGGGCCTTAAGCTTTGTTCCTGAGACATCTGGACTCAGCTATAGGCATCCGGCTTTGGCCTTCTAAATTGGGCCAGGGATTTTGGGATTAGGCCTTCAGGTTCTGGTGTTTAGCCTTGAGGCTTGGGCCTTCAAGGTTCGTACCTTGGACTTTAGCCTTGAGGTTCAGCCCTTGGACTTGAGCCTTGAGGTTCAGCCCTCAGGCTTCAGACTTCAGGCTTCAGGCTTCTGCATTCGGGATTCAGAATTTGGGCTTCAGGCTTTGGCCTTTAGGATTCGAGCTTCATGCTTAAGGCTTCCAGGATCTAGTTTTGTCCTTTGGGTTTGGGCCTTCTAAGTTTGGGCATTAGCCTTTGGTCTTCGAGCTTCTGGCTTAGGCATCAGTTTTGCACTATAGGATTTGAACTTTAGGGTTTAGGCTTTAGGTTTTGGGCATCGTGTACTAGGTATCAGGCTTTGGGTTTCAAAATTTAGGCTAGGGCATGAGCTTTTGGGCATGGACCTTTGAGCTTTGGTGTTGCAATTTTGGTCTTCGAGCTTTAGGATTTAGGCATCAATCTTGGACCTTTAGGTTGCAGTCTTGGGTGTTCGGTCATTGGGATTTGGTGATAAGACTTTAGGCTTTCGGCTTTTGCCTTTTGGTGTGTGCCTTTGGGCAAACGAAAAGATTTGCGAGAGACTAACAGGTTCCCTTAGGGCTGCTCTACCTAAGAGCACTTGCAATATTTTGTTTGTGAATGTAATTTTACACGTGCAGTCTTCAATGCTATACAGAAGCAATGAGCTGAAATAGTAGCATGGAACGATGTTTCAGGGCCAGAAGAGGCCAATTCTAAGCCGCAATCTTGCTCCTCATCACCCCCACAGCATGCACATTCTTGCCTAGTTAATAGCAAAAATAGGAAAAGAATTGAAGAATGCTAGAGCACAGACAATCCAACCAATAAATCCCATTCTGGCTGTCCTCTTCCGTCCCATTTCAGTAGTTAACCTTCCTCTCCTGCACAACTCGGGGCACAATTAGTCTAAGAGAAAGCGTGCTGCTTAACCCATCACCTCCAGCCCTCCTCATTGGCTTGGAGAAGGAGAGCTATTCCCACCAAAAAAAACCAAGACCTACTGATAATAGTAGGGGAGTTTTTTGTACTAACTTTTTCTCTACAAGTCTCTTCAATGAAGCTGAATCCAGCATGAGGTCGGGGCTATAGAATTGGCACCTAGTAGCTAATTTCAACTGAAAGCTGCCCCAGACTGCTACAGCTGCAGCAGTGCAAGCTGTAGCTACAACATTGCAAGCTACTACTTTCAGCAGTATGCACTGCTGCTGCTCTAGCAATAACAGCACACCCTGTTGCTGCAGCAGCGGAGAACAATTCTGCTGCTGTAGTAGCAGTTATTCTACTACTGTACTAGCAGCAGAACTTGCTGTAATAGAAGCAAAATGCAATTCTACTGCTGCTATAGCTGTGTTTACTGCTGCTGCAGCAGCAAGACCCCCCCCGACAACTAAACACCCAAGCTGCCCTCATCAGTGGCTATTTTGGCTGAACAAATCTGTTATCCCAAGCTCGCAATATTCAATTATTGCACCGTTTCCTTAGCAAACTGCAGGCATGAGTCAACAAAAATCCAGCAGACCCTCAGGCGATGAAAGCAGTGGCTACATTGTGCGACTCATGGAGAGCACGCAACATCGTGGCCACAATAAACACTTCCCATTGCCAAGAGTCATCATTGTACTTGTTCTTTTTAGCGAGGCCTAAGAACAACCTACATCCAACGTGGGGAACTGAGATCCTAACATCCTTGAAAGCTGTAGTAACCTCTCTGCTTCCCATTGGGATCCCCTACACCCGCGATAGATTAAGGTGAACTTTGATGGCTCTGTTAGACAAAACATTGACAGCTCCCTAAGGTTTGCTTCCTGAATTCTATTTATATAACTCGAGATGCTGCCTCCTGATTTTGACTTTGTAATCACTTGATAGAGATCGACCCCTGAAATAAAATCCATTTCTTCCTAAATAATTTTCTGGAAAACTGGTGCAAAGTGATGGCCCCACAACGCGTCGCCTATCCCTGCATTGCTCTCGCCCAAGCACGCTGAACTCACATGAGTTTTTCCAAAAAGGTATGCAACACTAGGACTTCCAAGGATATCACCCATCCTAGTACTACACTCTCGCCCAAGCATGCTTAACTGCGGAGTTCTGATGGGATCCAGTGCTTTAGTGCTGGTATGGTCGCACACATAAAGTTTACTTCCTGAATTCTACTTAGATCACCCATGACGCTGCCAGCTGATTTCAGCTTTGTATTCTACTGATAGAGTTCAGCCTCCGAAATAAAATTAATTTCTTTCTAATTGATTTTATGAAAAATCGGCACAACACGATGGGTTCCTAGTGTGTCGCCAATCCCGGCGCTGCTCCTGCCCAAGCAACTCACAAGATTTTTTCCAAAAAAAAATGCAACACGAGGAGGCCACCCATCCTAATACTACTCTCGCCCAAGCACGCTTAACTATGAAGTTCTGATGGGATCCGATGCTGGTACGGTTGCACCCATTTGGTTTGCTTCCCGAATTCTATTTAGATCACCTAAAATGTTGTTGCCCGATTTCTACTTTGTATTCTCCTGACAGAGTTCAAGCCCTCAAATAAAATTCTTTTCTTCTCAGCGCATAGCCCATCACGGCGCTGCTCCTGCCTAAGCACGCTAAACTCACTTGGTTTCTTCAAAAAAGGGATGCAACAAGAGGACATCCCAGGAGCTTACACATCATAGTACTATTCTCACCCAAGCACACTTAATTACGGAGTTCTGATGGGATCCAGTGCTTTAATGCAGGTATGGTCACACCCATAAATTTTGCTTCCCGAATTCTATTTAGATCACCCGGGACATTATCGCCTAATTTCCGCTTTGTATTCTCCTGATGGAGTTCGACCCTCAAAATAAAATTCATTTATTCAGAAATGATTTTCTTGAAAATCGGAGCCACGCGATGACTTTCTAGCACGTCGACCATCCCGGCGCTGCTCCTGTCCAAGCACACTCAACTCACATGATTTTTCCAAAAAAGAATGCAACACGAGGACTTCCCAGAAGGTCACTTATCTTAGTACTACTCTTGCCCGAGCATGCTTAATAGCAGAGTACCGATAGGATCCGGTGCTTCAGTATTTGTATGATCACACCCATTATTTAGATCAACTGGGAAGATGCCCCCAATTTCCGCTTTCTATTTTTCTGATGGAGTTTGACACTCAAAATAAAATTCATTTCTTCCTAAATAACTTTTTGAAAAACCTGCACAACGCAACAGCTTCCCAGCCCCTTGCCCATCCCGGCGCTGCTCCCACCCAAGCATGCTTAACTCACATGATTTTTTCAGAAAATAAATGCCACAAGAAGACTTCCAAGAAGGTCACCCGTCATAGTTATACTCTCACCCAAGTATGCTTAACAGCGACGTTTTAATAGGATCTGGTGCTTTAGTGCTGATATGGTTGCACCCATAATATTTGCTTCCTGAATTCTATTTAGATCACCTTGGAGGCTCCCGCCCTATTTTTGCTTTATATTCTCCATACTCCCACCCAAGCCCCAAAATAAAATTCATTTTTTCCTAAATGATTTTTTGGAAAACCGGAGCAATACGACAACTTCACAGCGCGTCGCCAATCCCGGTGCTGCTCCCGCCTAAGCACGCTTAACTCATGTGATTTTTTCTAAAAAAGAATGCAACACGAGGACTTCCTAGGAGATAACCCATCCTAGTACTACTCTTGCTCAAGTACGCTTAACTACAGATCTCTGATGGGATCCGATGCTTTAGAGCTAGTATGGTCGCACCCATAAGGTTTGCTTCCCGAATTTTAATTAGATCACCCAGGACGCTGCCACCCGATTTCTGCTTTATATTTTTTTGATGGAGGTCGATACCCAAAATAAAATTCATTTCTTCCTCAATGATTTTCTCGAAAATCGTATTATCCTGATAAAATTTGACCCCTGAAAAATTCATTTCTTTCTAAATTATTTTTCTAGAAAGCCGGTGCAACGCGATAGCTTCCCAGCGTGTCGCCCACCTTGGCACTGTTCCCGTCCATCCTGGCGCTTCTTCCGCCCAAGCACGAACTCACATGATTATTTTCAACAATAATGCAACACAAGTACTTCCAAAGAGGTAAGCCATCCTAATACTAGTCTCAACCAAGCACGCTTAATAGCAGAATTCTAATAGGATTCAACGCTTTAGTGCTAGTATTGGCGCACACATGAGGTTTGCTTCTCGAATTCTACTTAGATCACCCGGGATGCTGCCGCCCGATTTCTGCTTTGTATTCTCCAGATGAAGTTCGACCCCCGAAACAATATTCATTTCTTCCTAAATGATTTTCAAAAAAACCAGCGCAATGCGAGAGCTTCCCAGTGCATTGCTCATCCACGTGGGAGCCCAAGCATGAACTCATGTGATTTTTTTCAAAAAAGGATGCAACACGAGAACTTCCTATGAGGTCACTTGTCCTAGTACTACTCTCTCCCAAGCATGCTTAACAGCGGAGTTCTGATGGGATCCGGTGCTTTAGTGCTGGCATTGTCGCACCCATTAGGTTTGCACCCCGAATTCTATTTAGATCACATGGGACGCTTCCGCCTGATTTCCACTTTGTATTCTCCTGATGAAGTTCGACCCCCCAAATAAAATTCATTTCTTACTAAATAGTTTTCTGGAAAATCGGCACAACGCTATTGTTTCCTAGCTCGTCGCCCATCCCAGCGTTGCGCTCGCTTAAGCATGCTTAAATCACCAGATTTTTTTCCAAAAAACTAAGCAACACGAGCACTTCTTAAGAGGTCACCCATCCTAAACTACTCTTGCCCAAGCATGCTTAACTGTAGAGTTTTGATAGGATCCAGTGCTTTAGTGATAGTATGGTTGCACTCGTAAGGTTTGCTTCCCAAATTTTATTTAGATCACTAGGATGATGCCTCCCGATTTCCGCTTTGTATTCTCCTGACGTAGTTTGACACTCAAAATAAAATTCATTTCTTCTAAAATAATTTTTTGAAAAACCGACGCAATGGGATGGCGTTCCTATGCATTGCCCATTCTGACGCTGCGCCCGCCCAAGCACACTTAATTCACATGATTTTTTCCAAAAATTAATGCAACACGATGACTTCCTATGAGGTGACCCGTCCTAGTACTAATCTTGCCCAAGCAAGCTTAACGGTGGAGTTCTAATAGGATCCGGTGCTTTAGTGCTAGTATGGTTGCATCTAGAATATTTGTTACCCAAATTCTAATTAGATCAGTCGGGACACTGCAGCTATATTTTCACTTTGTATTCTTCTGACAGAGTTTGAGCCCCGAAATAAAATTCATTTCTTCATAAATGATTTTTTTGAAAATCCAGTGCAACGCAACGGCATGTCAGCACGTCGCCCATCCCGTCGCTGCTCCCACTCAAGCACGCTTAACTCATGTGATTTTTTTCAAAAAAAAATGCAACACGAGGACTTCCGAGGATGGGTTGCGTTGGCTTTGTAGTGCCTCGGCCGTCCCGCCGCTTCTCCCGCCCAAGCTTACTTAACTCACGTAATTTTTTCTAGAAAAAAATGCAACACGAATACTTTCTAGGGGGTCACCCATCCTAGTATTACTCTTGCCCAGGCAAGCTTAACAACAGAGTTTTGATGGGATCCGGTACTTTGTATTCTCCTAACGGAGTTCGAGCCCCGAAATAAAATTCATTTTTTTCTAAATAATTTTCTTGAAATCCGGTCGCTGCTTACGCCCAAGTGTGCTTAACTCACATGATTTGTTTCAAAAAAGAATACATCACTAGGACTTTTTAGGATATCTCCCATCCTAGTACTACTCTCGTCTCTATTTAGATCACCCGGGACGCTGCCTTCCAATTTTCACTTTGTATTCTTCTGATGCAGTTTGACTCTTGAAATAAAATTCATTTCTTCCTAAATAATTTTTTGAAAATTTGGCGCAACGAGATGATATCCCAGCGCGTCGCCCATCCCGGCGCTGATCCCACCCAAGCACACTTAACTCACATGATGTTTTCCAAAAAAATGATGCAATACGAGGACTTTCTAGGAGGATAATCATCCTAGTACTACTCTCGCCCAAGCACGGTTAATTAAGGAGTTCTAATGGAATCTGAGGCTTTAGGGCTGGTAATCTGGTATGGTAGCACCCGTTCGGTTTGTTTCCCGAATTCTATTTAACTCACGTAATTTTTTCCATAAAAAGATACAACATGAGTACTTCCCAAGAGGTCACCCATCCTAATACATCTTTGGGCTAGGGCCATTGCTTTCAAGCTTCAGGCATCGGGCCTTTAGGCTTAAGTCTTCGACATTGGCCCATTGGCCTTCGCACCCTATTCTTCGGGCTATAAGATTCTGTGTTCGAAATAACTATTCTATATCAAATAAGGGTAAAGTAAAATAATTATTCCATCTAAGTAAATGCATCTTGATTCTGCTAATGAACTTACTTGAGCTACATTCTACACCTTTAGAAAAACACAAAAGAAATTTAGTATTTTGTACATTTATTCTTCAGGCAATATGATTTTTGATTCAGACTTCAAGCATTGGGCATTGGGTTTGATCTTTGGGCCTGGGCCTCTGATGTTTAGACTTCGAGCATCAGGCTTCGGGTTTATGCTTTGGCCTTCGATCTTTGGGCATCATGTTCTTGGCTTTGAGCATGGACCTTTGAGCTTTCATATTGCAACTTTGGTCTTTGGGCTTTATGATACAAGCATCTTGCTTGGCCCATCAGGTTGTGGGCTTGGGCCTTTGGCCATCAGGCTTTAGGCTTAGGAATTTGGTCTTCGGGCTTGGGCCTTGAGGCTACAACATTGCTTTGGGCTTTAGCTTTCTGGTTAGGTTTGTGGCTTCATGATTGGGTCTTTAGGCTTTGGACTTTGGCCTTTGGGCTTCGAGTTTAGGCCTTGTGGCTTTGGGCTTGGGCTTTGGGCTTTTGGCTTCAGCCATCGGCCTTCGGCCTTCGAGCTTCAAGCTTCTGGATACGGTCTTTGGGCTTCGGGATTCATGCTTGCACATAGAGGCTTCAAGCATCAACCTTAGGCCATCAGGATTTGAGCTTCGAGCATGGGCTTTCGCGCTTTGGGCTTCAAGCCTCAGGCTTAGGACTTTTGGCTTTAAGATTCATGCTTTGTACTTTAGGCTTGGAACTTTGGCCTTTGAGTTTGAAGCTTCGAGAATTGAGCTTCGAGCTCCAAGCTTAGTCTTTCAGTACTTGGGGTTCTGGCTTCGGGCTATGGACTTCGAATCTTCGGCTTCAATTCAAGCTTAGGTCTTCTATTATTGGGCTTTGGCTATCGGGCTTTAGTTTTTTAGGCTTCAACATTGGGACTTTGACCTTTGGACTTTGTGCTTCGAGCTACAAGTTTTGGATTTTGGCCATAGGCTTTGGGCATAAGGCTTTCAGCTTTGTGCTGGTTTCCGTGGGAGCTAGAATTACCGCAGCTGCTAGCACCAGACTTGCCCTCCAATGGATCCTCGTTAAGGGATTTAGATTGTACTCATTCCAATTACCAGACTTGAAGATCCTGGTATTGTTATTTATTGTCACTACCTCCCCGTATCAGGATTGGGTAATTTGCACGCCTGCTGCTTCCTTGGATGTGGTAGCCGTCTCTCAGGCTCCCTCTCTAGAATCGAACCCTAATTCTCCATCACCCGTCACCTTCATGGTAGGCCCCTATCGTACCATCGAAAGTTGATAGGGCAGAAATTCAAATGATGCCTCGTCGGCACTAGGGCCGTGCGATCCGACGAGTTATCATGAATCAACAGGATGGCGAGCAAATGCTCTCATCAGCCTTTTATCTAATAAATGCATCCCATCCAGAAGTCGGGGTTTAGTGCACATATTAGCTCTAGAATTACTATGGTTATCCGAGTAGCACGTACCATCAAACAAACTATAATTGATTTAATGAGCCATTCGCAATTTCACAGTCTAAAGTAGTTCATACTTACACATGCATGGCTTAATCTTTGAGATAAGCATATGACTACTGGTAGGATCAATCAGGTAGCACAACCTTAGCGCAACTAGCTACATATCGAAGCCCCTCACCGTCATGGCCTAAGTGAGGCCGATGCGCAGTCATCGCTCATAACCAAAATCAAGGGCCAAGCAGTAAGATGCTGACGGCGCTCGTTGGGCTAAGTGCATGGGGATGCACACACTTGAGACCCGAATCCATCATGAATTGCAGTGCTAAGCAAAGCCAACGACCAGTCAACCATCAAGCCTTAAATCCATGAGCATGGCACACGAACCGAAGGTTGCAGCCTGGTTGTTACATGGGTTGCAACGGCCCCCCGGCCAAGCTAACGGGAGCTGCAAGTGCCTTCGATGAATCGATAGTGCTAAAAGCATGAGATAACTGTGGGTTCTCATTTAGCAAGCAACCGCGCCATCCATCAAAGACAAATGAAGCTATAACCGATGCACTGTGGAATGAGAACTCCCAATAATGCAAAGGTCTGCTGCCCAGACACAACAAGCCTATCACAAGCATAAAGGCGTATTGCCACTCATGCGTCTACATAGTGCTCAGGCCTATCCCAACCCAGGTGTGCCCAATGCTCCACACCGCCAGAGCATCTTGTCTTAAAAGCTCATAGCAGATGGATCGAGAGGGTCATGCCTTGGCTGGTCCGGCAAGCCCCTGCGAGGCACGAAAGCTACAATGTCACGCGCGAAAATGATGAATTCAAGCAACAGGCCCCATTTCCCGACACTGTTAGGAAACAGAAAATTGCAAAAAGCGCCACAGCTCTTATGATTGAGCACTTCGAGGACATTCAGGAAATCATTTCGATAACACCGTAATGTTCTTCAATCAATGCACTGCACTTTTAAAACTTCTACTGTTGGGGGGCCAGGAGACCTCTCCTCTCGGAGATCATCCCAATGCCAATCACTCGTTCCGATGCTGTGGCACTCACCGACAAGTAGTTGTGGTAAACACCGAGACTCGACGTAGAGATACCGATGTTCTTCGGGATGGTGCATTGTCATTGAAGGACCTGTCCCACAGCATTGTTGCAATTCTCTCGAGCGATTGCTAGGAGATGCAAGAGTCTCGCGGGAACCTCTCATTTGTTCGGGGGTACCATCAATGACCCTACAACACAACCCGCGGGATGCAATCCCAGGAGTACTGAGGGCCCCAAAAAGCTTACGCGGCCATAAGAGCTCCCAGGGAATCCAAATGCCTGCTAGACAACAGAATTCCCATACAATATTCCTAGGAAAACAATGAGCGTTCCTACAGAAGAATAGAACTCGGAGGGGAGGTCCTGCACTCCTCGGGAGCACCCACGCCAGCATTACGAGGGCAAAAAATCCCACGTCATAAGCACATCATTACAATTTTCTACGATCGAGGGTCGCAAAATGCTTACGCTGCCAGAGCCCCCAACTGTCATCGCGAAACAAGAGCACATTCCAACAACCTCTAGGGCACTTACAGGTAGTTCTCGAGAACACCAATTCTCCAACGCGAGGCACTTGTGGCTGACGTGTGGACAACACGAGGGTAATGCCAAAGACCGAATGCAGAGGAGGTCCTGGGGAGAGTGGGGACGCCGCGACAACACCGCGAGAGTAGTCCAAAAATCCCAATCCATCATTCGGCCACCTTGAAATGAAGTTTCGAATGGGCGACAAGCTGAATCCTTGATAAATAGAAGTTTGGGCCTTTAGGTTTGGGCCTTCATGATTGGGTCTTTAGGCTTTGGACTTTGGCCTTCGGGCTTCGAGTTTAGGCCTTGTGGCTTTGGGCTTGGGTTTCAGGCTTTTGGCTTCAGCCATCATCCTTCGACCTTCGAGCTTCAGGCTTCAAGATATAGTCTTTGGGCTTTGGGGTTCATGCTTGCACATAGAGGCTTCAAGCATCAACCTTAGGCCATCAGGATTTCAGCTTCGGGCATGGGCTTTTGCGCTTTGGGCTTCAAGCCTCAGGCTTGGTCCTTTTGGCTTTAAGATTCATGCTTTGTATTTTAGGCTTGGAACTTTGGTCTTTGAGTTTGAAGCTTCAAGAATTGAGCTTCGAGCTCCAAGCTTAGTCTTTCAGTACTTGGGGTTCTGGCTTCGGGCTATGGACTTCGAACCTTCGGCTTCAATTCAAGCTTAGGTCTTCCATTATTGGGCTTTGGCTATCGGGCTTTAGTTTTTTAGGCTTCAACATTGGGCCTTTGACCTTTGGCTTCGAGCTACAAGTTTTGGATTTGGGCCATAGGCTTTGGGCATAAGGCTTTCGGCTTTGTGCTGTAGGCCGTGGGCCGCAGGCCATGGTCTTTAAGCATTGGGCTTTGAGCTTTTGGCCTGGGCCTTCAATGTTTTGGCTTTGAGCTTTGGACTTTGAGCTTGGGTCTTCGATCTTCGGGATTTAAGCTTTAGGCTTTGTAGTCTTGGTTTTAGCTTTTTGGGCTTCTGGTTCTAGGCTATGGGCATGGACCTTCGAGCTTTGGTTTTGCAATTTCGGTCTTTGGGCTTTAGGATTCATCGTCAAGCTTGGTCTTTGGCCGTCAGGCTTTGGGCTTGGGACTTCAAGTTTCAGGCTTCCAGTATGGGCCTTCAAGCTTTGGGCATGACACTTTGTGCTTGTGCTTTGGGCTTCAGGCTTTAGGCTTCGGGCTTGGGCATTTGTCCGTCGGGCTTTGGCCTTCATGCTTAGGCCATCAGGCTTCGGCCTTTAGGCTTGGTCTTTAATGGTTTGGGGTTTCGTTTTTGGGCTTTGGCCTTTCGATCTCAGGCTTGAGGCTTCAGCCTTTTGCCATCTTTGTCTAGCCTTTGGCTTTAGGATTTGAGCTTTAGACTTTACTACCCGTGCTTGGGCTTCGGGCATAGGCCTTTGGGGCTTCAGCTTTGACCTTATGCCTTCCGGCTGTGGGCCATCTGGTTGTCGCTTCATGCTTCTAGTTTGAGCCTTCGAACTTTGGCCTTTTGGCATAGGCTTTTGGCATAGGCTTTAAATTTAAATATTGGACTTCAGGCTAAGGAATGTGGGCTTTAGTGTTCATGGCCTTTAGGTTACAGTCTTTTGGCTTAGGCCTTTGGGCTTTGGCTTTGACCGTAGGCCATTTAGTTGTTAGCCATGTGGGTCATGCTTCATTCTTCCAGTTTGAACCTTCCAGCTTCAGTCTTTTGGCATGGGCTTCTGGCATGGGCTTTAAATTTAAACATTGGACTTCAGGCTAAGGCCATTGGGCTTTAGTGTTCATAGATTTTGGCCAATAGACTTCTAGCTTAGGTCTTTGGCCTTCGGCTTTGATCTTAGGCCATCCGGTTGTGGGTCGTCTGGGTAATGCATCATGTTTTAGCCTTCAAGTTTGTGCTTTCATGGTTTGGCTATTAGGCTTCTGCCTTCTAGCTTCGGGCTTCAGGTTTCAGGCTTCAGGCTTTAGCTTTCAGGTTTTGGGCAGCTTTCACCCTTCGGCCTAGCACCATGTGTCTTCACGCTTAGCGCATCAGCCTTCAGGTTTTTGGGTTCAGGTTTGGGCTTTCGTGCTTAGATCTCGGCTTTGCATTACAGGGTCTGAGCAATTGTCTTCAGCTTCGGGAATTGAAGTTTGGCTTTTTTAATTGCGGGCTCTGTGCTTCAGGCTTGGGGATTTAGGTTTCGAGCTTAGGGCTTTGACTTTCATCCTTCAAGCTCTGAGCTCTGGGATTTGGGGTTTTGGCATCAGACTTTGACTTTTAGCTTTCAGGCTTCTGGCTTGAGCCTTTCGGCTTAAGCTTTTGAGCTTCAAGTTTCAAGCACCGGGCTTGGAATTTTGTGTTTTAGACTTCAATTATCAGGCTTTGGTGTTGGGTCTTTTGGCTTTAGGCTTTTGGAATTGGTTGTTGAGCTTCTAACTTCAGGCTTCAAATATAGAACCTTCATGCTTTGGGCTTTAAACTTGCTCTTTAGGGCTTTAAGCTTTGAACCTCGAGCTTGGGCTTCGGCCTTTGAAATTCGGGCTTGAAGCTTTAGACATCGTGGCTTAGTCTTTGGGCTTTGAATTTCAAGCTTAGGGCTTCATATTTTGGGCTTCAAGTTTTGAACTTAAGGCTTCGGGCTTTGGGCTATGGGTTTTAGGCTTCATGCTTTAGACTTTTAGCAACACGTATAGAGCATTGAACTTCAAGTTTAGGCATTCTGCTTTGGGCTTCAACTTTTGGGTTTTGAGGATCAGATTTTGGCCTTCTAGTTGGGGCTGTATGGCTTTAGGCTTTAGGCCTCAGGCTTGGGATTTTGTGCTTAGGTCATTGGATTTTGGGTTACGGGCTTTGAGGATATGTGCTCAACCTTTGGCTTTCGGGATTGTGCTTAGGTTTTCAGACTTTGAACTTCGACCTTCAGGCTTAGGCATTCAAACTTCAAGATTTAGGCTTTTGGATTTTATCCTTCAAGCTTTAGCCTTCGGGTGAAGCCTTCCAGTTTTTGGTTTCGGGCTTCGACTTTTAGCCTTCGGACTCTGGGATTGAGCTTGAGCCTTCAGACATAGGAATTTGGGCTTGGACCTTCAAGCTTTGGGATTTGAATTAGGGCCTTAGGGCTTCTGGCTTGGACCAAAGGGCCTTGGGCTTCAAGCTTCAAAGTTAGAGCTTCGAAATTTGGCTGTCATGCTTTAGGATTTAAGGCTTTTGCCTTCAAGCTTTAAGCACACAGCTTTGGCCTTTAGGCTTCAAGCTTCTGTTAAAGGACTTTGGTCTTAGATTTTGAGCTTCGGACTCTGAACCCTAAACCCTGAACCTCGATTCCCCAAGCCCGAAGGCCCTAGTGCAAAAATTGAACTTGAAAGGCCCAAGCCCAAAGCCCGATGCTCAAAAGGGAAAGCCCAAAAGCTAATGGGTGAAAGCCCAAGCCAGAAGCTTTAACATTTGAAGGCCCATGGTTAAATTCCGTAGCCTGTAGCCTGAAGTCTAAAGTTCGAAGCCTAAAGCCTGAAGCCCAATGCCCAAATGCCAAATCCCGAAGCTTGTAGCAAGAAGTTCGAAGCTGTTAACGCGTGGCTCTGGCGTTGCATCTCAGCCATACACGTGGCATTCTAGGAAGTCCAACCCCTCTTCTTTATCATTATTTTCTCCTTGCAAGAGTCCAACCTCGTGGATGGGGTTTAATCAACCATCGGGTCCGATGTTCTAGTTGTCTACCAGTAACATCGATGACGACGTTCCCTAGCTTCGCCTATCACTATCGGCGTGCCATGATCGCACTATTTCCAAGGCACCATGCTTTCCCCTGGAGTACAAACCAAGGATCCACATGCTCAAGCTGACGTGGATCCCTAAAATGATCACCACAATCGAGAAGGCTAAGCTCCTCAACCACTACTTCCAGCTCTCCCAGTGGCCGATAGCGGAAAGACCACCAGGACAAATTCAGTGGTAAAATACTCATATCCTTACGGGAAACCAGGGTTCTACTGCATTGCACCTATAAAAGCCAGTGAACAAGCCATGACAAAGAGGACAGACCAAAAAAAAAAAGAAACAAGAAGGTGGTGAAGAAACCAGGGTAGAAGCAGCACTTCTTTTCTTGTTTTTCTTATGCTAGAGCCCCATGGGAGGAGCTCTCTCTCTCTCTCTTCCTCTCTCCCTAGCTCACTGAATATTGTACTGGTCTTTCCGGCTATCTCTTCTCTCTTCATAGTGGTATCCTTGACTCGATCACTCAGTGGACATAAGGGATTTCCTCTCCAAACCACCTTAAATCTTTGTGTGCTTCTCTGGATGTCTTGACTCTCTACGTGTTGTTATCTTCTAAAACTCTCTCTTTTTCAATCTTTTTTTCTCTCTCTTTTTCTTGGGATCTCCCACATCTCACATCAATTTTTTCTGGTGCTTTCATTGAGACCTCCGGGAAGATGGTGGCCAGGACGCACAGAACCAATTATGCCGCCCACAATACAAATACAGATGAGCCTTCTGTCCGGGCACTTGGGGATGGAGCTTCAACTTCGACTTCTCGTCGCCGCACCAAATCCACTTCTTCTTCCCGAGGCACTCGCATCTCAGAGATACAGGAGATGCTTGCAAACCTCACCGACTTGGTCACTGGCCTCCCAACCTAGCAGGCCATGATTCTCAGGCAAACCTAGCTAGTCTACGCTGCTGTACTTCCTCCTTTACTGGTAGTGGCTGCTCTTGTGCCTCCTTTACCGATAGCTGCAGCTCCTGTAACTCCTCCGCCTATAGCGGTGGCTCCTGCACCTCCATCTCTAGTTGTAGAGGTCTTTGCACCCTTGCCACCTGTTGTGGGAGCCTCCGTCCAGTCATCTGGTTCCTCTCAGCTACCCAGATGCCCATTTCCCTCTCAGGACGTTCACCAAAATCATCACCCGGCGTCCATTACCACCTTCTGCTTTTCTTCCACTGGCCTTTCCTCGCTTGATGGATTCTCTTTTCCTAGGTGTTCAGGCCCCCCAGTATGGTCCTGACCCTTTCTTCAACCCTGTAGACAGCAATGCCCCTTTTGCTGATTCCATCCTGCTGGCCCCAATCCCAGAGGACTTTAAACTGCCTCGGTTCGAAGCTTATAAAGGCACAACTGATTCTTGTGAGCACATCTAGGGGTTTGAAGCTGCGGTTCGCTACCGTCAACCGAATGAAGCCACCAGGTGCCACCTCTTGGAGAATATTCTGAAGGGGGCAGCATTCAGTTGGTTCATCAAACTCCCCAGAGGTAACATCTTTTCCTACGAGCATTTAAAGTGGGAATTGATCGCACGCTTCATCGGCTGAACCCGAATGGTCATTTCTGACATGCTGCTCTTTAATATTAAGTAAGGCGAGAGGGAAAGCCATCAAGATTACACCAACCATTTCTTCACCGCAGTGGCGAAGGCTGAGGACGTTGATCTTGCTATGGGCACGCACAACTATCAAAGGGGACTCAAGAGTGGGGATCTGTCCAAATCCCTACACCTAGCCAAACCTCAGAGTTACCTAGAGTTGGTGGCCAAGGCCAGCCAATTCATGCTTCTGGAGGAGCTGAGTCCTCTCCCCCCAATATTTTTGGACCCAAGAAGGAGAAAAAGAGGAAACATTGGAGCAACAAACTCTCATCCATGATGACACACATGGCCAAAGGTCGTGGTAGAGACGAAGGGAAACCGTGGCATACCCAACAACAGAAGCATTTCTATTCTCAGCCGCTCACTGAAGTCTACTCAACGACCGTAAAACAAGGCTAAGTTTGACTTACAGGACCCAAACCAATGCCCCCGGCCGGGGTGGATCTAGAAAACTACTGTGAGTTCCACGGGAACTATGGGCATAGGCTTCACAGATGTGCGCCCTAATAGTTCTGCTTAACAAACTGGTGGATCACGGTATGCTGAAGGAGTTCATATAGATGGCGCCAACCTTCAATAATGCCCAGAAGGGAAAGGTCCTCAAAGATATCGGAGCTCCCGCTAAGACTCCATCATCTCCGGGCCCCAGACAGCCGGTCTGCCCTTATCCTCCTGCCACGAGGACAATCAATATCATCTTTAGCATTGATCCCACTGCTGCTCACCGCCAAGAAATTGAGGTCGGCAGTATCTCACACCAGCATTCTTCCTCCATCCCACTTACTTTTGCCAAGAAGATCTACCCCAACAGGGCAATCTTCATAACGTCCTAATTGTGATCACTTCCCATATCGCCGATTTCGATGTTCGGCAAGTACTCCTCGACTTTAGGAGTGCAGCTGATATCCTATTTGAATTTGCCTTCCTCTAAATGGGGCTCAAGAAAGTGAACCTTCTCCGAGTAGGGACCACTTTGCTAGGTTTCTTCGGGGAAAGGGTTCAACTGCTAGGATTCATCTCTCTGCCCATCTCTTTCTATGATGACAATGGCTATGCCATGAGCATGGTGAACTTAACCATCATCAGAGCTAAGTCAGGCTATAACATCATCCTAGGAAGGACAACTCTCAATTCCTTCAGGATGGTGATCTCCACACTACACCTCTGCGTGAAGTTCCCTATCTCTAGTGGCATTGTAACCGTTAGGGAGATATCAGGCAAGCCACCCGGTGCTTCCAGATCGCCGCGTAGCTCGTCATCAATCAGCTGGACCCCAAAGAATCCCATCCCATTGTACCACAAGAGGGGGTCATAAATGTAACCTTGGGAGGGGAAAACTCTTTAGAAGTTGTAAACATATCCTTTTCTATGAATGACAAGCAACAACAAATGTCACTGTCTTGCTTTCTAAGTACATCAATGTCTTTGCATGATCTCCTAAAAATATCTTGGGCATTGACAGTGCTATCTACGAGCACCACCTAAACATATCTCCTGATGTCACTCCCAAAAATAGAAGAAGAGGGTTTTGGCAGGAGAAAGGCAGAATGCCATCGAAGATGAGGTCAACAAATTACTGAGAGCAGGCTACATCAGAGAAATCCAGTACCCACAGGGGCTTACCAATATTGTCATGGTGAAGAAGGCCAATGGGAAATGAAGGATGTGCGTAGACTTTCGAACGTTGAATCAAGCTTGCCCCAAGGATACATATCCTTTTCCATGCATTGATGTGATGGTGGACTGTACCTTCGGGTATGAGGTAATGAGCTTTCTCAGGGTACCATCAAATCCGGATAGCTCAAGAAGATGAAGAAAAGACTGCCTTCATTATGTATTGTTACAATATTATGTCCTTTAGTCTCAAAAATGCTGGCACTACTTACCAGTGCATAATTGATGCTGTGTTCAAAGGGCAGAGAGGCAGGAATCTTGAAGCATATATCGATGATATCTTGGTGAAGAGCAAAAGCATGAAGGAGCACCTTGCCGACCTCAAAGAAACACTCGATACTCTCTGAAAATTCAACCTCAAACTCAATCCTGCCAAGTGCACTTTCAGGGAAGTCTCAGAGAAGTTTTTGGGCTACTTGATCTCAGCCAGAGGAATAGAAGTCAATCCAAACAAGATCTCGACGATCCTAAGCATGCCCTCTCCCTGAATGGTGAAGGAAGTTCAAAAACTGCACTGATGGCCAAAACACATGATGAAAGCGATTCTGAAAAAGATCTTGAGGTAAGTGATTTTTTAGTGAATGATATGCAAGATTTTATTTGTAAGTTAATGAATGAGTTAAAGTTATCCAAGTCTAAAGTTAAAGGGCTCCATAAGGAGTTAAATTTTCTTAAACTTGAGAGAGAGTTTTTAATTAACACTTTATCTTCTACGACCTCTCAAGTGACTTTAGATGAGAAATCATGTGATTTTTCTCAAGTTGAAAAACTTGAAAAAGAAAATCATGATTTTAAATCTAAAGTTGAAAGCCTTAGAAAAGACCTTGAAGTATTCAGTAAGGGGTCCAAGTATCTAGATATGATGCTTGAAAACCAAAGAGCAGTATACAACAAGGCCGGATTGGATACGATTCCACTCATAAGGAGAAGGCTTATACCTTCGTGATTGTGAGAAGCCGAACTAACTCTCTCATTAAGCAATCTTTAAGGTCACTCATGTCTTTGAATCTATCTAGAGGACGTGGTCATAAGAAAGGATTAAAGGCATGGGTACCTAAGAATTTAGTGCCTAACTCCATTGGACCCAATTGTTTTTTAGTACCAAAATCTTTAGTTTTTGTTTGTAAATAGGTGTGCTTGAGGAGTAGGGTTGCCGGCAACCTATGGTATCTTGATAGTGGTTGCTCACGTCATATGACTGGTGATGCCTCAAAATTTTCCTCCATCAAATTTAAGAATAAAGGTAAGATTTCTTTTGGTGATAATAGTCAAGGATCTATAGTAGGTTATGACTCAATTCTTGTAAAACCTAATTTATTTCTATCAAAAGTACTATTAGTTGAAGGTTTGAAATATAACCTCCTTAGTGTAATCCAATTGTGCGATAATGGCTATTTAGTAGAATTTCATTCTACTAAATATATTATCAAACACATTGAGTCCGACTTCACCATTTTAGTTGGTAGTAGAGATGAAAATGTCTACACAATTGACTTACCCATTGCTACTTACAATTCTGTTAAGTGTTTGATGTCAAAGAAAGAAGAAGCTTGACTATGGCATAGGAGAATGGCACACTCCAATATGAAGCTTCTCTCCAAGCTCTCAAAATATGATCATGTGGATGGACTTCCCAAAGTGAAATATGAAAAGAATAAATTATGTGATGCATGCCAAGAAGGTAAGCAAACTAGATGTTCACATAAGGCCAAAGATTTGGTAAGTTCTTCTCAACCTCTTGAATTACTTTATTTAGATTTATTAGATTCGCATGGATTAGTGTCAATTGGCAGTAGTAGGTATATTTTAGTTATTGTTGATGATTAGAGTAAGTTTAGTTGGACACTATTTCTTGGACATAAAAATAATACTCTTGAAAGATTCATTATTTTTTGTAAAAGAGTTGAAAATAAAAAAAGTGTCAAAGTCAACCGGATTCGTAGTGATCACGGTGGTGAATTTGACAACTTTAATTTTCAAAATTTTTGCAAAGCTAATGGATATTTGCATGAATTTTTTAATCGTAGAACACCTCAACAAAATGGAGTTATGGAAAGGAAAAATCGAGCTCTTCAAGAGGCAGCACGTGCCATGATTAATGAATACTCGTTGCCTAAATACTTTTGGGTCGAAGCTATTAGTACGGCATGTTATGTCCAAAATAGATTGTACCTTAGACCTCTTTTGATGAAAACTCCATATGAACTTTGGAATGGAAAGAAACCTAAGATCCACTACTTTAGAGTGTTTGGATGTAAGGTTTATTCTTTAAATACCAAAGATCATTTGGGCAAGTTTTCACCAAAAGCAGATGAAGGAATTTTTGTTGGATATTCCCTCACTAGTAAAGCTTATCGTGTTTATAATAAGTGAACACTAGAAATTGAGGAAACACCCAATGTCACATTTGACGAATCTAACTTTGTTTATCCAAGATATTCCCCTGTAGATGATGACATTGAGGAGGAGGTAGCCAAGAAGTTAAATCAAGTCCAAATTCATGGGCATATGGATGAACTAAAGGATCAAGTTCAAAAAAAAGGTGAAACAAGCTCATCCTACACCTATGCTCCACCTCCACCTCAAGCTTGGAAGGTACTTCTTAAACACCCTTTAGATCAAGTTTTAGGTGACCCATCTCATGGTGTGAAATTCAGGTCATCTTTATACAATTAGATAGTAATTTTGTATTAATTTCTCAAATTGAGCCTAAAAGTATCGATGAAGCATTGGGCGATCTAGATTGGATTATTGTCATGCAAGAGGAACTTGCTCAATTTGAACGCAATCAAGTTTGGGAATTAGTTCCAAAACCGGATGATTACCCAATTATTGGTACTCGTTGGGTTTATAGGAACAAATTAGATGAAAATGGGGTCGTGGTTAGAAATAAGGCTAGACTAGTGGCCAAAGGTTTTAACCAAGTTGAAGGTCTTGATTATGAAGAGACGTATGCTCCTGTAGCTCATCTCAAGTCAATTCACATTCTTTTGGGATTTGCCGCACATCGTGGTTTTAAATTATATCAAATATATGTGAGAAGTGCTTTTTTGAATGGTTTTATTAAAGAACTTGTTTTTGTTAAACAACCACCAGGTTTTGAGAATATTGATTTTCCTGATCTTATTTTCAAACTAAAGAAAGCACTTTATGGATTAAAACAAGCTCCGAGAGCTTGGTATGAGAGGCATTCAACTTTTTTAATTTCTAAAGGCTTTAATCGTGGAACAATAGACCCCACATTGTTAATAAAAATATAGATAAAGATATTTTCATTGCACAAGTTTATATAGATGATATAGTTTTTGGTTCCACTAACAAGGTTTTCTTGAATGAGTTTACCACTCTCATGGAGAGTGAGTTTGAAATGAGCCTTGTAGGTGAGCTTACATTCTTCTTGGGATTACAAGTCAAGCAAACTAAAGAGGGTATCTATATCTCCCAAGAAAAATATGCCAAAGAACTAGTGAAGAAATTTAGCATGTAAAAATCAAAGGAGATAGCTACTCCAATGACAACAAATATAAAGCATGACAGCGATGAAGGAGGTAAGTGCGTTGATCAAAAATTATATAGAAGCATGATAGGGAGTTTGCTCTATTTGACTTCTAAAAGATCCGATATTATATTTTCTGTTTGTCTACATGTTAGGTTTCAATCAAATCCAAAAGAATCACATTTAGTTGCCATTAAGAGAATTTTGAGGTATTTTAAGGGTACACTTAATGTAGGCTTATGATATGCTAGAACAAGCATATTTGATTTGATTGGATATACTGACTCAGATTACGCAGGATATAAATTAGATAGAAAAAGTACTAGCGGAGGTTGCCAATTTCTTGGTTCCTCCCTTGTAAGTTGGTATAGTAGGAAACAAAATTGTGTGGCATTGTCATCTACTGAGGCTGAATATGTTGCAGCTGGTAGTTGTGTAGCCCAACTCTTATGGATGATGCACACCTTAGAGGATTATGGTTTGACCTATAGAAATGTGTTAATTATATGTGATAATGTTAGTACAATAAACTTGACCAAAAATCTCATAAATCACTCTAGAACTAAGCACATTGAAGTGAAACATCACTTCATTAGAGATCATGTAGCTAGAGGTGATATAGTATTAGAACATGTTGGATCTAAAGCTAATTTAGTTGATATCTTCACCAAACCTCTCCCGAAAAATAAATTTATAAATTTAAGGAGAGAATTAGGAATGTGCACAATAGGATACTAGTTTGATCACTTCAACTAATCTATATCAAACCATAGCATTGTTGAACCCTTCGCATGCTTTATATGCACAAAATGCCTAAACATGGATTGCTTCATATACTTTTTATAATATTATTGAGTTGTGCGTAATTCATGTTATTTCTATCATTTTATTTAGTGCAGCTCAATTATTATTTTTATATATACTCCAGATAGTTAAAATTGCTTTGACATCAAGTGCTTAAAATCTTTAGCACCTGCCAACGTTCATACCAAAAATCACATGAGCATGTTCATTTTTGATAAATTTAGACGGCTTAATTAAAATTGAGATTTGTTTTGGGACAAGTCAACCTATAGGATCAAAATCTCCATTTAACTTTATTTTGAGCTGAAATTTTTCTTTACTCTTAGGGGATGATGATAAATGTGTCTGCAAATCTTCAAATTTTTCGTTTTTATTTTTTGAAATTTAAAATTTAAAATTATTTTTTAACAAACTGCAGTTATAGGAAACCCAAAGGCAACCTCAAGGCGACCTGAGGGCGACCCCAGGGCGATTCGAGGGCGACCTGAGGGTGACCTCCGGGCGACCCGAGAGCGACCTCAAGTGAAACTAAATATTTATTTATTTTGTTTTAACCCTCCCAAACATCAACGCCCTCGCTTCATCCTCTCTGCACTCTTCATCTCCCCGTCGCAGTTGCCATCGTCGTAGTCGTCGCCATCTCCGACAGCATCATCGCCAGAAAAGCTCGCCACCGACAGAAGATCCAAGCCCTCTCTCGCCTTTCTGCTCTCCTGCTCGACGCCGTCACCGTCGGCGTCGCCAGCCATGCCCCGTCTCCGCCGTGCCCTAGATTGCTGCCAAACCGCTGCAGACGACCGCCACCCCACCGGAGATAGTGACACCATCCACAACGAAAGTTGGTGAGCTTCATCATTGTCGTCCTCATGCGTTTCGGCTGCATTTTTCCGCTTCAAATCTTGCAGCCACCACCCTATCCCCAACGATCTTGCTTGGCTGCCGACGAATGCATCACTGTTAATTGGATCATCACACTGAGCCCTTTCACCTTGGTTCTCCACCTTCTACAGAGCTCATCGTTCTCTCTGAGGTCGATTTCCTTTCTTTGTTATCTCTCTTAGTTTATCTGTTTTAGAATTTTATTACAATGGTGTCACCGAAAAGAGTCTTCAAATGACTCAAGAGAGGTCTTAGAGCACCATACTTAAGCCCGACCTTAGAACCCTCCTCCACATCAGCTCCACCCTCACCTCTACCTGATTTTTCACCGATTCAGTCTCCACCTCAGCCCATCCCAAGAAGATAGACTCAGAACCCTTACCATTGACTCAACTCCACCTCGTCTTAGTTTTAAGAAAAAGGCACTAGTAGTCAGGACCTATCTCCCCTATGCTATTCCCTCATCTTCTGTTGGTCCTTCTTCCTTTACCCAATCTCTACCTGCTGTGAAGAATGAAGCAGCAAAATTGAAGAAGCCCTCTGTCGCCAAATCAGAGAAAGCTGCAGCAGAACCTAAAAAGCTTGCAGCAGAACTAAAGAGATCTACAGCCAAGTCTAAGATTGCTGCAGTGGAGGCAAAGAAATCCACCACAAAGATGGAGAAGCCTACAGCAGAAATAAAAAGTACCTCTGCACAATTGGAGAAGAAGAAGACAGGTCTAGAACCTCATCTTGTCTTCCACTCAAATCGCAGGGATCGACTCAGACCAAGATTTGGCACAAAGGTTTGCACGCCTCATTCCTCAAAACCTACTATTCCTCCTCCTGTTGTAGAGATCTCTGAAGAAGAAGAAAAGAAGACCTCAAGAAGGAAAGGAAAAGAACCAGCTGATCAATCCATTCCTTTACCCAAGACTCATCAGTCCTACATCAAAAAATTCATGAAGGCAGTCAAGAATACTCCTATTCTGAATGTTAGACCAATCAAAAGGGAAGGGGTCTCTTCTTTCATCAACCAAGTTATTGATCGTCATGGTTGGGAGAAGTGGCTGTCCTGTTATCGTCCCTATTATCCTGATGTAGTAAAACTCTTTTATGCCAATCTAGAGATAGATTTAGAGGCTAGGACTCTCACCTCTTCTATTCTAAACATCCCTATTAAAATTTCAGCTCAGAATCTCATCAACTACTATGATTTTCTGATCCATGATAACCCCATTACTCTAGAAAATCTCAAAGTTGATCCTATCACATTCTTAGATGTTGAAACTATTCTGGGTATAGTCTTGAATACAATCCTCCTGGAGTCAAGAAGCATGTGGCTAGAAAGATCAAACATTTAGCTTCTTGTAGTGATCAGGCCAAAACACTTGGCAGAATACTACAAGAATGCTTTCTTCAAATTCATGGTCACAAAGATGAGTGGACTAACTTGCATCAAACTGCAGTCTACCATCTGCTTCAAGGAAGATCTCTAGACACTATAGGGATTATCTTCCATAGCCTAAAAACTGTCGCAATGTTGCTCAAAAGAGCAAATATATGCAAAGTTTTCACTATGGCAACATCATTTGTGACTTTCTCTCCATTCATCATGATGTGAATCTATCAGGCTTTCTCAAAGGAGCCAGATATTATGGCTTTTCCCAAGACAGCTTCAAACTACACCAACCCAAGCCTTCCTTCAAAAATGTTGCTGCCAATCCAGATCAAAGAGCCCCAACATCTCCTTCTTTCTCCTCTCACAAATCTGCCCATCCTTCCACTTCATCTCCCTTTACATCCCAGTTTGCCAAATTCATTGTTGACTCAATTGAGACTATTGGAGAGCTAGGTGAATCCAATAGCCAAAAACTCCTTAGCCTCCAAGTCATATGTGTTGAACCCTTTGATTTTGATGACAACAATTAATTTAATTGTTATAGACTAATCCTCTTGTTTAGTGTGTTAACAGATTACATTATCTCATATGAGGATTGAGTCCAAATTAAAGTCCAGAGAAAAGATAGATCTCAATGGAATTTTTATTGTTTTCTTTTCTAGGACTATTATGTAAGCATGTGCATATTTGCCAAAGTTTTTACTCGAGTTTTTCCTTTTGGTTTTCTAGTTAAGAAAACCTTACTCTCTTTCGTATTTATCATGTTTGATTGTTTAAGTGAAAATCTCTTTTCAACTTATTCATGTTAAGTAATTAGAATTGAGAGTGTAGCTCACTAAATCTATTGATTCGAGTTTGAAGCTTAACTCAAAGTTTAATACTTATCAA
>KZ451896.1:1327018-1352544 GCA_002786265.1 Apostasia shenzhenica
ACTTGGGCTTTTGGGCTTCTGACTAAGGTTTTTAGCCTATAGGCTACAGCCTTCAAGTTTCAAATTTTAGCTTAGATGATTGAGTTTCAATCTTCAAGGTATAGGATTGGGCCTTTAGGTTTTAGGCTTCTAGCTTCAAGCTTCAGGCCTTGCGCTTTGGACTTCTGGCGATGGGCATCGACCTTCGGGATTCAGGGTACTAGCTTGGGCCTTTGGTCATCAAGCTTTAGCCTATGGGCCTTGGGTTTGAGCTTTTGGCATTTGGGCCTTCAGCTTTTGGGCCTTCAGCTTTTGGGCTTCGACATTAGTCCTTCTGCGTACGAGTTTCAATATTTGGGCTCATGCTTGGGCCTTTGCGCTCAAGCTTGGGCCTTTGGGCTTCGAGCTTTGGGCTTCCGACTTCAAGCTTAAAGCTCTGGATTTCGTCCTTTCCTGCTTTTGGCTTCGGGCTTTGAGCATGGGGCTTCAGGATTCTAGCTTCAGGCTTCAGACATGGGCCTTCAAGCATTAGGAGTGGGCTGATGGGGTTTACGCTTTTGGCTTTACACTTGTACCTTTGCACTTCGATCTTCAAGGTTATTATTTCAAGCTCGAGCTATTGGCCTTTAGGCTTCAGACTTTGGCTTTCGGGCTGCAGGATTCATGCTTAGGCTTATGAGCTTCTGGCTTGGGCCTTCGCGCTTCTAGCTTCAAGCTTTGAGCTATGAGCTTGGGCCTTTGGAATTTAGACTTAGGGTTACAGGCTTTTTTTTAGATTTAGGCTTGAGCCATCAGGGTTTGAGCTTCAGGATTGGGCTTCAGGCCTAGGCCATCGGGCTTCAAGCTTCTAGCCTATGGCTTTAGGCTTGGGCCTGTGGACTTTAGACATCATGCTTTGCGTTTGGGACTTCAGGTTTCCAGATTCAAGCTTAGACCTTTTGACTTCGGACTTTAGAGTTTGGCCTAGGGCCTTTGGGCTCCGAGCATTAGGCAACAAGCTTGGGCCTTCAAGTTTAAGGCTTTGAGCAAGGGGATTCAGACCCAAGTCTGAAGCCAGAAGCCCAAATCTTTTAACTTAAAGCCTGAAGGCCCAAGCTAGAACCACGAACCTGAATGCCCATGCTAAAGCTTGATGCCCAAAGGCTGAAGCCCAAATACTTGGTGGCCAAAACCCGAGGCCCAAATCCTGAAGTTCGAAATTCGAGGCCCAAATGCCCAAGCCTGAATCCTAAACCCCAATTCTCAAGGCTTTTGGCTTTCGCCTTTTGGCGTGTGCCATTGGGCTTTTGGTATGACCTTTTGGGCTTGGGGTTTGGGCTTCGGGCTTCGAGCTTCGAGCTTTAAGCCTCGGGCTATGGTCTTTGGGCTATGGTCTTCAGGCTTGCACATGAAAGGTTCAAGCTTCAGGCCTAGGCTATCGAGATTAGAGCATCAAACATGGGCTTTTGCGCTTTGAGCTTCAAATTTCATGCTTGGCATTTGGGCATTAGACTTCATGCTTTGTATTTTAGGCTTTGGCCTTTGGCCTTAGCGTTTGAAGCTCTGGGATTTGAGCTTTGGGCTTCAGGCTCTGGGCAAAGTCGTTTAGTATTTGGGGTTTAGACTTCAGAGGTTGGCTTCAAATTTTGGGCTTTAGTATTTAAGCTTAGACCTTCGGTCATTGGGCTTTAGGATTTAAGCATAGACCTTCGGTCATTGGGCTTCAATCTTCAGGCATGAGCTCTAAACATCGATATTGGCCCTTTGGCCTTTTCACTCTGTGCTTCGCGCTTTAAAATTTTGGATTCATGCTTCAGGTGTTGGGCATTGGGCATTAATCTATGGGCTAGGGCTTTTGTTGTTTAGGCTTCGAGTTTTAGACTTCGAGCTTGGGCTTTCGAGCTTTGAGATTTAAACTTCAGAGTTTGGGCTTTAAGCTTAGCTTTTGAATTTTGGGTTTCATGTTCTAGGCTTTGGGCATGGACCTTCTAGCTTTGGTATTGCAATTTTGGTCTTCGGGCTTTAGGATTCAGGCATCAATCTTGGGCCTTCAGGTTGCAGTCTTGGGCCTTCAGTCATCAAGATTTGGGGATATAACTTTAGGGTTTCGAGGCCTCGGCCTTCGAACTTTGGCCTTTGGGATTCAAGGTTAGGCCTTCGGTCTTTGGGCTTGTGTTTTTCGGTTGAAGTTTTTGGGCTTAGACCTTCAAGCTTTAGGTTTTAGCATTAGGTCTTTGGCCTTGGTACTTTGTGTTTTAGGCTATAAGTTCTGGATTTAGGCTTTGGGCTTTGGGCTTTGGGCTTTGGGCTTTGGGCTTTGGGCATTGAGCTTTGGGCCTAGGACTTTGATGTTTAGGCTTAGAGCATAGAATGTCTAGTTTGGGCATTCAGGCTTTAAGATTTAAGCATCAGGCTTTAGGGTTTAGGCGTTGGCCTTTGAACTTTGGGCTTTGTGTTCTAGGCTTTGGGCATGGACCATCGAGGCTTGGTATTGCATTTTTAATCTTTGGGCTTTGGGTTTCATGCATCAAGCTTGGGCCTTCAGGTTGCTGGCTTGGGCCTTCAGTCGTCGGGATTTGTGCGTAGCACTTCAACTTTTAAGCTTCTGGCGTAGGACTTTGGGCTTTAGGCATGACCTTTTAGGCTTGAGCTTTGGACTTCGTGCTACGTCATTAAGCTTAAACATGGAGGGTTCAAGCATCAAGCCTAGGCTTTCAGGATTTGAGATTCAGGCATGGGTTTTTACAGTTTGGGCTTTAAATTTAAGGCTTGGGCATTTGGGCATATGCCTTAGAGTTTGAAGCTTTGGCATTTGGGCTTTAGGCTCCGGGCATAGTTCTTCAGTATTTGGAGTTCAGGCTTCGGGGCTCGGCCTTCGAACTTTGTGCTTTAGGATTCAATCATAGGTCTTCATTCATTGGCCGTCGGCCTTCGAGCTTAGGCTTTCGAGCGTTAGGCTTTGGGCTTATAAATTCAGGTTTGGGGGGTTCAAGCTTTGATCTTCAGTCTTTCAGGCTCAGTATTGGGTCTTCGACTATTTCAACTTGAGCTTTTGGCCTTCGGGCTTCTAGCTTTGGGCTTAAGCATTCATGCTTTAGACATGAGCAATCGAGTTTAGGCCTTTTGGCTTAGAGCTCAAGCCTTCGAGGTTTTTGCTTCAAGATTAGAGTTTTGGCCTTCTGGCATAGAGCTCAGGCCTACAAAGTTTTGGCTTCAATATTATGTCTTTAGACTTTTGGCTTTAGGCTTCAGCTTTAAGGTTGGGCTTGGGCCTTTGGGCTTCAGGATTCGGCCCTTGGGTTTCGAATTTAGGCCTTATGGCTTTAGGCTTAAGAATTTGTGCTTCAAGGTTCGGCCATTGGTGTTTGGCCTTCGAGCATCAAGTTTTCAGGAATGGTCTTCGGGCTTCGGTCTTGGTTCATGCTTGGGCCTTCAGGCTTTAGGCTTAGGCCTTCAGAATTTGGGCATAAGCTTTTGTGCTTCGATCTTTTGCTTCGGGATTTCAGGCTTCAAGCCTTGGGATTTGGGCATTAAGTTTTGTACTTTCGAATTTTGGCCTTCAGGGTTCAAGCTTCAAGCTTGGGCCTTTAGTTTCAAGCTTCATGCTTCAAGCTTGGCCCTTTAGGCTTTAGGCTTCATCTCGGGTCTTTAGACCTCAGGCTTTGGCTTTCAAGCTTCGCATTTCAGGGTTTAGGCTTGCACCTTTAGGGTTTGATCTTTAGGGTTAAGGATCCGAGCTTGGGCTCTCAGGCTTCAGGCTTCAAGCTTTAGCTTTTGTCCTTTTTGATTCAGGCTTTGGCCTTTGAGCATTTGGTTTAGGCCTTTAGGCTTCAGGCTACAGGCTTTTTGTCTTCGCAATTAAGGCTTGGGCCTTTAGCGTTCGAACATCAAGCTTTGGACTTCGGGCATTCTTCTTTAGCCTTCAAGCTTGGGTATACATGCTTCGGGTTTGGAGCTGCAAGCTTTGGGTTTGGGACTTTGGGTTTCAGCATTTTGGTTTGGGCCTTTGTACTTTAGACTATGCGAATAGGCTTTCGGGCTTTGAGCTTTGCGCTTTGCGCTTGAGCAATCGGTCTTCGAGCTTTGAGATTAGACCTTTAGCCTACTAGATTCTAGCCTAAGCTTTGGACTTCAGCCATTGGCCTTCGAGATTAGATGTTTGGCCATCGGCATTCAGGTTTTGGTGTTCATCCTTCGACTTTGAGGCATGAGCCTTCAGGCTTTGGGCTTTGGGTTTTGGGGACACACTTCTAAGATTTGGGTTTAAAAAATGGGTCTTCGAGCTTTAGGCTATGGGTTTTAAGCTTGGGCCATTGAGCTACAGGCTTCAGGCTTTGGCCTTTATGCTTTGAGCTTTGGGCATTGTGCATCAGGTTTTTGCCTTTGAGCTTCGGGTTTTGACTTTTGACCTTCGAGCTTCGACTTTCGGCCTTCGGGCTTCGACATTCAGCCTTTAGGCTTCGACATTCAGCCTTCGAGCTTTGGGTTTGTGCCTTCGGTTTTGAGCTTTGAGCTTTGAGCTTGTGCCTTTAGGCACTATGCTTCGAGCTTTGAGCTTGTGCCTTTAGGCACTAGGCTTCGAGCTTTGAGCTTGTGCCTTTAGGCACTAGGCTTTGATCCTCGTGCAAGCTTCGAGCTTCAAGCTTGGGCATTCGGACATTGGACTTAAAGCTTTGGGATTTTACCTTTAGGCTTTCAGCCTAGGGATTCATGTTTGTGTCTACTGATTTTAGTCTTCAAGCTTGGGCATTCGAGCAATAGAGATTTTAGCTTCGGACTTCGGCTTTTAGGCTTTTGGCATGAAGCTTCGAGCTTCTGCCTTCGGGTAATGGGCTTGTAACTTTGGGTTTCATGCTTTTGGCTAGTCACTTCGAGTTTCAGGCTTCAGGGTTCAAGCTACTAGCTTTGTGCTTGGGCCTTCGGGTTTTCAGCTTGGGCTTTCGGGCTTCTGGGCTTGGGCTTACGGGCTTCTTGGGATTTCGGGCTTCTAACTAAGGTTTTTAGCCTATAGGCTTCAGCTGTCAAGTTTTAAATTTTAGCTTAAATGATTGAGTTTCAAGCTTCGAGGTTTGGGATTGGGCCTTTAGGTTTTAGGCTTTTAGCTTCAAGCTTCGGGCCTTGGGCTTCGAACTTCTGGCGATGGGCATCGACCTTCGGGATTCAGGGTACTAGCTTGGGCCTTTGGTCATCAAGCTTTAGCCTTTGGGCCTAGAGTTTGAACTTTTGGCATTTGGGTTTTCAGCTTTTGGGCCTTCAGCTTTTGGGCTTCGACATTAGTCCTTATGTATACAAGTTTCAATATTTGGGATCAAGCTTGGGCCTTTGCGCTCAAGCTTTGGCCTTTGGGCTTCAAGCTTAAAGCTCAGGCTTTCGTGCTTTCGGCTTCGTGCTTTGAGCATGGGGCTTCAGGCTTCTAGCTTCAGGCTTCAAGCTTCAGGCTTTAGACATGGGCCTTCAAGCATCCGGAGTGGGCTGGTGGGGTTTACAATTTTGGCTTTACACTTGCGCCTTTGCACTTCGATCTTCAAGGTTATTATTTCAACGTCGAGCTATTGGGCTTTAGGCTTTAAACTTTGGCTTTCGGGCTGCAGGCTTCATGCTTAGGCTTATGGGCTTCTGGCTTGGGCCTTCGCGCTTCTAGCCTCAAGCTTTGATCTATGATCTTGGGCCTTTGGGATTTAGGCTTAGGGTTAAAGGCTTTTTTTAGGTTTAGGCTTGAGCTATCAGGGTTTGAGCTTCAGGATTGGACTTCAGGCCTAGGCCATCGGGCTTCAAGCTTCTAGCCTATGGCTTTAGGCTTGGGCCTGTGGAGTTAAGACATCATGCTTTGCGTTTGGGACTGCAGGTTTCCAGATTCAAGCTTAGACCTTCTGACTTTGGACTTTAGAGTTTGGCCTAGGGCCTGTGGGCTCCGAGCATTAGGCAACAAGCTTAAGCCTTCAAGTTTAAGGCTTTGAGCAAGGGGATTTAGGCCTAAGTCTGAAGCCAGAAGCCCAAATCTTTTAACTTAAAGTCTGAAGGCCCAAGCTAGAACCACGAACCTGAATGCCCAAGCTAGAACCACGAACCTGAATGCCCATGCTAAAGCTTGATGCCCGAAGGCTGAAGCCCAAATACTTGATGGCCAAAACCCGAAGCCCAAATCCCAAAGTCCGAAATTCGAAGCCCAAATCCCAAAGTCCGAAATTCGAAGCCCAAAAGCCCAAGCCTGAATCCCAAAACCCAAGTCTCAAGGCCCAACCATGTAGCCAAGTCCCAAGCTTGAATCTTAAAGGTCGAAGCCCGAAGCCTAAAGTCCTAAGCATAAAGCCCGAAGACTGAAGCTAAAATCACAAAGGCCAAAGCCTGAAGACTGAGCCTAAAATTAGAATGCCCAAGCCTCAATCTGAAGCCTAAAAGCCAAAGCTTAAAGCCCAAATACTCATACCAGAAGCTTGAAGCCTAAAGGCCCTAGAAAAAGCCTGAAGCCCAAAGCCAGATTGCCTAAACGAAAAGCCAGAGTGCTGAAGGAAAGCCCAAGCCCAAAACCCTAAGCCCGATGCTTGAAGCCCGTAGGCCCATGCTCGAAGCCCAAAGGCCAAAGCTAGAAGCTCATAGGCCCAACCCAGAATCCCAAAGCCTAAACATTAAAACCCGAACCTCGAATCCCGAGGCCCAAGCCTGAAGTGCGAAGCCCGAAGCTCGAAGGTGCATGCTCGAACCACAATGGCCTAAGCCAAAATCTCAAAGCCCAGCACTCGAAGCCCAATTTCCATAGATCGAACCATGATGGTCGAAGCTTGAAGCCGAAAGCTGAAAGCCCAAAGACAAAATCTTGAAGCCCATGCCCGAAAGCCTAACCTATAAGGTCCAAGCTCGAAGGCCCAAGCCTGAATCTCGAAGTTCGAAGCCCGAAGCGTGAAGCTCGAAGCCCATTGTCCTAAGCTCGAAGCCTGAAGGCCTAAGCCCGAAGGCGCAAGCCTGAAGGCATAAGCTAGAAGCACAAAGTCCTAGGCTAAAGCCTGAAGCCTGAAACTCGAAGCAAGAAGGCCCACCCCTGAAGCCTGAAACCCGAAGCAAGAAGGCCCACCCCTGAAGCCCTAAGGCCTAAGGTTGATGCTCTAAGGTGGAAGGCTCAAGCCAGAAGCACAATGGACTAAACTCAAATCCTGGAAGCCAAAAAGTTGAAGCACGATGCCTCAACCCCCAAGGCCCCAAGCCCAAATTGCTAACCCCGAAGATTGAAGTCTAAAGGTGCTAGCTTAAATCCTAAAACTCAAAGCTTGTATATCAAAGATAGATGCTCGTAGCTTGCAGCTTAAAGCTTGAAGGCCCAAGCTTGTCCCTCAGAGCCTGAAGCTCAAAGTCCCAAGCTAGAAGCCCAAAAGTCTACACCTAAAGCCCAAAGACGTAAGCTTGAAACAGGAAGCCTGATGGGCTAAGCCTTAAAGCCCGAAGCTCAAAGTCCATTACTAGAAGATTAAAGCCCAACGCTTAAAACATGCAGGTCAAAGCCCGATGCCCAAAGTGTTAGGCTCGAAGCCCAAAGGCCCAAGCTCAATGCCCAAAACACTAAGCCCGAATGCTCAAAGTCTGAAGCAGGAAGCCCAAAAGCCTAAGTCCAAACCTTGCAGGGCCAAATGTCAAAGCCCAAAGATTGAAGCCAAAGGCCTAAGCTCTAATCCTTCATCGAGAAGATCAAAGCCCTTCAACTAGCTTGAAGCTGAAAATCTAAAGCTCGAAAGCTAAAGCGTGAAGCCTTTATGCCCAAGCTTGAAGCTTGAAGCTTGAAGCCTAATGTCTCAAAGTCAAAGCATAAGGCTTGAAGCCTGAGAGTCAAGCCTGAATCCCTAATCCCAAAGATCAAAGCCTATCAACGCTAGCCTAAACACTAAAACCTGTTGCCTAAAGGCTCAAGCCTAAAGCCTGAAGTACAAAAGCCCAAGCCTAAAGAGCCTGAGACCCAAGCTCGAAGGTTAAAGCTCGAGACCCAAGTTTGATGCACAATGCTCAAAACACGTAAACTGAAGGCCCAAGCTCGCAGCCCAAAGTCCTAGACTATATTTCTGAAGTTTGAATCTCGCCGACCAAAATCCAAAGCCCAAAGATCGAAGCTTGAAGCTTGAAGTATGGATCATGATGGCCCAAGCTTGCATCTTGAAGCATGAAATCAAAAAGCCCAAGATAGAATACTAAAGCACGAAGACCAAAGCCCAAAGCCCAAATACTGAGGCTTGTAGCCCAAGGCCCAAAGCAGAAAGCCCAAAGCCCAATGGTTGAAGCCCGAAACACAAAGTGCGAAGGCCAAAGGGCCAATGTTAAAGCCTAAAGCCTAAAGCTTAAAGGCATGAATGCCAAAGCCTAAAAGCCCAAGCCCAAAGACCAAAGCCCAATGACTGAACTCGTAAGCTTGAATCTTGAAGCCTGAAGTTCAATGGTCCACCCCGAAGCCTGAACACCAAAGACTATGCTTGGAGCCCGAAGCTCAAATCTCGAAGCTTCTAACTCTAAGGCCAAATGCTAAAGCCTAAAATACAAACCATAAGCCCTAATGTCCAAATGCATAAGCCTGAAATTTGAAACCCAAAGCACAAAAGCCACTACTTGAAGCTCAAATCATGATAGCCTAGGCCTGAAGCTTGAACACTCCATGTGCATGCTTGATGATCGTAGCCTGAAACCTGAAGCTTGAAGCTCGAAGCCCAAAGACCAAGCCCAAAAGGTCATGCCCAAAGCCTAAAGCTCGAAGTCCCAAGCCCAAATCCCGATGACCGATGGCCCAAGATTACAAGGCCCAAGCTTGATGCCTAAATCCTAATGCCCGAAGACCGAAATTGCAATACTAAAACTTGAAGGTCCATGCTCAAAGCCTAGAACCCTGAAGCCTGATGCTTAAATCTTAAAGCCTGAATGCCTAAACTCGACATTTGAACTTCATTGTTTAGGCGAGTTTTGAAGTTCAATCTTAGGCCTTTGGGCTTTGAGATTTATGCTTCAGGGTCTAGGCTTTAGCCTTCCAATTCTAGGATTTGGGCATGGACCTTCGAGCTTTAGTTTTGCAGCATCGGTCTTCATGCTTTAGGATTTAGGCATCAAGCTTGGGCCTTCAGGATGTGGGAGTGGGCCTTTGTCTGTTGGGCTTTGAGCTTGGGACTGCAAGCTTCAAGCTTTGGATGTGACCCTTCCAGCTTTGGGCATGACCCTTTGGGTTTGGGCTTTGGGCATTGGGTTTTAGGCTTCGAGGTTGGTCATTCGTCTATCCAGATTTGGCCTTCGGGTTTAGGCCATCGTGCTTCAGCAGGCGTTTAGTGGATTGTGCTTTGATATTCTGGATCTAGCCTTCCAATTTTGGGATTGATGATTCGGCCTTTAGACTTTGTGGTACGGGTTTTTGGCTTTAGAATTTGAGCTTTAGACTCCAGAAATTGTGCTTGAGCCTTGGGGCTTCAGGATTGGGCTTTGGGTTTGATCTTCAACCTTCAAGATTTCAGGCTTGGTATTGGGCCTTCTAACTTTTGGGATTGAGCTTTTGGCCTTCGAGCATTCGAGCTTCGGGCTTCAGCCTTTGAGTTAAGGCCTTTTGGCTTAGAGCTTAGGCCTTCAAGCTTTTTGCCTCAAACTTAGGTCTTTAGGCTTCTAGCTTTGGCCATCAGGCTTTGAGCTTTGGGGTTTGGATTGGGGCTATGGGCTTTAGCTTTTTTATCTCAGACATTAGGCTTGCGCCTTCAAGCTTGGAGATTTGAGCTTTAGGCTTCGACTTTTGGTCTTGTGGCTTCGAGCTTGGGCCTTCGGGCTTTTGGCTTTAGGCTTAAGAATTTGGGCTTTTAGCTTTGGACAATGGCCTTCACCCTTCCAGCTTCAAGCCTCGAGCAATAGTCTTCGGACTTCAGTCTTCAGGCTCGCACAAATAGAGTTCAAGCATCGGCCATCAGGATTCGAGCTTCAAGCATAGGATTTTGTGCTATGGGCTTCAAGCTTCACGCTTGGTCATTTAAGCTTTAGGCTTCATGCTTTGTATTTTTGGATTGGGCCTTTAGCCTTTGGGATTAGAGCTTTGGGCTTTGAGTTTAGTTGGTGTTTGGGGTTCAAGATATTAGCTTCGGCCTTTAAACATTGTGTTCGAGCTTTGACATTCATGCTTTTAGGCTCGGTCTTGGTTCTTCGACCTTTTGACATTGAGATTTTGGCCTTTGGGCTTCGGGCTTCAGTATTTGAGCTTTGGACTTGGGCCTTCGAGTTTAGGCCTTCTGGCTTAGAGCTTTTTTCCTTCAAGCTTAGGTCTTTAGGCTTTTGCTTTGGCCATTAGCCTTTGAGCTTCTAGATTTGAGCTTTGGGCCTTCATGTTTGGGCCTTTGAGTTTTATCCTTCAACTTTCAGGTTTCAAGTTAAGGCCTTGTGGGTTCGTGCATGGGCTTCGGGATTTTGGCTTCAGGGTAAAGAATTTAGGCTTTTGGCTTGAGCCATTGGCATTCGGCCTTCGAGCTTCAGGCTTCGGGATACGGTCTTCAGGTCTTGGTCTTCATGCTTGCACATAGAGGGTTAAAGCTTCAGGCTTAGGGCATCAGGATTTGAGCTTCAAGCATGTGCTTTTGCGCTTTGGGTTTCAAGCTTTGGGCTTAGGTATTGGGGCTTTAGGCTTCATGCTTTGTATTTTAGGCTTTGGGCTTGAGCCTTCAAACTTTTGACTTTAGGATTAAAGCTTAGGCCTTTGGTCATTGGGTTTTAATCTTCGGGCTTGGGCTTTCGAGCTGTAGGCCTTTAGGCTTTAAGCTTTAGTAGTGGGCCTTTAGCCTTTGGACTTTGTGCTTCGTGCCATAAGTTCTGGATTTGGGTTTTGGGCTTTGGGCTTTTGGCTTTAGGGTTGGTCCTTCAATGTTTAGGCTTTAAGCTTCGGACTTCAAGCTTGGGCCTTCCGGCTTTGGGATTTAAGCTCTAGGCTTCAGGGTTTGGGCTTTAGCCTTCGAACTTTGGCTTCGAGTTCTGAGCTTTGGGCATGGACCATCAAGCTTTGGTCTTGCAATTTAAGTCTTTAGGCTATAGGATTCAGGCATCAGGCTTGGGCTTTGGATGTCAGGCTTGGACTTTGGGCTTCAAGCTTCGGGCTTTGGCATTCGTCTGTAGGGCTTTAGCCTTCTGGCTCAGGCCATCAGGCTTCAGCCTTTAAGCTTGGTCTTTACTAGTTTGGGGTTCGATTTTTGGGCTTAGGCTTTCCGATCCCCAGCTTGAGGCTTCAGCCTTTAGCCTTCATTGTACAGGCTTTGGCTTTAGGATTTGCACTTCAGACTTCACTAATTGTGCTTGGGCTGCGGGACTTTGGCCATATGCTTTGCCTTTGAGCTTGCGGGTTCGAACTTTGGTCTTCAACTTTCGGCTTTGAGGTTTTTGCGTTCGAGCTTTTGGCTTCGGACTTGAGCCTTTGTGATTCAAGCTTCGATTGTTGATCATCGAGAGGCTTCAGGTTACATCTTTTGGCTTCTGGATTTGGGCTTGAGGCTTCGAGTTTAGGACTTCAGGGTTGGGCATCTGGCTTGGCCCTTTGCACTTTAGGCTTCAGGATTTGGATTTTTGGTTTCAAGCTTTGGGCTTTGGGATTTGAGCTTCGGGCTTCAGGTTTTAGGTTTCAGGTTTTGGGTTTCGGTGATGAGGCTTCGAACATAGAGCTTTAGGCTTTGGCATTCGGGATTTGGGCTTAGTTCTTCGAGCTTTGGGCATTAGGTTTTGGGCTTTAGGGCTTCAGCTTAGACCTTAGGCCATCAAGGTTTGTTTGAGCTTGGGCATTTCGGCTTTGGCTTAGACCTTATGCCATTGAGGTTTGTACTTCATGCTTCCAGCTTGGGCCTTCAAGTTTCAGGATGTGGGCCTTCATGTTTCAAGCTTTGGGCCTTCAAGTTTCAGGCTTTGGGCTTTGGGCTTTAGGCTTGAGACTTCATGTTTGGGGCTTTGAGCTTTGGGTTTGAGCTTTGATCTTCAGGCTTCCAGGCACAGTATTGGGTCTTCGACCTTCTAACATTTAGCTTTTGGCCTTGAGCTTTAGGCTTTACACGAGCCTTCGAGTTTAGGCCTTATGGCTTAGAGCTCAGGCCTTCAAGGTTTTTGCATCAAGGTTAGGTCTTTAGGCTTTTGGCTTTGGCCAACAGCGTTTGAGCTACGGGCTTTGGGCTTCGAGCTTTGGGCTTTAGCTTTTTGGTTGGGCTTGGGCCTTTATGCTTGGGCCTTTGGGCTTTAGGTTTCGAGTTTAGGCCTTGTGGCTTCGGGCTTAGGTTTCTGGCATTTGGCTTTAGGCTTAAGAATTTGGGCATCTAGCTTCGGCCATCAGCCTTCGGCCTTTGAGCTTTAGGTTTCTGGAAACGGTTTTCTTACTGAATTTCGTCTTCTAGTTTGCACATAGAGGGTTCAACCTTCAGGCTTAGGCCATCAGAATTTGAGCTTCATGCATGGGCTTTTGCTCTTTGGGTGTTGCGCTTCAGTCTTAGGCATTTGGGCTTTTGGTTTCAGGCTTTGAATTTTTGTCTTAGGACTTCGGCCTTTGCGGTTGAAGCTTCAGGATTTAAGCTTTGGGCTTCGGGCTTAGTTTTTGAGGTTTAGGCTTTGGGCTTGGGCCTTCAAACTTCAGCCTTCAAGATTCAAGCTTAAGCCTTGGGCCTTCGCACTTTGTGTTTCAGGCTGTAAGATTCATGATTCAGGCTTCAGGATTTGGACACTGGGCTTTGGGCATTGATCTTTGGGCACTGATCTTTGGGCACTGATCATTGGGCCTGGGCTTTTGATGTTTAGGCTTTAAGCTTCGAACTATGAGCTTGGGCCTTCGGGATTTGAGATTTAAGCTTTAGGCTTCGGGCTTCAGCCTTCAAACTTTGGGCTTCGGGTTCTAGGCATTAGGCATGGACCTTCAAAATTTTGTATTGCAACTTTGGTCTTTGGGCTTTATGATTCAGGCATGAAGCTTGGGCCATTAGGTTGCTGGCTTCGACCTTTGGTCGTCGGGCTTTGCGCTTAGGACTTCAAAACTGGAAGCTCGAAAGCCAAACACCAATGGCCGAAGCTTGAAGCACAAATTCTTAAGCCTAAAGCCACAAGGCCTAAACTCGAAACCCAAGGGCATAATCCTGAAGCCCAAAGGCCCAAGCCCAACCTAAAAGCTGAAGCCCAAAGCCAAAAGCCTAAAAACCTAATCTTGAAGCCAAAACCTTGTAGGTCTGAGCTCTAAGCCAGAAGGCCAAAACTCTAATCTTGAAGCAAAAACCTCAAAGGCTTGAGCTCTAAGCCAAAAGACCTAAACTCGAAGGCTCATGTCTAAAGCATGAATTCTTAAACCCAAAGCTAGAAGCCCGAAGGCCAAAAGTTCAAGTTCAAAGAGTCGAAGACCCAATACCGAGCCCAAATGTTTGAAGATCAAAGCTTGAACCCCCAAACCTGAATTTAAAAGCCCAAAGCCTGATGCTCAAAAGCCTAAGCCAGAAGGCCGAAGCCCAATGAATGAAGACCTTAGCTTGAATCCTAAAGCCCAAAGTTCGAAGGCCGAACCCTGAAGCCTGAACTCCAAATACTGAAGAACTATGCCCGGAGCCCAAAGCTCAAATGCCAAAGCTTCAAACTCTAAGGCCAATGCCCAAATGCCCAAGCCTGAAATGCCAAAGCTTCTAGCATGAGCCTTCAGCTTTGGGCATGATTCTTTGGGTTTGGGATTTGGGGTTCGGACTTCGGACTTCGGGCTTGTGCATTCATCCATCGGGCTTTGGCCTTCGAGCTTAGGCCATCAGACTTCAGCATTTAGGTTGGTCTTTAGTGTTTTGAGCATTAGTTTTCCAATTTTGGGCTTGCTGAATAATGTTTTTAGCCTGTGGGATTTTCTGGGACTTTAGGACACCCGAGATTGCATCTCATGCAAGGAAGCTTCGGGATTGCTTGGCTTCAAGTGAGCCCCCGAGCTGCCTATGAGTCTCTCGCATCGCGTAGTATCACGCAAATGATGGACGGGGATCTTAGGATTGCCCTCGCGATGTTGTCACGGTGTTCTTGAAGACCCCAAGTTTTCATCGGGTCATTAGGACTTCGGGGCAATGTGCTTAAGGGTTCGAGCTACTAGCTTTAGGCTCGGGCCTTTTGGTTTTTGGTTTGGGCCTACTGACTTTGACTTTCGACTTTCATGCTTCTAGCTAAGGTTTTTAGCCTACAGGCTTCAAGCTATGAGCTTTGGGATTTTGCCTTTGGGACTGGGCTTTAGCCTACAGGCTGCGGGCTTTTGGATTAGGCCTTTAGGCTTTGGGCTTTAGGTTTGGGGCTTTGTGCTTCAGCCTTTGTGCTTAAACCTTTAGGCTTCGACCTTTGTGCTATGAGATTCAGGATTTTGCCTTTAGGATTAGGCTTTGGCCTTCGGGCTATGGGCTTTTGTGTTAGATCTTTAGGCTTCAGGTTTCAGGCTTTGGGCATTAGGCTTGAGGTTTTCGGGCTTGGCCCTAAACCCTAAACCCTAAACTTTGGCTTTCGGGCTTGGGCCTTCAAGCTTTAGGTTTTAGGTTTGAGCCTTCAGGTTTCATCATTTGGCTTTCAAGCTTTGATTTTTAGGCTTCAAGCTAGCGCCTCTTGGCTTTGATCTTCGTGCTTAGGCGCTTGGGCTTCAGGCTTTGAGCTTCAGCTTTATAGCTTTGGGATTGGGATTTGGCCTTCAGGTTGCGGGCTTTTGGGTTACGCCTTTAGGCATTGGGCTTCAGCTTTCGGGCTTTAGGCATTAGGATTCAGCTTTAATAGCTTCAAGCTTAATGCTACAGGCTTCAAGTCTTAAGGAAGGGACTTCAACTATTCAATCCTCTGGCTTGGGCTTTTGTGCTTTAAGATTTGGGCTTTTGTGCTTTAAGATTTGGCCTTTTGCCTTTAAGCATAGGGCTTGGGCCTTCGGGCTTTGAGCTGCTGGCTTCAAGTTTTGCTTTCAACCTTTTAGCTCCAGGCTTCGAGCTTTGGGCTTCGGGCTTCGGACTATCAGCTTCATGCTTTGGGCTTTGGGATTTGGGCTTCAGGCTTCAAGCTTTAGGCTTGAGCCATTGGGATTTGGCTTTCGAGCTTGTACCTTCAACCTTTCAATTTCGAGCTTAAGGCATGCACTTTTGTGCTTTGAGCTTTGAGCAATAGGCTTCAGTGTTCTGGCTTTGGGTTAGGGCCTTCGGGTTTGGGGTTCAAGGTTTGGAATTGGTCGGGCCTTAGCCTTTGTCATTCATGCTTTGGCCTTTGGCCTTCAAGCTTCGAGCCTCGGACTTTAAATTTCTGGCTGTGGGCATTGATCTTCGAGCTTCAGGAATCTGGCCTGGGCCTTTGGGCTTCGAGCATGGCCCTTTAGGTTTTGGGCTTCGAGCTTCGGGGATTTGAGCTTCGGGCTTCGGGCTTCGACGATCTGACTTTTGGCTTCAAACTTATACCTTTGAACTACGGGCTTATTACTTCGAGTTTCAAGCTTCAGGCTTGGGGCAACAAGATTCAAGTTTCGAGCTACTAGATTTAGGCATGGGCCTTCGAGCATTGGGCTTAGGAAGACTTCCGGCTTGGTCCTACTAATTTGAGCTTTGGGCTTGCACTTTTAGGCTTCTGCTATGGCATTTAGGCTTCTTTAATTGGCCATCGACCATTGGCCTTCAGCCATCAGCCTTTGGGCTTTAGGCTACGGGCTATGGGCTACAAGCTTTAAACATTAGCCTAGATGATTGAGCTTCAAGCGTTGAGAGTTGAGGTTCGGGATTGGGCCTTTAGGCTTTGGGCTTCTGGCTTCAATCCTAATAGGCCTTTGGCCTTCATCCTTGAGGCTTCGGGCCTTGGGGTTCGAACTTCTTTCTACGGGTAATGACCTTTGGGCTTAGGGTTTGGTCTTTTGGCTTTTGGGCTTCAAGCTTAGGCCTTCTACGTACAAGTTTCAGCCTTCGGGCTTATGCTTGGGCCTTTGGGCTTCGGACTTAGGGCTTCAGGCTTTGAGCTTAAAGCTCAAGCATTCTTGCTTTCAGCTTCGAGGTTGGAGCTTGAGCCTTCAGGCTTTAGAATATTGCTTTCGGGGTTCAGGTTTTAGGCTTTACACTTGCAGCTTCAACCTTCAAACTTCAATGTTATGGCTTCTATCTTGGTTTTTGGGTTTCAGGCTTCAAGATTCAGGCCTAAGATTTTGGGCTTCTAGCTTGGACCTTTGAGATTCTAGTTTCAAGTTTTGAGCTATAAGCTTGGGCCTTTGGGTTTTAGGCTTCGAGTTACAGGCTTCTTTGTTCGAGATTTAGGCTTGGACCTTCGGGATTCGAGCTTCGAGCTTTAGGCTTGGGCCTTCCGGTTTCAGGCCTTGGTCTTTGGGCTTCAATCTTCTACCCTTAGAGTTCAAGCTTGCGCCTATGGGCTTCAGACATCAGGCATTGGGTTTGCGACTTGAAGATTCCAGATTCAAGCTTACGCCTTTGAAATTTGGACTTTGGACTTTGAACTTTGGCCTTTGTGCTCCAAGCTTTGGGCATAAGGAGTACCCGTCGAACATCGAAATCGGCGATGTAGGCGACGACCACAATTGGATCATTGTGAGCATGAAGCCTAAAGGATCAAGCTCAAAAGCTAAATCCCAAGGCCTAAAGCTTGAAGCCCAAAGCTTGAAGAACTAAGCCCAAATCCCAAATGCCAAAGCCTAAAGCTCCATGCTTGAAGCCTCATCCCCGAAACACCAAGGCCCAAGCTTGAAACCCGAAACACAAAGGCCCAAGCTTGAAACCCGAAACACAAAGGCCCAAGCCAGAAGCCCAATGCCTGAAGTCCTAAACTCGAAGCATCAAGCCCAAATCCTAAAGCCAAGCCCAAATCTTGAACCATAAATCCTGAAGCTCGAAGATCGAAGATCAAAGCTTGAAGCTCGAAGCTCAAAGTTCCTTGAACAAAGCTTGATGATCGAAGATTGAAGCTCGAAGCTTGATGATCAAAAGCCTCAAAGCGTGAAGCCCGAAAGCCCAAGCCTGAAGACTGATGGCCTAAGCTTGAATCCTGAAGCCCAAAGTTTGAAGGCCGAACACCGAAGCTTGAACCCTACATAGCAAAAGATAATGCCCGAAGCTCGAAGCTCAAATCCCAAATCTTCAAACTCTAAGGCCAAAGTCCAAAGGCCAAAGCCTAAAAAAAAGCATGAAGTCTAATGCCCAAATGCCCAAGCTTGAAAATTGAAGCCCAAAGCGCAAAAGCCCATGCCTAATGCTCGAATCCGAAAAGCCTAAGCCGGAAGCTTGAACCCTCCATGTGCAAGCCTGATGACTGTAGCACGAAGCCTAAAGCCCAAGCCTAAAGCCAAAAGTCCCATGCCAGAAGCTTAAAGCTTGAGGTGTCAAGTCCAAATCCTGATGACCGAAGGCCCAAGCCCGCAACCTGAAGGCCCAAGCCTGCAACCTAAAGGCCCAAGCTTGAAGTAAAGCCTGAACACCAAAATTGTAATACCAATGCTCGAAGGTCCATGCCCAAAGCCCAAAACCCGAAGCCCAAAGTTCGAAGGCCAATGCCTAAACCCTGAAGCCCAAGTTCGAAGCTCTAAGCCTAAACATGGAAGGCCCAGGCCCAAAGCTCAATGCCCAAAGCCCAAAGCCTAATGCCTGAATCCAGAATCTTAAAGCTCGAAGCACAAAGTGCAAAGGCCAAAGGCCCAATGCCAAAACCTAAAGCTTGAAGGTCTAAGCCCAAAAACTAAAGCCGAAAAACACAAGCCCGAAGACGGAAGGCCAAACCTTGAATCCCAAAGATCGAAGGCCTAACCTTAAATCCCAAAGCCCAAAGTTTGAAGGTCGAGGCCCGAAGCCTGAACCACAAATACTTAAAGACTAAGCCCGCAGGCAAAAGCTCAAATTCTGAAGCTTCAAGCTCAAATCCTGAATCCTGAAAATACAAAGCATAAAGCCCAAAGCCAGAGGCCTAAAGACCTAAGGTTGAAGCCAAAAAGCTTGAAGGCCTGAGCAAAAAGCCTAAGGCCTAAAGTCGAGTGCACAAGCCCGAAGTTCAACAGCACAAGCCCAGAGCTTGAAGCCCGAATGCCAAAAGCTCAACGTGAGAATGTCAAAGACCCACATCGAGCTAGGATGTTTGAAGGTTGAAGCACAAGCCCAAAGCTTAAGGCCCGAATCCAGAAGCCCAATCCTAAATCCCAAAGGCCCAAGCAGAATTCTCAAACATTGAAGCTTAAATCTTAAAGCCCAAAACCCGAACCACAACGCTTAATGGCCCAAACCTCATAACTAAAATTGAAAGGCTAAAGCCTGAAAATTGAAGCCTAAACTACTAAAGACCAAGCCTAAATGCTAAAGCCTAACGGCTAGCCCGAAGGCCAAAGCCTGGTGGACAAATGCCCATGCCCGAAGCCTGATGCACGAAGCCCAATGCCCTAAGGCTCGTATTGGAAGCTTGAAGTTTGAAGGCTAAAGACCAAAGCTCGACAGCCAAAGGCCCAAGTCCACAACCTGAAGGCCCAAGCAAGCCCAAATTCTTACACCTGAAGCCAAAAGTCTGAAGGCCCAAGCCACAGTCCTAAATTTATAGCCTGAAACCCAAAGCCCAAAGGCCGAAAGCCCGAAGCCCGAAGCTCAAAGGCTGATGGCCAAAGCCAAAAGCTTAAAAACCCAAGCTTGAAGCCAAAAGCCTGAAGATCGATGCCCAAAAGCTCAATGCCAAAAGGTCAAAGACCCAAGATTGAGCCCGAAAGCTTGAAGGTCGAAATATGAACCCAAAGCTTAAGGCCCGAATCTAGATACCCAATCCCAAAGTTTGAAGGCCCAAGCACAATTCCCGAACTCTAAAGCTCAAATCCAAAAGCCCAATACCTGATAGCCTAAGCCCAAAATTGGAAAGCCAAAGCGTGAAAATCAAAGCCCAAACCACTAAGGACCAAGCTTAAATGCTGAAGCCTGATGGCCTAAGCCCGAAACCCAAAGACAAGGGGTCATGCCCAAAGCCCGCAGACCAATGCTGGAAGCCTAAAGCTTGAAGTCTAAAGTGCAAAGCCCGATGGCCAAAGACCGAAGCTTGTAACTTGATGACCCAAGCTTGGTGCCTGAATCATAAGGCTTGAAGACCGAAGGTCCATGCCCAATGTCTAGAACTCGAACCTGAAGCTTGAAGCTTAAACCTCAAATTCTAAAGGCTCAAGTTCAAAGTCCGAAGCTCAAAGCCTGTACGTCAAAAGCCTAGCCCAAAGACAATGCCCAAAGATTAATATGCCCAAAGCTTGAATCCAGAATCTTGTAGCCCAAAGCCCAATGCCTAAAGCTCGAATCTAGAATCATATAGCCCGATGTATTGAGTGCGAAGGCCAAAGGGCCAATGTCAAAGACAAAAGCCTAAAGGCCCAAAGCCTAAAGTTCAAATGCCCAAGCTAGAAGCCTGAATCTCGAATACCCATGCCCTCAATGACCGAAGGCCTAAGCTTGAATCTTGAAGCTCGAAGTTCAAAGGCCCAAGCCCAATGCCTAAGTCCCAAATACTAAAAGACTAGGCCCAGAGCTCAAGGCTCAAATCATGAAGCTTCAACCTCAATAGCTGAAGTCCCAAGACTGGAGCCCAAGCCAAAGCCAAAATGCCCAAGCTAGAAGCTTGGAGCCCAAAGTGAAAAAGCCCATACATGAAGCAGGAATCCTGATGGCCTAAGCCTGAAGCTTGAACAATCTATGTGTAAACTAGAAGACCGAAGCCCACGGATCATTTCCAAAAACCTGAAGCTCAGATGCCGAAGGCTGAAGCTAGAATCCCAAATTCTTAAGCCTGAAGCCAAAACCCCAAAGCCCAAGCCTGAAGACACAGGGGCTAAGCTTGAAACCCGATGGCCGAATCCCCAAGCTCAAAGGCCCAAGCATAAAGGACCAAGCCCAACCTGAAAGCCAAAGGTCGAAGCCCGAAGCCCAAAGCTCAAAAGCTGATGGCCGAAGCCAATAGCCTAAAGGCCTAAGCTTGAAGCTAAAACCTTGAAATCCAGAGCTCTAAATAAGAAGGCCTAAACTCAAAGGCTCATGTCTGAAGCTTGAATGTTGAAGCCCGAAGCTATAAGCCCTAAGGCCAAAAGCTCAAGTCATCCCCGAAACCCAAAGCCCCAAGCTCAAATCCCAAAGCTTGAAGCCTAAAGCATGAAGCCTCACGCTTGAAGCCCAAAACCCAAATCCCGAAGCCTTAAGTGCGAAAAGACAAGCCAAAAGCCCAATGCTTGACGTCCTAAACTCAAAGCCTCAAGCCCAAATCCTGAAGCCAAAAGGTGTAACCTGAAGCCTAGATCCTAAAGCTCGATGATCAAAGATTGAAGCTTGAAGCTCCATGATCGAAGATCGAAGCTCGAAGCTTGAATATCAAAAGGCCTAAGCTTGAAGTCCCAAGATTGAATCTTGAAGGCTCCAGTCTGAAGCCCGAAGCTCAAATGCAAAAACCTCAAAGCCCGAAGGTTGAAGACCAAAATCCAAACCTTAAGGCCCGAATCCTAAAGCTGCAATTAGCAAAGTCTGAAGCTCAAATCCTAAAGCCAAAGCCCAAACAACCGAACGCCAAACCACTAAAGACTAAGCCTAAAGGCTGAAGCCTGATGGCCTAAGCATAAAGAACAAAGCTCGACGGATGAATGCCCATGGCTGAAGCCCAAAGCCCCAAAGCACAAAGGGTCATGCCTAAAGCCCGAATGACCATGCCCAAAGCCTGAAGGTCCATGCCAGAACCCTGAAACATGAAGTCCCAAACCCAAAGCACGATAGCCAAAGCCCAAGCTTGATGCTAGAATTCCAAAGCCCAAAAACAAAAATTGCAAAACCAAAGCTTGAAGGTTCATGCCTAAAGCCTAGAACCTGAAGCCTAAAGCCCCAAACCAAAAGCCAATGGCCGAAAGCCTAAAGCCCATAGCCTGAAATACAAAGTCCGAAGGCCAAAGGCTAATTACTAAAGCTTAAAGCCTAAAGGCCTGAAGCCCAAAAGCCAAGCCCGAAGGTCAAGGCCCAATGACCAAAGGCCTAATCTTAAATCCTAAAGCCAAAAGTTTGAAGGCCCAAGCTCGAAGCCTGAACCCCAAATACTATAAGACTAAGCCTGGGCACGAAGCACAAATACAAAAGCCCAACCAGAAAGCCAAAGCCCAAAGCCTAAAGCCTAAAGTCAAAAGCTCAAAGCCAAAAGCTCAAAGCCTGATGGCCAAAGCTAGAAGCCTAAAGGCATAGACTTGAAGCCAAAAGCCTACACTTGAAGCCAAAAGCTTGAAGGACTGAGCTCTAAGCCAGAAGGCCTAAACTCGAAGGCTCAAATCCAAAGCTAGAATGCTAAAGTTCGAAGACTAAAGGCCAAAAGTCCAATGTCAGAAGGTTGAATACCAAAGACAGAGCCCGAAAGCTTGAAGGTCGAAACTCAAACCCAGTTTAAGACCGGAATCCCAAAGATCAATCCTATAGCCTAAAGCCCAACACCTGAAGCCCAAATCTAGAATCTTACACCCCGAAGTACAAAGTGCGAAGGCCAATGGGCCAATATTGAAACTTAAAACCTAAAGCCAAATGCCTAAAGCGTGAAGGCCTAATCTTGAATCCTGAAGCCCAAAGTTTGAAGGCCCAAGCCAAAAAATTGAACCCCAAATACTAAAAGACTATACCAAGAGCCCTAAGTTCAAATCATGATGGGCTTTGGGCCTCATGTTGGCGCCTTTATTTTTTGGGCTTTAGGATTCATGTTTGAGCATTCAAGTTTCGGGCTCAAGTTTGAGCCTTTGTGCTTCATACTTTGGGCTAAGAGCTTTGAGGTTCGGGCTGGGGCTTTTGGGCTATTGGCTAAAGGCTTTGGGCTTGAGCTCTAATCTTCAAGCTTCAGGATTTGGGCTTTGGGTTTGGGCTTTTGGGCTTTGGGATTCATGCTTTAGGCTTAGGCCTCCGAGCTTTTGGCTTTTGGCTATTGGCATGGGCCTTTAGATTTTGGAATTCAGGTTTGGGCCATTGGGCATGGACCTTAAGGATGGGGCCATTGGGTTTAGGCGGTTTGCGGGGTTTGCGGGATTTGCGGGGTTTGCAGGGATTGCGGGGTTTGCGCAGTTTGTGCGGTTTGTGCGGTTTGCGGGGTTTGCGGGGTTTGCGAGGTTTGCGGGGTTTGCGCGATTTGCAGGGTTTGCGGGTTTGAGGGGTTTGCAGGGTTTGCAGGGTTTGCGGGGTTTGGAGGGTTTACGTGGTTTACGGGGTTTTCGGGGTTTACGGGGATTTCAGGGTTTAAAGGGATTTCGGGGTTTACGGGATTTTTGGGGTTTGCGAGGTTTACGCGGTTTGCCGGGTTTACGCGATTTACGAGGTTTACAGGGTTATTCGGGGTTTATCGGGTTTTCGGGGTTTACCGGTTTTTGGGGTTAACCGGGTTTTTGGGGTTTGCACAGTTTTTGGGGTTTTCGGGGTTTATGGGGTTTGCGGGGTTTTCAGGGTTTGTGGGGTTTGCGGGGTTTGCGGGGTTTGCGGAGTTTTTGAGGTTTTCGGGGTTTGTGGGATTTTCGGGGGTTTTCGGGGGTTTTCGGGTTTTTCGGGGTTTTTCGGGTTTTTTCAGGGTTTTCGGGGTTTTCAGGGTTTTCGGAGTTTTTCGGAGTTTTTTGGGGTTTTTGGGGTTTACGGGGTTTACGATTTGTACGGGGTTTGCGGGGTTTACGAGGTTTGCGGGGTTTGCAAGGTTTGCAGGGTTTGCGGGGTTTGCGCGGTTAGCGGGGTTTACGTGGGTTTTACGGGTTTACGTGGGTTTTACGGGTTTACGGTTTGTACGGGGGTTTATAGAGTTCTTTGGGTTTTTACAACGTTTTACGATTTTTACGAGGTTTATTCGGGGTTTACCGTGTTTTCGTGGTTTACCGGGTTTTTGGGGTTTGCGCAGTTTGCGGGGTTTGCATGGTTTGCAGGGTTTGCATGGTTTGTGCGGTCCACGGGGCTTGCGGGGTCCACATAGTTTGCGGGGTCCATGTGGTTTGCGGGGTTCACGGGGTTTGTGGGGTCCACGGGATTTGCGGGGTCCACGCGGTTTGCGGGGTCAATGCGGTTTGCGTGGGTCCACGCGGTTTGTGGGGTCCACGCGGTTTGTGGGGTCCATGCGGTTTGTGCGGTTAGTACGAGGTTTACGATTGGTACGGGGTTTACGGTTTGTATGGGGGTTTACGTGGTTTACGTGGGTTTTGCGGGTTTACAGGAGTTTACGGGAGTTTACGTGGGTTTTACAGGTTTACGTGGGTTTTACGGGTTTACGTGGTTTTTACGGGGGGTTTACGGATTACGAGGGGTTCTTTGTGGTTTACGGGGTTCTTCGGGGTTACGGGGATTTCCGGGTTATTCAGGGTTTTCCGGGTTTTCGAGGTTTACTAGGTTTTTGGGGTTTGCGTGGTTTTCGGGTTTTTCAGGGTTTTTGGGGTTTTCGGGGTTTTGCGTTGTTTGCGCGGTTTGCGCGGTTTGCAGGGTCTGCGGTGTTTTCGGGGTTTGAAGGGTTTACGTGGTTTACGGGGTTTGCAGGGTTTGCGGGGTTTGCGGGTTTTACAGGGGTTTTCGGAAGTTTTCGAGGTTTTCGGTGTTTACGGGGTTTTCAAGATTTTCGGGGTTTACCGGATTTGCGGGGTTTGCGGGGTTTGCCGAGTTTACGCGATTTGCGGGGTTTACGCGGTTTGCGGGGCTCTACGCGATTTACGAACACGGAGTTTACAGTTGGTCTGGAGTTTATGGTTGGTACGGGGTTTACAGTTTGTATGGGGTTTATGTGGTTTACGGGGGTTTACGTGGTTTACGAGGGTTTACGTGGTTTACGGTTTTGCGGGTTTACGTTTTACGGGGGTTTACGGATTACGGGGTTTTTCGGGGTTTACGAGATTTTTCGAGGTTTACAGGGTTCTTCGGGGTTACGGGGTTCTTCGGAGTTACGGGGTTCTTTGGGGTTACGGGTTCTTCAGGGTTAAGGGGTTTTTCGGGTTTTTACGACGTTTTACGAGGTTTACGTGGATATTCGGGGTTTACGGAGTTATTCGGGGTTTGCGGGGTTTACCGGGTTTACGGGGTTTACGGGGTTTTCGGGGTTTGCGGGGTTTACGGGGTTTGTGGGGTTTGCGCGGTTTGCGGGAGTTGCGCGGTTTGCAGGGTTTGTGGGATTTGTGGGGTTTGCGGGGTTTGCGTGGTTTTACAGGGTTTATGTTTTACGGTCTTTTACATATTTTACGGGGTTTTTTGGGATTTACAGGATTTTCTGGGTTTTTATGACGTTTTAAGGGTTTATGGGGTTTGCGCGGTTTGCGCGGTTTGCACGGTTTGCGGGGTTTGCGGGGTTTGCGCGGTTTGCGGGGTTTGCGGGATTTGTAGGGATTGCGGGGTTTGCGCGGTTTGCGGGGTTTGCATGGTTTGCGGGGTTTGCAGGGTTTGCGCGGTTTGCGCGATTTGCAGGGTTTGCGGGTTTGCGGAGTTTGTAGGGTTTGCAGGGTTTGCAGGATTTGTGGGGTTTACGTGGTTTACGGGGTTTTCGGGGTTTACGGGGATTTCAGGGTTTAAAGGGATTTCGGGGTTTACGGGATTTTCAGGGTTTGCGGGGTTTACGCGGTTTGCCGGGTTTACCGGGTTTTTGGGGTTAACCGGGTTTTTGGGGTTTGCGCGGTTTTCAGAGTTTTCGGGGATTTCAGGGTTGCGGGGTTTGCTAAGTTTGCAAGGTTTGCGGAGTTTGCTGGGTTTTCGGGGTTTGCGGGGTTTGCGGGATTTTCGGGAGTTTTCGGGGGTTTTCAGGGTTTTTCGGGGTTTTTTGGGGTTTTTCGAGGTTTTTAGGGTTTTTGGGGTTTTTCAGGGTTTTCGGGGTTTTCGGGGTTTGCGCGATTTGCGCTGTTTGCGGGGGTTGCGCGGTTTGCACGGTTTGTGGGGTTTGCGGGGTTTGCATGTTTTTACAGGGTTTATGTTTTATGGTCTTTTACATATTTTACGGGGTTTTTTGAGATTTACGAACACGGAGTTTACAGTTGGTATGGAGTTTATGGTTGGTATGGGGTTTACGGTTTGTATGGGGTTTATGTGGTTTACGGGGGTTTACGTGGTTTACGGGGGTTTACGTGGTTTACGGGGGTTTACGTGGTTTACGGTTTTGCGGGTTTACGTTTTACGGGGGTTTACGGATTACGGGGTTTTTTGGGGTTTACGAGATTTTTCAAGGTTTACAGGGTTCTTCGGGGTTACGGGGTTCTTCGGAGTTACGGGGTTCTTTGGGGTTACGGGGTTCTTCAGGGTTAAGGGGTTTTTCGGGGTTTTATGACGTTTTACGAGGTTTACGTGGATATTCGGGGTTTACGGAGTTATTCGGGGTTTGCGGGGTTTACTAGGTTTACGGGGTTTACGGGGTTTACGGGGTTTGCGGGGTTTACAGGGTTTGCGGGGTTTGCGTGGTTCGCGGGGGTTGCGCGGTTTGCAGGGTTTGTGGGGTTTGTGGGGTTTGCGGGGTTTGCGTGGTTTTACAGGGTTTATGTTTTACGGTCTTTTACATATTTTACGGGATTTTTTGGGATTTACAGGATTTTCTGGGTTTTTATGACGTTTTAAGGGTTTATGGGGTTTGCGCGGTTTGTGCGGTTTGCGGTGTTTGCGGGGTTTGCGCGGTTTGCGGGGTTTGCG
>KZ451896.1:1400592-1488876 GCA_002786265.1 Apostasia shenzhenica
AGCTTACAAGGACGGTACAATCACCTGACGAGCGAAGGAGCCGGAGGAGGAGAGCTCATCGCGGACGAGATCGCCGGTGGAGATGTGGGGGACGTGGAGAAGCTGAGATAACCGGCTCGCATAGGTGCCCTTACCCACTCCCGGGCAACCAAGGAAAACCCATTGAACAGCCCTCGCTGCCGCATCCCTCCTAGCCCCCTGCGCCGCCGCGGCCTGCGCCCAGCTCGCAGATATCGGCAAGTCATCTTTCAAAGCAGAGCAAGAAATACCCCTAGCCGCCGGTGATCGCCGCGTCGCCGCCTCGGTGGCGAGTCTTAGCAGCCGTCTGAGGGCTGCCATCGATGAGGCGGCGAGGCAGTTTGAAGACTTATCTTGAGTTTGGGTATTCTATACGTTTTCTGAAGAGTGGAAGAGAAGGAAACCGCCGCAGGGATGCGTTGCGTGTAGGATCAGCCGGAACGTCGGAGCGCGCTGTCACCGGCGGCCACGATGGAGGTTCGGGAAATTTTCCCACACGCGCTTTCCCTTTTATAAATCAAATTCAGTTGGGCCCGAAAAAATCTCAAAATTTTCAAATTAATTTCATAAATATTTTAAAATTTTTATATCAGATATAAATTTAAATTTTAAAAAATTATTTTATTTCACATTTTATATAAATTCTAATTTTAAAAATTAACATTATTTAAATTCTATATAATTCTAAAAAATTAATTTTATTTTCACACAACAGAATTTTTAACAATAAAATAATTTTTCTATATCTAAAATATACTGCAATCAAAAGGAGGCTTTAAGAATGAATTTCTTCTAATAAAGGTGGAATTTTTATATAATTAATTGTATTCTTCAGGTAATTTTGAATACATTTTTTAAGTCTTTGAAAATAATTTTTAATAAAAAAATGTCTCACTCTAAAATATTTTTAAAAAATAATTAATCTTATATATCGCATATTATTATTAATAAATATGTTACAAAGTGATTAAAGAATGAATATAATAATTATAAATCTCACGTATCTCGTTTTTCTGATTTTTCTTTATAATTTTTTATGGGCAAATTACATCCAGATTCTTGAATTTAACACTTAATAACACACAAATTCATATTTTTTAAATTATAATATCGGAGTCTTTGAGTTTTAATAAATTATCAAATGAGACTTTTATTATTATTATTATTATTTGAAAATTTTAAAATTACCATTTTACCTCTGCCCCTTTCTCTCTTCTCGATCCCTCGCACGCACGCGGGCAGCGCTGCCGCCGGTAGGTCGCTCAGGCGCCGGACCCGCTCACGTGCACGGGATCAGGAGGAGGAGAGAGAGGGGTAGGAGTAAAATAGTAATTCTAAAAAAGTTTAATAATAAAAAAATAAAAAAAGACTAATTTGATAATTTATTAAAACTCAGGAACCTCGATGTTAAATTTAAAAAAATATGATTACGTGTTATTAAGTGTTAAACTCAGGGACCGAGTGTATTGCCCATTTTTTATTTTAAAGTTGACTTGTTTGAGTTGAATTTTTGAATAAGACATTTATCATTCAAATCAAATATTTGTTACCTCATCTATTTTATTTTAATAATTACTTAATTAAATATTAAAAAATGATGATCATTATCTTTTTAATTTTAGTCATGATTATATTCCAAATTTACCCACTTAATTGACTCATAATTATTCTCCTTGCTATTTTGATAAATTTATTTTCATAATTTTTATTTGTAATTTATAATTACCATCCTTTAAATATGATTGAGACGATATATCTGTTAAACTCTATTGTTTCTAACATTAAATATTATTTTATTTGAAATATAAAAAAATATTTTTTTCCTTTTTCATTATTATAGGTGATTGATGAAAGCAGCTTTCAATTTTGGTTATAAAATAAAAATATCAGTTTCAATAATTTTAATTATTTCAGTAAATTGAATATCGATATTTTTGATTTTTTTCATAAATTATTTAAATTTTATAAACTTAAATTTAATTTATTAATAATAATTATTAAATATTATTTTTAAAGAAAAATAATATCAATTTCAACCGAATTTCAATTGGATTTTAGTAGTTTCGGTCAAATCTCAGTAGCTTTTTCGAATCAATTTCAATCGAAACTATAAAAAAACTACTGAGTTTTCAAAAACATGTTACTTTAATTTTACTTTTAATTGAAACCTATTATTTTCGATGATTTTGAACTAATTTTGGCCGACATATATTAGGAAAAAGATATCAAAAAATAAAATAAAATAGGATGTCAATTGAACTATAAAATTTAATTAATGATCTATATATACTTACACATTATTGAAATTTTTTAATTTACTTTTAAAATTTTTTAATTTTTTTATAGTTAATATTTTTAACTTAAATTATAATTTTATGAATATTTTATTATTTAAATGGTATACATGTAAATAAAAGATTAAGAAAAATGATATGTAAGTAAATAGGTAAGACTAGTAGACACCTATCGGTAATTTGACCAAAAGTGTAACTCGTTTTCTTTCTCTTGCATCGTTGGAAGCTCGCTCGCTGCGAGCATGGCCCTTTTCTTCCACCATCGGCGTTTCCTTATCCCCTTCCCGCATGATCTCCGCAGACCCGTCCCTCTTTCTTCTAACCCTAAACCCTTCGTCTTCCTCCCGGCTTCGACGAACCCTTCGTCCTCGTCTTTCCTTTGCAAATCCCTCAGGAAATCCCCGATGCGAAACGTTCCGTTCGTATCCGCCTCGTGGTCCACTGAATCGAAGATCACCAACTTCGAAACAGTAGTCGACGAATTGGATTCAGATGAGGATCTCGCTGCGTCGCCCTGGGAAGGCGCCGTGGTGTACCGCCGGGACACCGCGGCGACCCACGTCGAGTATTCGACCACGCTTGAGCGATTGGGCCTCTCGAAAGTCTCTTCCGGACTTTCCAGGTCTAGGGCTTCGGAGATGGGGATACGGCTGCCGGCTCGGAGGGCCAAGTACTCTGATTTCGGTGATAACGAGACCCCCGTACTTGTTTCCATTGATGTTACGAGGAGAAAGCGCCGGTTGAAGCTTGATGGGATCTTGCGGACGGTTATCACCCTCGGTTGCAACAGGTAAAATGATAGTTGATGTTGAATTTGGTTACTTGAGTTAAATGATTCTTGTTCCAAAGCCGGTGATAGGTTGCTTTCATGCGGCATTAGTTTATTGTTTTCTAAATTTGGGTGCAAAGCATAGGCTGTAATTAGCTTATCCTGAAGTTTGAATGCTATCATAGCTTGTTTAAAATCCCGTTTCTTTTCTGGCATTCAAGTAGGTTAATCCTGCTAACGAGATCAGACTTTTAAATATATCTCTGGAGTTAACTCTAGGGACCGTGGATTTTTACCCGCATTGATTAGCTTGCTAAGCTTCTGATTTTAATTAGTCAGTTCATCAAATTAGCATTTTTGAAGTACTGATATTTCATGAAACCAAACGTATGTGTATCAAATACTGATACTCTATCAATTCGTATCTGATATGCCACAGTTTTTCTTTATAAATAAATTCTTTATTTGTCCGATGCTTCTTGATACTTCTAATTAAAAAGGCTTATACACTTTTTTATGAACGCTTTGTATGCTGATGCTTCCATTGGACATCAATCAAGTTGTTTGACTTTTCTACCTCAATTAGGGAATATTATGAAAAGGATATACTTTTTTAACTTTTCTTTTGTTTTACCTATTTATTCTGTGGATCAAAAACTGGAGAGAAGCAAGCATGTATCTACTTTTGTTAGATCGGCATATTCGAATCCAAGGAATAATTGTATTATTTATCAATTACATCTTGTTTACATTAAGTTAATTAATTTGAGTCAGATTTACGTTAAAACTTAACCTATTGATATGTATTGAGATTCTCATGTCATTTACAAATTCAGTTACTAGTTGGAAAGTTATTGAACAAGTTCTATGATATTATTTTAAATTTAAAATTTCAAAAACAGATTAGCTACTAAAGAGTGTTTTCATTTTATATTGTCCATAAACGTTTAGTAGTGTCAAAAATATTTGAGGATATATACAGCAGCAACAACTAAGCCTTTTTTGAGGATATATGTGTATTTAAATTTAAAAAAGTTCAAATGATGTTTTTGACATTCATGTCAAAATGTGTAAGTCATTATAGTTTGCCATGTGAGCTATATTTTAAATGTGATATATGTATTTTGTTATTATATTATGACGTATGCATATACTTTTTTTTATATTTGTAGTATTGCAATATTCGTGTAGTATCATATCTATATCATTTTATCATACCCATGTTTCATAACTTAATATCCAATCTAATTTTGTGTTTGGGGATTAATTTCATCCATGTGGCTTCAATGGGTTGATGATTGTTATCATTTTGTTAACGAAAAGGTGAAACTAGCATCCACTTAAATCGGTGCTTATTGAGATGTTGATTGAGAGCCTTATTACTTCAAATTTCCTCTTACTGCTACATTTTAAAGATGAGTTCATGATTCATGCATCAATGATGACTGAAAGATTGATGTGCCAGTGTAGTATAATCAAAACTGATCAATATTCATATGAATTTGGCCAGTCATTTACCTCTGCATGAATACATTCTTTGGTATTAGTGTTATCCTTTTATCATTATTATAAGTTTTATTTGGAAATTTATGCATATATGATATTAAACTTATTTATTTGCATATTAATCATCCAACTCACATTGTGGGCACTAAAACCAATTTATGATTCTAAAGTCAATGTTTATTTGATGCTAACATATCTTTTAGAAAGGAAATATCTTTTTCTTGCCCTATTTGAGCTACTCAGTTTAACCTTCATAGATGTAACTCAATTGTACTTCCAAACTGAAATTTCTATTACCTCACAATTTCTTTTCTTATATAGGTGTGCTGAACCAGCAGCCGAATCGGTCTTCTCCAACTTTACTCTGTTACTGACAGAGGACCCCCCTATTGAGGATGAATCCGATGAACTCGATATGGGAGTGATTTACGGCGAAGGCACGTTCAAATCGTCGGTCAGATTTGGCAACGAAGAAGATGATGACGAGAAGCAAATAGATCCAGACGATAGGCTCTACTTTCCGTCGGGGGAGAAAGAGATAGATCTCTCGAAACACATTAGAGATCTTGTGCACGTAGAGATCACTATAAACGCCATTTGTGGCTCCAGTTGCAAAGGCTTGTGTCTCAAATGTGGGGTAAATTTGAACAAGAATAAATGTAATTGTAGCCCAGAGGTGGCCAAAGAGAGAGAATATGGGCCTCTTAAGGACCTAAGGAAGCAAATGCAGAGATGAAGATACTTCTCCTAATTCTCCAGCATAATATTTAATGTGTTTCTTTCCACAATTTTCTTTTTTAACAACAAAATCTGTTGCACAATACTTTTATTTATATTTTATGTTTATTTCTAAATTTAAATATTAAAAAAATAGTTTTATTTTATAGTTTTCATAAATTTAAATTTTAAAATTAAATTTATTTAAAAATATTTGCAAACTAAACAATGTTCAATCACGTCACCCAACTCTTTAAATAAATTGAATAATTATAGTTTTGAATTTTAATTTAATATCTAGTGGATTTTATTTACATATCTTAATTTTAAAATAAATTTTTTTCTCATTAATTTTATAAAATAAATTTTTTTTTTCTTACCTAAATTTAACACTCAACCAAATAAATTCAATGATATTAAGATATATAAAAAATATGATATAAACTGATTATTATTTTAATATGCTTGTAAAATGTAAAATAAAATTAATTTTTTTATTTTAAATTATATATATAATATAAAATATAATTATTATTTAATATTAAATTTTATAAATAATGTGATATACCAACTTAAAATTAACCAAATTAACTTTAAATTGAATAAACAAACAGAGCCTTGAGTTGAATAAAAAATCAATTCAAATTGAAATCGACTCGAACCACATTACCAACATACGGCTCAGTGTTTGGGTCAGACTTTGACTCATCCGTGATCTAATACCTAGTTTTCAATTAATCATTTAAAAAAATTGAGAACTGTGGTAAGCATTTTATTTTTTATTTATAACAACAATAATTAATCTAATAAAAAATCAATAATTAAAAAAATAAACATAATAAAAAATGAAATAAATCAAAATTTAAACACTTATAAGATCTTAGATTAATATGCAATGTAAATTATTAACTACCATCAAAAACATAATATATATATATATAAAGTATTAACACATGAGTTTAAACAAACAATAAAACTATCATCTTTTTGTCATAAATTCAATATATATATATATAATTTTAAAATTAAAATCATTTTAGAGATTATTAATAGTATCAGAACTCATCCACAGGCCTACCACAATAGCACAATTTATTTATTCATATATTTTTTTAAGTACGGGTTCCTTGGTAAAATGTTATACTCAATTTGCTTATAATTAACTAATTTGTTCTAAAAAATAATTATATATCTTAAAAAAAAAATTACAGGAAATATTCCTATTTGCATATTTAAACTCGGGAATCATTTATTTAATTTCAACAGTAATATCTGTAAAAATGTCATCTAAGAATAACAATTTCTGCAATATCTGTAACAAATCTCTCCTCCTGAAGTGATTTATTCGAGAATAATGGGACCGCCCTACGGCGACTACCTCAACTCATCTACTACCATCTACTACAAAAAAAAGTATATGGGAACTCGGACTGAAACGATATATGATATGGATGGCTTTCGAGCCCTCTAGGGGGGGTGCACCTCAGCCAGTTTAACTCGAAAAGCAAGGCTGAGTCATCGTGCAGATTAACTCACTTGGAAATGCCGGCCTACAGCCAAAGGCGAAAGGGGAAGGGGACGCGGATATGAGCGCAAATAGTAACTAGATTTCTCTAGATACAGAAGACACTCTTTGCGATTATAGCTAAAATAGCATGTGATAAGCAAAACAATTAACCGTAGAAAATATCGTTCTCAAGTTATTATTCGATATAACCTGATATCAATCCACTAGAAAACTACCTGTGAGTGTCGCCCACGCATTGATAATTTTTCGGACAGAACAATAATAACAACAACAACAACAACAACAAAAGTTCTAAAATAAGAACCGAACAAACTCAAATAAACATATTTCATTCATATATAATTTGTGAATAAACTCAATTTTTTCACGAAGAAATGCACAAATTCAAATAAATATATATATTCCATTCACGCTTATATATATTCCATTCATATATAAACTTGAGTTTAATAGTCAACAACATGCTTAATATACACAATATAAATGGAATAAAACAACTTGAAAACTTTTATTGTGCTCACCTCATTGACTTGAGAAGTAATGCTCCAGAGTTGTGGATGTGAATACATTGGGTGCTATTTGTCCCATATCGTCAGATGAGATGAAAAGCTGGCACCTAACGAATCTCTGAAGGGAACAACAGCCAAGTTCAGGAAAGATATCAATCTGAAAGGGGAGAAAGGAAGAAAAAAAATTAACTGTTGGGGCATTCCAACTCACAGCTAGTTGAGAGATTATATCAAGATTCGAATCGACATGCCAGTCTGGTTCTAATTGCCGGACAAATGAAATTCTCCCACTCTCTGTTCCACAAAACAGTACCTGAAATCGATGATGAAGTCGTCAGATAATCCAACTAATACGAGAATTCAACTGCAGAAAGCTTATTGGATCAAAAAATGTAAAGCACTTTTAGGAAGAACAAGAACTGATGCGCTTATTGGATCTTCTATAGAATAAGAAGCTGAAAGAATAGCGCAGCTAGTGCTATAACTTGGAATCATATTAAGTCTAAGATAAGATTATACAATTGCACTTTTGTATCTAAGAATTGGAACAATGCCAAATAAGTGCAGAAACATATTCGTCTTTATGTTAAGAAGAAGGGGGAAATATGCAGTTGGAATAATTATAATGGGATCAACCTCATGACTCATACTATAGGGCAATCAAGAGAGTTCTCATATAAAGATTAAGAAGAGATAGCAAAATACTGGGTAATTAAATAGGTTTCACAGGCTCAATAATGGAGGTTACTTTTATTGTTAGAAAATTGATAGAAAAATAGTGAGATGCCAAAAAGAATCACGTTATATTTAATGATCTTGAAAAGAAGTAAGGGAGAGTATTCGAAGAGATTCATCGGTATTGAAAAAGAAAGGTGCGCCAATCACATAAATTAATGTCATCGATGTTCTACCAAAAACAAAAAATGTCATCGATGATATGAATGATGACGTGCAACTATAGTAAGAACAACGGGATCAAATTCAAAGAAGTTTCATATTACACTAGACAACACCAAGTTTTGCTTTGAGTCATTATCCTTTCAGTCTGCTGATCAATGATTTCGCTAAAACTTTTTAAGAAGTTAATCAGACGTTAACAACTCCACGTCACGAACTCCAAGTAGATTGGGATTAAGGCCTTGCTGTTGTTGCTGTTGTTGCTGTTGTTGGATACAAATACAAATTTGTCTTGAACTTACACGTATGACACGTTCCAAAAATGCATCTCAAGCTTTTTTTGTGTAAACTTAAGTGCTGATAAGCTGTGCATCTTCAGCTTGTTTTTTGTCTTAGCACATCTAAGCACAAAATAACTAAACTGAATGACCAATGGTAGGCAACAATAGTTAAATGCCCATAGAAATTGAACCAATGAAATTTAGGCGTTAATTACATTTAAAGCTTGTCACGTCCCTTGACGCTTGAGTTGCTTAGGTGCAACAACCATGTAAGATTCTTAAGAAAACGAATGAATGATAACCTTTTTTTCACATTGATAGTTCTAAAAGCCAATTGGATAATGTTTGATGCAAACAAATAATATGTTGTAGCACATAGTTTAAATGATATTGCAATAATCGTTTCTACTTCACATGAACTCCAAATATTGTAAGCAAATGATATCTTTTCTTGGTCTATACTTTCGGTTGTCAATAGAACATTCAGCATGAAAATCTTAAATTATTCCTGTGATCAAGGGACTGATTTTCCACATAAATGTGATTAAACAGAATACATAAAATATTTTAAGAACTCCACAAACTCACAAAGCGTATAATCAAGCTCATTTCTTCATGCTATCCAACCGGTGTCGAGAAAAGTTTGACAAAAAAGATTTTCATCAGAGATGATATTCAAACAAAAAGGTTAATATGCATGTATTGAAGTAATAGGTATTTCCTTGATGTAATGCTGCAATGCTCTAGAATACATAAATGCATGCGTAAGAAAGAAGAGTTGATGCCAACAGCAGAACCGCAAATTGAGAGGATCCCTACTCAAGTAGAAAAGCTGCAATAGTATGAGAATTTTTATGACAAGAACATACCTTATCCCTACTCAAACCACTGGAATGGAACAATCCAGCACTCTCCAATGCTTCGAGAACCCTTTCCTGAAAATAATTCTATCTTTTCTGAATTAACCCGCACCAAAAAGAAAATGTATAATCTGAGTTCTAGGGTTCAGTTGGGCAAAAAGAACAAAAAACTCCTACAGACAGAAAAATAGCTCATTTAACATCGATAAATCTAAGTTCGGACAGATTTTTTCAACAACAAAAAATGTACACTGGAGACTTCCAAGAATAGAATATTTTGTCAATCCTGTATCAATTTTCTTCTTACTGTAAATCTGTTATTCGCGTTTATGCAGATTTCAGAATCTACCAAAGAAACTAAAGACTGAATAACATAGATATTGCAAGACTAAATCCATTGAAAAAAGTGTTTTGATAAATATGCTAACTCGGTTTAACACATTGTCGTATATAGGACTTAAAAGTATATCATGTATGCTAATGCCACCTTCAACGTCATTAATGACAGAGGATGAAAAAAAATTACTAGACTTACCTCACACTCATCATCTAAAATTCTGTCCATCAAATAAATGTCACAATATTTGGCAATTTCATGAAGCACTTCAACAACAGAAGGCCTCACATTAGCATGTTTCTGCAGGTGAAAAGTTTTGGGCATCAAAATTTATATCAAACTAACTTAATTTTTAAAAAAAGAACTTACAGTATTAGATCTCTACCTGAAGCTCTTCTGAATTTTTTTCCACCAGAATCACACCAAGTAGTTGGCATGTCATCTATGCACAAAGATATACCAAAAAACAAAAGCTTTATAAGCTCTTGAATCATCATTTATGTGGAGATACATACTCCTATCAATCATACACAGGTAAATAGGGCCACGTGCATAACAAAGAACCGATTTATGATATGTCAAACCGCAACCTGATACTAAATCCATCACAGGTTAAAATCATATCTAATAACCAAGACTTCAACAAAACCAGCATTACCTAAACATTAAAACTGGCGCAGCTCTTGTCAAAGAGCCAAAAAAAAGTTGATTCCGACTCCTCAAAAGTACAACCTTCTACATAAAATTGAGTGGCTTTTTACATGGGAATCATCATCTCACATAAAAAGTTTAAAATAACAATTAAACTATTTGAATTAGTATGAACAACTGTAACAGAATAGAGCAACCAACCATAAGAGTATTTTGTAAAATGGACAACACCATAACCACTACAAACCAGAAAAATGCTTCAACTGTTATAAAAATAAAAGGTTTGTAATAAAAATCAGTAGTAAATTACAATAAACTCTCCCTCAACCTCCTGAATGGAAGAACTAGTGAAATGGAGGGCAGAGTCACAACAGAAGCTCTAACAAATTCCTCATCCTTAATTAAATCAACACTCATCTGAATACAAATAGGACATACTCTTCCAAATGGAACTCCTTCTGCCTTCAAGTAGAATTTTTATTTAAAGCGTCATTGAAAATCTTATCTGGTGTGCTTTATGAATTTTTAGCTCTGCTAATTACAATTCCAATGTTCATTCCTCACATTCACACCTTGAAAACAATCAAGTCTCTGCAAAAAATCTACCTTAAAAAATCTCAATCATGCAGTTTTAGCAGTTGAATGCATAGGCCTTATTCCCATTACATAGCACCCGATCAAAAATGAACTTACTAACAGAGACTATTTCCAGAAAGTTTAAACAAGCTTGAAGATTCCATTATCAAGAAACAGAACCAAAAACAATCACAAGGAACACCTTATAGTACAGTCATTATATGATGGTGCAAGAACTTTAATACACAAACCATTCTTCAGTAGCTTGAATGACGTTATTTTCTCTAGCAAGCAGCAAAACTCGCTGTTACTAGTGGCCAGAACACACCAAAAAACAAAGAAAATAAATGCCTTATCTATGTAGTCTACGTAGAAACTTACACTACGCCTTGAAAGATAACTAAGCAGTTCAAGTTTTAACATGCAATGCCAAAGATAAACAGTAGATTTCTTACACTAAAATTCAAAATTGTGAAACAAGAACTCCATGTACCTTCCGGCATCCACCTAGACGATTCTTCACGATTTGGCCAAAACTCGGCTTACAAAAATGAATAAACAGTAAAATAGAATCAATATACCAGAAAAAAAGTAACAATTACAGCAAAACCAAAAGCATCTGTGATGCTACCTCAAAGGCAGTTGTAATCTCCTTAACCTCATCAGAATCCCTAAAATTTGGTAGGGTAGGTGAATCCTCAGCATGGATAGCAGCTACACCGGACATGCCACCATTTGTAGATGGCAAAAATCGATGTTTTGGTGCATGTCGTCGCTCACGACCTGAAGAGGACTTCAAGAATTTCCAGGTGAAGACCACAGCAATAGCAAAACCAGCAGCAGCTCCAAGCGAGCCTGCAGCCTGCCAGCAATGAAGGTAAGCGTGCGTTTGGTAATTAACTTTTAAATGTAACAGATTAACTGTTCAAGCTGGCTACCTTTAAGATAGTAGATTTAAGCCTAAAAGATGTTTGGATGCCAAAATAGTTATATGCAGCTTAAAGTTGATTTCATTTAGTTGATTAATAGCTTAAATTTTGGGATATATAGATATATACATAGTCCTTTTTTAGGCTAAACCGTATACATATAACAATAACAACAAACTAAGCATTTATCCCATTAAGTGGGGTCAACTACATGAATCATTTGTTTCTATTGCACTCTATCAAATTTTTACTATATTCAGGCCATGTCACTTCGAGGGAACGCCCTAGCTTTAGTGTAATTTCTTAAAAGATTTATGTCATAATTGTTTTACAAGATTTATGTCATAATTGTTTGACAAGATTTACGCTGTCTGTCAACTGGCTAACAGAGCCCTTCGCATTTCTCATCTGAGACTTAGGACCCGGCAACAATGCGTTAGGCTAAACCATATATGTAATTGAAATTTAATTCACATAGACACACATGCATATGCTTATATGAATATAGATATATACACGCATACACATATACAAATTCATACATACAAAAACACGTACAGTCTCTACACTATTTTTCAACTGTGACGATATATTGCCTTTATTTTTTAGGTAGGGAAGCTTGGGTGTGCCTAAAAAAGACCACGTAAAGGGAGAAGTTAAGAGGTTCCATCCAAGCATTGTAATAAGGGAGGAAGCAAAACATTTGCAAGCGAACATAGTATGTAATGACATCTCTTCCTTGTAGCATCAAAGAGTATTTATGCACAATGTTCAAGTTCACTTACAAGGAGGACATTGTTGAGGTGGAGGTCTACGATGTGATAATCCAATATGCTGTGCAACTCAAAATAGAAGCAGGAACAGTGTTGTCAATGGATACGGATCTATGAAAAATCCATCAATCCAATAGAGAGAAATGATGAAAAAGCCACATGTTAGGTGTTAGGTGATTGGTATACATATATATGGGGAATATTTGGCTCAATCAAACATATAGGGATTTAGAGGTAGCATTCCACCGATGCCCAATCATGGACTAGTTTCTCTAGTCCTCTATCTATGATTTGATATTTAATATGATCGACATCAAACTCAACTTATTAGATATTATGGAGGTTCTGTGAGCACCATGCCAAATCCTTCTACAGTCTCCTTATGTTCCAATTTGGCTCATACGAGTTCACTCAGGAATAGCAACTTTCTAGGGGAATTCGCAATCTTAGTAGGATCTTTCAAAGAAATAGCTAAGTGGCTAATTAGCGACACTTGGATGATTTTAGCTGCAGTGTGTTCCCTTTTGTTATATAACAGTGTGGTTTTTTGGGCATAAATACGCGCACACATTTGTGTGTGTACAAATATGCACAATTGCATATACAAGGCAATTACAATATGGCCTAAACTAAAATGCATGGAATACTTCACACTTCAAAACTAGATTTGTACATATCCTAACCTTTTTTATTTTAGTTGTTAGTGACTTTTAAGTTCACATGTCAATCCAACTCTCTTGGAGCACTTTTCAAAGGTAAAAACCAATTTAAAAAAAAAATCTTTCGCACATAAACATGTTGCACATAAGCTAGAAATATGGATCCTAGTCACAACAGAATCCGGAAGCCTGCGCCAATTCATGATTTTAGCTAAAGCCTCAAGCCGCCCTCCGGAAAGTATCGAGTTTCTGTTGAGCAGTTTGATTAACCTAAAACCAGATAAACAAAACACGCCTAAATACTAAGACGAGGTGACGGCGGACAGACTTCACAGAGAATCACGTTGTGTTTGAAAGGAATCACCTTGTGTTTGAGGAGTAGTACGATGACGCCGGAAACTTTCCGGCTGAGGCGCCTGGCGATTCGGCCGACGAGGCTGACGGTCTGGTCGGTAACGCGGTCGGACATCGCTCGGAGGTCGCGAAACCCTATCGATCGGAGCGGGGAGGGGGGCGGGGGCGCAGAAAGGAGGCCGGCCCACTAAGTACTCAGGCAGGAAGGGCGTCAAAGACTCAAATGGGTTAATAGGTCAAGTTTGAGTCAACCTATTTCTATTTCAATTCTTTCAACCGTTTTTTTTTTCTTTTTCTTTTTTATTCTTTGCCCTCAACCATCACAATTCCCCCACTTCAATTGAAAGCGGAATAGATTTGAGCATGAGATGTCTTAGTTTTAGGTAAGCTCTCTTCTCACTGAATTAGAAGAAGCTTCATAGTGTATCCAAATTTAAGTTGTGATGATATATGAATTTGATAGAAACTTTGCTAGTAGCTAGCTCAGTCTAAATTTAATTAATCATACAAACTGATTCAATTTATTTATTATAGATTAACTTATCTAGTCACTAGACATAACATCAAGGTTCTCATACATTATAATGTGAAATGAGGCAACAATTGTCGAGGCTCTCTTGGAGGAGAAATTAGCGGGTTCGATCAATGAAGACTCAAATATTCAGTTGCCTGTGTGCTCGTGAAGTGTGAAAAAATGAAGATCATTGAAACACGTTGTGAGTGATGGAATTAATTAACTTTGTTAGAGGGATTCGAATAGCAAACTGAACTGGTAAGGCTAGTAGAGCAGGCCATGGAGAAGCAGGAGATATTGCAATGATCTAATTCATAATTGCTGAATTAACTAGTGAGGGAGTGACAATCGCCTTCATCTAACAATTCTAAGTCATTCTAGCTACTGTCTTGGAGAAAGTGGAGATCATCCCATGAGTTATTAATTGCGAGAAGATGAAGAAGAAGCAAAGCCATTATTGTGGAAACTAGAGACCCCCTTGTCGACCCCTATCTATAAGTGCATGATTCATCATTTAATTCTTTGTGGAGAGAGCATGGTTTCTAATCCTTCTATCCATCTTCTTGAAATCTTGTATAAAGGCACCAAATATGTCGGTGAGGAGTTGTACCAATAGAAAAGGATCATGGTTGAAGTAAATACCGATTCAGCAGCCATTTCATAAAAAAAGAAACCCAAAAGGCAAATTAAAGAATACATAGCATTTATATGGATCAAAAGAAAATCCTAATACATCTACAGAATAAATCAAATAATGATGTTACTTGATAAAAGAGGTCGTTGGAGACTATTATAAATGAGAGATATAGTAAAGAGGACTATCTCTTTCTTTTCGGGAATAGTAGCAATGATTTAGCTTTTTAGTCTTATATTTCATAATTCTCCTTCTCCAGGTAGTGGATTCCTATCATAATCGAGAATGACAATGAGTTCAGCAAAAGACTATAGATGATGAGTCTTGTAATGCCTAATCAATGCCCCTTCAAATAGTAGCTAAAATAATATCGCATGTTTTTTTAATCTATTGTAAAATCGTGCTATCTATTGCAACCTAGAGGAGGATTGACGATAGGAAGCTATTGTTTAAGTTTGTCATAGAAGTAACCAACTACGAACCAAATGCTAACGTGAAAATAGTGTTGTTGATTTGATTTAAATGATAGTAATCGATTCTAGGAAAGTATAAACATTATGACATGAAGATTGGGTAAGGCAAGGATTTGATCGAACTCCAAACTTTTCTAATCAAAGCGAATAAACTCTTAAGTTCTCCCTTTAAAGTTGAAGGAGATCAAACTATGTAGTCAATGAATCAAAGTCGGTCTAGCAAGAGGCTATACGGACCTTCGAAATCGAAATGTCGTTCGATCGACGTAAAAAAAAATAATCAAAAAGCTAATAAAAAACAGTATACATAATTAAATATCAACACTAAAATTATTCAGCAATTATATTATTGTTTGGGACCAACTTTATATCAGATTTACACCTTAGAAAAGTCATTAAAATATGTACAAAAATTTGCTAATACCAAACCAAACACAATTCAAGCAATTTCTCCTATTGGCATTTAATATTAAGGGATAATTACCTACATGCCACATAATTTAGTTTTATTTATGCCTTACTCATTCATTCTTAATCAATTACGCTATGCACACTTAAAATATTATAAAATCTTACATACACACATTTGAGTTAAAACTTAATCAAAATCTATTTGAAAAAAATATATTCTATTAGTAAATCATTAAAATTATATTTTTACTTTTAATAGTATATATTTTTCTCTTCCTCAATAGTACACTAAAGCGCTGATTTGTCCTAAAATCAATTCACATCGCGGATATCTCTTTCCTTTGCCACCACCTAAATATTAAGATTTTAGGATTTTTCACTCAAAATATATTTAAATATTCTTAAAATAATATGACGAACGACTCAGTTTTTTTGTAATCTAACTATAATTAGGTTATTGAAAAATTATGATTACTCATTATAATAGAAATAAGTTAAAATATGTATATGTAATATTTTATAATGTTTTGAGTGTGCATAGTGTAATTAATTAAGAATGAATGAGTAAAGCATAAATAAAATTAAATTGTGTAGCATGTAACTAATTATCCCTTAATATTATTATGTATTACACGAATTCAATACCAAACCTGCCCAAATCACACTGGCCCCACGTTAGAACCATTTGATTTGTTTAAAGAAGGTTTTAAAACTCCGCTGAGTTTAGTATCTGTTTCTGCCGCCAATTCGAAAAAACTTATCGAGTTTAAATTTCAGCTAAAACTCAGTAATTTTAACAGTATCAGTCAAATTCTGACTGGAACTATCAAAACTCGATCAAAATTGCTGAAATTATTTTTCTCAAAAATAATATTTAATAATTAATATTAAAATTAAATTTATAAATTTTAAATAATTTAAATAAAAAATTAAAATTGTCAGACCAAAACTGAGTTTAAAACCTTGCTTTTAAACTCATCAGCTCATAAGATAAAATTGTCAGACCAAAGTTTATGTATTTTTATGTTTTGTAAAATTTAAATAAAGAAAGCTGTGGACAGAAATATATAAGTAAATGCACATTTTGAAAATTGATATAATTAGTGAGAGTATTTTTGTCATTTTAAAAACACTTAATAGATTTTCTCACATAAGATCCACAATGATATATAAAGAACTTTTTGCGAACCTTTATGGTATGTTTTGATATTTGTGAATCTATATGAAAAAATGGGTAGACTTCAGGAGTCTAAATAAAAAAATATTTTTACCGTTTTCTCTTTTTTCTTTTCTTATTTTCTCTTCTCTCTTTTCATAGACATAATTTCTGTGTAGAGACGAAATTGCTAAGCACAAAGAGATCTAGAAGACGGAAAAGAAGAGAATGAAAAGAACAATTTTTAATACTTGAAATTATTGGTTGGAGAACTTTGTTGTACTATATCTCGAACTAACGGACCTATTTGTATAATTTAAAATCTTATGAGACTAAAATATATATTCATTCAAATTAGATAGACTTAATTGTTATTTACTCTAAATAAAATTATTGTATCTTCTCTTCGATGTTGGGATGCATTAAATTCTATTAATTCACTATCAAATCTCAATCAAATAGATATTATATCAAGTCTGATATCATATTCGGGGCATAAACAAATGAGATCATATAAAAATTTTAATTTGTTTATTTATTAATTTATCATAAATTCAGTTCACTTGTAAGTCGTAATCAAATCAGAGTTTTATTAAAGCATTTCAAATTTAATAAGTTAAAGTTGACTCAAATTGACTCAAGTCTAACTCAAAACCTTTTTAAAGTAAATTGCATTTAGATTTCTTAATTTTTAAAAAATTTTAGTTTTGATCTTTGTAATTATAAAAACTCTATAAATTTAACCCTTTTTCATAATCATACTTATTCGATCTTTTTTAATAAAAAAATATAAAATTTAATTTTTTTACTAGTTTAAATTATTTATATATTTTAAAAAATTATTATATTTTTTTGTTCTCACAATATTTTATAAATTTAATAAAAATCTAAAATTTAAATTTTCTTTTTATTTATATTTTTCTCTTTTTAATTAAAAATTAAAAAACATAATTATTAATATTTAAAATTATAGTCTAAAAGACACAGAATTAATAATTCAAAATAATTTTATAATATAATAATAAAAAATTAATAATTTTGTATTAATTAGTACCAAAAAATAATATTTTTACAACCTCAAGATTTAAACTGAAGTTTTTCTAAAATTGGGATAAATTTACAACTCTATTCAGACCTCAGGGGCCAGAATGCAATTTAAACTTTTTTTAATTATTCTGGCTCAAAATCGGTTGACTCATGAAGTAGGCCGTAGTCACATTTTGGGTCCGATTTGTTGGTGTCATTAAAAGAATCCGTTAGCTGGTCGTCGCAGTTATCAACGTGTGACTCGAGGAGCGATTCACCGTCATCTTTCCCTCCTTGTGTGAAATCGTCCCTGGTCTCGCTGGAGCATCGCCGGCGAGTCCGACAGCCACCGGTCCTCCTCTTCGCCTTCACCTTCTCGTACTCAGCCCTGCAGAAGTACGCCACTTGATTTCTTTTCTATGCTGGGTCTCGATTTCTGGCTGATTTGTTCGTTGATTTCTCCCCGCTTCTTGATTTATGCTTCTATTCCTTTTTGTCGAAGTGGGTTTAGGGTTGATCTCAGATTCCATATTCTGAAAGGAATGGCAGCTGTTGATGGGATGCTTTGATTAACAGCGTGCCGGTTAAAAGATTGATCACGCGATCCTCTTTTTGTTGATCCGAGGAGTACGCGGTAGTTAATTTATTTTTTAGGTTTAGACACTGATCTTGCTATTTTATTTTCTCAAATGCTTATTATTATGCAAAATAGGTGGCTTTATGAGTGTTTTTATAGTATCCATTAAGATTGCTTTTTAGATGTAGTTATTAAGTATCATATATTTGGAATTTTGGCGCTTTGAAGTCTGGAAAATTTTGAATGTCTATGTATTCATGTAAGGGTTCATTTGGCATGAATGAAGATGAAAATTTCAAGTTTTTAGCGTCTTTGTTCAGCTCTTTCATTCTTTTTGCCAGAAATCTTTGTTTTTATCTACCAACTTATCCATCTTTAATCCTGTCAAGGCTAACAAAGGTGAATTCTCTTATTTATTACTTCCTCATTTCAGATACAACTATGAAATCTGGAGAACATAAACTGTAGCTCTTTTTTATTTACAGAAGGATAGGAAATTCTACAAAAGGCCTACAAAACCATAGTGAAGGTTAAGAAAAATTGTTACCAATTACTTTTATTCAAATTGATGCTCTCCATGATGAGGAATCTATAAAACTCTTCAATCAATTGTCTGTCAATTTATCTTTAACTGGAAATTAGTAATTGTGTTCTATCAGAGAATCGAAATACTTTAGTATTCATGGCAATAATGAACTATTGTTTTTCTATAATCACATGAGAAAATTAAAGAAACTTTAAGTGATATTTGGGGGACAATTAACTTCTAAGAAATGGAATTAGTGAAAATGAATAAAGCTATTTGTGATATTAAAGGTTGACCTAGAATATAAATTGGCAAATTGATGATTTTGTTGTTGCACAGAGAATTGATGGTGAGCCTACTGAAGAGGTTGTGCATGATATCAGAAGACCAAGATTTAGGCTTCTAAATATCACATTCATTTTTCATTTTTAATTCTTGTAATTAAATGTTATAACTTTGCAAATCCTATATAAATGTAATGGGTCATTTGGCATGGATTGAGAAGATAATACCTAGTTTTTAGGCCGCCCTCTCCCTTCTTCGAAATTCTTTGTTTATATCAACCATATTAAGTTCATAAATCCTATTAATACCATCATCATCATTAGCCTCATCAGGATCAGTGTTAGCATTATTTCTTGCTGATCATTGGATTTTAGTGCTTTATGGAATCAAGGTGTGTTAAATCCACTCATTGCCAAATCTCTCTGATGCCTATGGCCAAAGAGGATGGGAGTGATCGCCAGATGATGTCCTAAGAAAGAGAAATTACTAGTGCAAAGAGCAGCTTCTAGCAGGCTTTTAGGTGTTTGACTTTTTAGTGTTTTGGATGTAAATAAAAGTTTTAGGTTTAGAATATGTACTAATGTTTAATTCAATGTCACTCATATCCTTTTCATTCATTTCTCTTCGTATTCTTATTTGTCCATCACTGAAATTTAATTCACTACATCTATTCTCGTGAACTAACAGTATTCTAGAATGGCCGCTTTACCCTTGGCAACTGCTGAATTATGTGACGCAAATTCTCACCTGATCTTGAATGGCGAACTCCGTGCACTCCATCCTGTCTTCCAAATCTACGGTCGCAGACAGGTTTTCTCTGGACCAATTGTGACGCTCAAGGTCTTTGAGGACAATGTTCTTGTTCGCGATTTTCTCGAGGAGAAAGGATATGGTAGAGTTTTAGTTGTAGACGGTGGCGGAAGCATGCGCTGTGCGATATTAGGAGGCAACCCAGTTCAACAAGCTCAGAACAACGGATGGGCTGGTATTGTTGTTAATGGCTGCATTCGTGACGTCGATGAGATCAACGGATGCGATATAGGTGTTAGAGCTCTTGCATCCCACCCTATGAAAGCTAATAAGAAGGGAATCGGGGAGAAGCATGTTGCTGTAAACATTGCTGGAACCAGAATTTCTGATGGTGAGTGGCTTTATGCTGACACCGATGGAATTCTAGTTTCTAGGTCTGAATTGACTGTGTGAATCTTCGTTTGAAGTTCTTGTATTTTTCACTGCTGCGTTGTTCATCATTATTATAAGTAGCTTTATCCCAACTATTTGGGTCGGCTTTACTCATACCTGTATGACTGAGCTTAATGCTGAATGCTTATTGAATGAATAATAAAAAGTTAATAATATTCTGCTAAGAATATACCTAAAATGATGAGTGCAGATGGCTAAATTTCTGTCTATACATTCTGTCATTGAATTATATTTTATGATTCAGGTCTTCATCTTTAGCTATTTATTTTACTGTTTGGAGTTGTTAATATCTTCATATTTGGCTTGGACGAATTTGACTCATTTTGTTTTCCTCCCAAATAAGCTCTGATCTTTAAGCCATTTGTGTGCTTGATTGGTGTCGTGATTTCCTCTCGGCTACTCGCTCTCTCTCTCCCTAAAAAGTGTTTTTCAAGTTATCTTCCTCCTCTTCCTTTTTCTTTATGAATTTTCACTCCTTTTTTTGCATGAAAACTCTGGAGATTCTCTCTTCTCAAACTGGATGGAGAAATTGGTATGCCCTTGTGAAATTTGTAATTTTTGCGAAATTTCAAATTCGGAAAAACACAACTCCCCGGACTCGATGATACCATCAAATCTAGGTTCCCCGGGAGGGATTACATAAGCATGAATCATGAAAATCTATCTTAGCTCAGGATCATAATTCCCTCCTCTGTTTGTTGAAGAATCTTTATGACTATTGGATGAAGCAGCAGTTGCACTGGCTTTTCCCTGCTGCTCATCGGAGAAAGTTTGATCTTTTTGGTCTCCTTTTATGCTAATGCTGCAATGAAGCGGAAGAGAGCAGGAGAAGATGATTGTTGGTCTTGTTAACTTCATCGTTTTTTGGGAAAAAAAATGTCGATTTCCATTACTTAAAAAATTTTATTCTATTTTTGCCGATCTTTAGTTGACACTCTAAATTATCACATGGAGTCTCCAGTCTAACTCCCTCACGATCTAACCCCCGCCCCTTCTCAATGTGGGCCCCTAACTTAGAGGGGGTTGAGGTTTGAACGAGGCAGAGTTGGACCCTCATGTAGAAACTCGAGCATCTTCTAAATATTAGCGAAGGGAGAAAAAAGTTTTTTAGACCGCCTCCCATTACCTATTTCAATTCGACTATACACACTGAGAGAGGTCTAGTAGAGAGGGGGTGAGGCCTGATAGAAAGAGAGTCAGATTAATGAATACTCATTTAAGATTCTGGGTATCCCCTAAAGATTAGTAAAAATATATATATTGTATTATTTTTTTATTTTTGATCATTTTTTAAAGAACTCTCTCATGTCACAAGTGACACTCTTATTTAGTAACTATAGATAATGACCAACTCATATTAAAAATTGTTAAAACTCATGAAAGTTTTCTTCTTCAGCTAAGGATTTGGTCTCTATTTCTTAGCAGAGGTATCTCTATTTCTCATCTGACCCTTGTGTTTTCCTCTTCACTCATTCATTTCTGATAAAAGGAGTGTCAGATGCCAATCTCTATTTAGCAACTGGCTAAAAAAAATATCTTATTTTAACCATAGCTAAAATCTTAAATTTATTTTTAAAAAAAATTAAAAAATATTTTATATCTCATCTTACATAAATTTCAACATTAAACAATCACTTTATTGTACATCTAACACAACTTTTAATATAATTAACTCATTTTATTTCATATCATAAATATTTTTCTAAAGATTTTCACAATTTTTTTTCAAATTATCTTTTTTTTTTCTCCAATCAAACATAGCCAAAGCAAGATAGATTGGGCTGGTGAAGTATATCACAAAAAAAGTGTTTTTGTGGGGATAGATAATAGTTTTTTTTAATTTAGTTTTTGGTGATCTAATAATAAATAAATAAATAAATGCTATGCAATTAAGCTTAATTTGCTTTATGAAAACAGTGTCACTGTCAGCTTTTTATCAAAGAAATCAAGCACTACACAAGTAGTAGTGCCACACTAGAGCATAAATATGATGGCACCTTTTTGTTAGAGGCTCTTACCATTTGAAAGACTTCATATTTAATTTATTGAGTAATTTCATCCGTGTCTCCAAGATAAATTCTCAATTTTATGTAAGTCTATAAAAATAGAAATATACCGTCTGATCCCTGCTTGTTCAAAATATTTTTCACGTGAGTTCTTTTTAACTGGTTATGTAAAGTTTAATTGTTAAGTTGTTATTATAAGAAATTTAAAATTATTTTTATAGATTAGGACAAAAAAAATAAAATTTAAAGTTATAATTGTAATTTAAAATATTTAAATATTTATTTTTTATTTTTAAAAATGGTAACTTGATGATCAACTTTAATGAAATCAATTAAAAAAGATTCATATAGAAAAAATTTTGTGTAAGAGAGACTTAAATGATATATTTTTATTTTATGGATCTACATGAAATTAAACTTTTAAATTGAGCTAATTAAAAATTTCTAGCTTGGATAAGGAAAAAAATAAATCACTTATAAAGCAATGTCACATAGAATGGATTCATTTTAATTAATTACTCAACAAGTGAATGCTTGTCTAGGTGTCGGAACAATTTGAGTTTAAGTCAAGTTCGGTACATAGCTTGAATTCAGTCAATTGATTTATAGATCGATTTGGGCTCGGATTGCAGTTTGAACTTTTCGAGTTCAAGCTGGCTTGACTCATCTAGCATATGATTTCGAGCTGATCGGAACCATAATCATGTCATTTCAAATCCTTCAATAAATTGTGAATTACTTTTTTACAAAAAATACGTAATCTTTATTCGTTTTCAAATATGAATCTATCATATTTCGAACAACATATATTCTAACTATAATGTCTTACATTTTTTTATAAAAAAAAAAAAACAAAACAAGCTAAATTTGACCGAACTAATCTATCCAATACGATTCACACTTGGCACGATAAAATTATGAACTGTAAATATTATTTAAGAATATTTTGAAGAAGGAATGTAAATTTTGGGAGGATCAAACATAAGGGATACTCGTATAGACTGATCCGCTTTAGTTGGTGATTGGGGACTAATTTTTATCGTAGAGGATCTTTTTTGTCTGATGATGATACTCAAGGAATATTTTCTCGAGAGAATTGACCTTTTGGAATCTGGGCCAAACCGAATCCTCTCAGCTTGCTAATTCGATAATCTAAAATTAAAAATAATTTTATATCAACCCTATGTATATCAACATGATAAATACTATTTTTTTTTTGGAGTTTTGAGATACATAACTATTTTTTCATATTTTTTTTATTCTAAAACAATAACTAATTATATTTCAATCTATGCATAATATTTAAGATAAAAATATTATTTTTGAGTTTAATTTTAAACTATTTAGATTCTCATTATTGGAATTGGCTGCCCCCTAAACCTTTGTCACATGAGCCTCTTGGTTTTTCTTGCTATCATGTTACAGAAACTGAGAAATTTTTATAATTTATTCCTAATGATATTTTAATTTATATTTTTTTTAAATCTTTTGCTTACAACTTAAATTAAAAATAATATAGAAAAACTTTTAAAATATATTTATATAAAAATCTCTTATCTCATTGCTTTCTTACCTCTTGTATCTTCTTTTCTAATTCTTATTTATTGAGTGAAGTAATACATTCATCTTATATGTAAACATAAAATGAAAAATTGAATTTGGGGTCAAAATAAATAATTTTACAAGATTTCTATACTAAATGAATCTTATATATTTTTTTTTATAATATTTGCAACACTAAAGTATACATAAAAAAATATTGTTTTCTCCTAGACAAGTAATTAAAAAAATAGTTTGCCTGAATATTAAAAAATCTCGAGTTCAAAATTATATTACCACAAAAACAAACAAACTCCTACACATCTCTGTTAAATTAAACAATAGAGACCGTCTTCACACCCCTGACTAGGGTTAATATTTAGAGTAATGAATCACGCCTTCATAAAGTCCCTAAAGCCTTCGAGATTAATTTAGCATAAATTGAGTTAAATGTAATCAAAAGAAATTAAGGACATTACTAAAAAGATCCTCCAACGTTATTTATAGAAGCACTCCAAACAAAATAATCAAATAATCTCAATTTAAAGTTGACCGAACCCTCCTTAACCTACTACACCTCTCTCTATTTCTATTATAGGTTGATCGCATAATATCTTGAATCAATTATAATATAATATCTCGTGTTTCAGATATAAAAGTATTGTTTCCTTGAACAGCTTTCTAAAGAGGTCACATATCTTGAAAGTACTCCAACTAAAGTATACTTAACTACAAAGTTTCTATTACCAGTTACCCAATTTTCAAAAGGCACGTCTGCAATTTCGGAACCACTCTTACCTTTGCACTTTCAAGGCATATTGTTAGAACCTTCTCTAACATCCCTTGCCAAACAGCTGGTCAACAGCAGCCCCAAGTCGAAGAGCAGCTCAACAGTAGCCCCAAGTCAAAGAGCAGATCAATAGCAGCTCCTTGCCAAACAGCTGCTCAACAGCAGTTCCAAGTCGAAGAGCAGCTCAATAGCAGCTCCTTGCCAAACAGCTGCCCTAAGTCGAAGAGCAGCTCAACAGTAGCCTCAAGTCGAAGAGCAGCTCAACAGCAGCTCCTTGCCAAACAGCTGCTCAACAGCATCCCCACGTCGAAGAGCTACTCAACAGTAGCCCCAAGTCGAAGAGCAGCTCCTCGCCAAACAGCTGCTCAACAGCAACCCCACGTCGAAGAGCAGCTTAACAGTAGCCCCACGTCGAAGAGCAGCTCAACAGTAGCCCCTTGTCGAAGAGCAGCTCAACAGCAGCTTAAAGAGATCACCAGATCGTACTCTCCGTACTACTGTGTCAACTCAGCATTTAAGACAGCATGAGAGCCCACTCTCTAATCGTTCTTTTCAAGAGTATGTGTCAGATGTAGCAAACTAAACCTACTATGTCCCTTCCTCTCCAAACTATAAATAAGGGGGGCTTGCTCTCTCTCTAAAGAGGCTTCCTTCCTCTCTCTCTCTCGGGCTGAAAGGCCAATCTTTCTCTACCCTCTTATCTTGTACTCATTTGGTCTCCCATTAAAGACCCTCAAGTTTTGTAAGAGGAGATGGGATTAGTGGATTCAAATCGCCTGGACGACGTAGTGGTTTTTCCCTCGTACACTCGGGTTTCTATGTAAAAATCACCGTCTCATTTCTCTCTGTGATGGTGCATTTTTTGCATCAACACATATATATGTGATAAAATAGAAAGACTAATCATATGTTTGGTCTACCTAAGACCAATCCTAATTAGTTGATCCCCAATAGTTTAATTAGAATAGCTTGAGTCTATCCTCCTTCTTTACTTTGAACTATATGCCATTTTGATTCATTAAACCTTCCAGCCTACAAGATTAAATATTTTTATTAGTTAACAACTAATTTAATTATATTATATAATATATACTAAATAAATAATTAATATAAATGATAAATTACATTTAAGTTTTCAAATTTAAAGCATAATATAGTGTAGATCTGTGTTTTTAAAAATTTAATATCTGAGCGCTTGAATTTAATATAATTATTATTTTAATTTTTCTATAATTTTTTGTTATTATTAAATTATAGTTTTATCCGTAATATTCTCTTACTACCCCCTTCCCAATTACAATGATTAAGGGTTTATTTGTTTATAAGGTTAAATTTAATAAAGTTAAAATTAAATTTGGATAGAGATTTTTTTATTAAAAATTATGAATGATGTGAAATAAAGTTAGTTATTATGTTGGGATATATGAGAGATGTGATATAAGTTAGTTATTATTTTAGTAACGTGTGTAGGATGTGAAATAAAGTTAATTTTTAATATTAAATTTTATGTGTAATGTGATATGCTAAATTAATTTTAAACTGCAAAACAGACAGCCCCTAAGTGATTATTGTTATTAAGACTTGTATGAATTAAGCATCTTAGTACATGTTTGTCGTTAGGAACTTTCTTCAAACTCGGGTAAATAGTCGAGTTTGAGAATCAAGAGAAAAAAAATTGGAGTCATATTTGTCTTGAACTCAAAAATAATTTTGAGTACAATCATCTCCTACCAAATGTTTCAAGTTAGACTTTTAAGTTAGAAAGAAAAAATGATATTAGCTCGCAAACCTCAAAAGAATGAAGAAAAAAGCTCAACCAACTTACCGAGTTTTATCTTTGTTCATATTGTAGAGCTAAATCAATTTTAAGTTTGACGCCTAGATTAAACTCAAATCGAGCTTTCCATAAAAAAGAGAGCTCAAATCGAGCTCGAAATATGACTAAAAACTCGATTTGATTACTTCAAATGAGTCCAAACTCGCCTTTTTCAAAATAATTGATCTTTAGAACTTCAGGATTAGATGTCAACATGATAGAGATGTGAAACTAAAACAAATATCTCTTGACATCACACATAACTCATGAGATACTTCTTTCAAGGGTAAATTGCATCTTGATCATTAAAGTTTAGGGATATTTCGTGTAAGTCCGGTTTAATTAAAATATCAAATTTATTCCTCAAGACCCAAAATTTATTTTGGGGTGAGGAGATTCCGTCGATTCTATTTTGTGTTTAGTCACTGAAAATCGATAACATTCGGATATTCTGAAGCTAAAAATATTATTAAGATAGTTTTTGGAGTTTCATAACTTGTTATTTTGTAGGAATTGTTAGAATAACATATGGAAGAATGAATTTGAACTCGAGATTTCTTAATATTCAGGCAAACTATTTTAGTTTACTAAACCCCTTATACGATTAGTAGTATACAAAAACAACAATAGATTATAAGATTTGGCCAAAAAAATTTATTTTAATATTGGAAGATGTATAGGATGTGAAATAAAGTTGATTTTAAGATTGGAATTTGTGTTGGATGTGAAATAAAATTTTTTAAAATTTATAATAAATTTAAAATATTATTATTTTATTTCTTTACCTATTTTTGGGTTCATGCCAACATACTTTTAAAATCAATTTTATTTCGCATCCAACACAAATTTCAACTTTAAAATCAACTTTATTTCACATGCTACATACCCCCAATATTAAAATAAATTTCTTTCTCATTAACTCTATAAAATAAAATATTTTCTCTTTTTTTTATTCAAATTTATCCTCCAACCAAACAAGCCCAAGTCTAGATTCTAACTACTTCAACTAGGTGGATGGTTAATGCCATAAGATGTATTAAAGAGACTTGAGGACATAGGCTCTGTTTGGTGCAAGGATTGAAATCAAAATCAAAATTAAAATCAAAATCAAAATAGTACTAATTTTAAAAATAATAATAATAATAATAATAATATAAATAAATAAATAAATAAATTTTTTAAATTATTTTACATAAATTTAATATAAAAAATATTATTTTATTTCACATACTCAATAATTTTTAATAAAAATATCACATGTTAGATCAAAATACTTGATTCGACTATTTTTTTCTAGGATATAAAATAAATTGATCTTTTTATTGAAAATTATTAAGTTTGTGAAATAAAATAATATTTATTTATATTAAAATTTATGTAGTTATTAAAAAAAAGTATTTATTTATTTATTTATTTATTTATTATTATTTAAACCAGTACTATTTTGATTCTCACGCGAAACACTGCCATAGGGCCCACATGGTATCCATCTAAGATCAATGCTTTATTAGTTTGAGATGAGTTGATGCAGTTAGAATCTTTGTTTGCAGAGTTGATCGATGATGAATTCTGTAACAATCGGCATTATCGAATGTGGTTGAGTTTATTGACTAAAGTTCTTTTTTTGAAACACTTTTAGTGCACGATAAAATTTGTTTTAGCCGTAAAGATTTGCAGTTTTATTAAAAAAAATAAAAAAATAAATTAATTATATATCACATTTTATACGATCTTTAATATAAAAAATTAATTATATTTCACATTTTATATAATTTTAAATTAATTAATTTTATTTTATACCCTACATATATTTATAAACATAACAAACTCACTTTAATTTTATCAAATACATATTTGAAGTTAATTTAAAAATATCTAAGCTAAAGATTAAAGTTTCCACTTCTCAAAAAAATATAGCTCATATGTGACTTAGTGGAGGTCTTCTCATTTTAGGGAACAATAGATTACTAAAAAATAAATGATATATATATATATATATATATATATATATATATATATATATATATATATATATATAAAGAGCAACAAATTAGGCCACCTTAATTCCTTATTAAATTTAGAGATAATTAGACCGGGGTCCTGAGTTTAATATTTAATAACACACAGGTTCACATTTTTTAAATTATAACATCGGAGTCCCTGAGTTTTAATAAATTATCAAATGGGTTCATTTTATTTTTTTATTATTAATATTTCTTAAAATTACCTTTCTAGCCCCTTCCTCTCTCTCCTCCCAATCTCTGCGCACGCGCGAGGCCGCGCGGCCGCTCACGTGGGCGAGGATAATAAAATGGTAATTTTAAAAAAATTTAATAATAAAAAAATAAAGAAAGACCCATTTGATAATTTATTAAAACTCAAAGACCCCGATATTATAATTTAAAAAATGTGAACCTGTGCATTATTAAGTGTTAAACTCAAGAACCTGAATGTAATTATCCCTTAAATGTAATCCTTCACATTGACATGATTCACATTAGATTTTATCTTGGTGAAGCTTCACTCCACCATCAGCCAATGGAGAGTTGACCTTTCAAAATAATTGATTTAAGGGTAAATTCCATCCAAGCCCTTGAGGTCTAAAAAATATTATAAATTAGTCCATATTTTTTAAAAATCTCAATTTAGCGCTCCCCTAATATTGTAAAAATGCTGTTGCACAGTCTAATTAAGATATAATTATTAATTTTTTACTCTTATATTATAAAACTTTTTCTAATTATTAATTTTTAAAATATAATTTTAAAATACTAATATTTATATTTTGTAATTTTAAATTTTTAGAACGGATAAAGCAAGAGATAAGAAAAATCAAATTTTAATTCTATGTTAAATTTTAAATAACATTAAGAATAGAAGGGTAAAATAATTATTCAAAATATGTAAACTATTCAAACTAATTAAAAATAATCAAATTTTACATTTTTTAACAAAAAAAAAGCTAACAAAAAGATGAAATTTTTGAAAAGAGATCGAAACTTTTGTGCTTTTACAAAATTAATTTTTTTTAAAAAATTAAGACTAATTTGTAACGCCATCCATCGCACGAATGCAATTTAGCCTTGATTAAATTACAAAATTGCCATCAATTTGCCTTCTCACTCAAATCAATGTAGACATCATGCCAAATATATAAAGCTTTGTTATGCATCAAACTTTATTACATATAAATACTTGTAATTTAATATAAAAGTCAATGATGCTTTGTTGCTTAGTGGTGCCTTTACCAATGTTTTCCTAAAAATATAAAAGGGGCATTCACATAAATATTCTTTAATTTATCTTAAATTACATATTAAATTTTTGAAATTTTTACCCGTATAACACAAAAAACTTCAATATTTACTTATTAGACACCCTAAAGTTAAATATTACATGACACACACTTATTTATTTTTAATTTTACAACCAACACACCCTAGTTAAAAAATCCTTAAATTTTATTTAAGTAAATCATACTTAAGTTATGTTTTAACTTAAATAAAGTTCATAGGAATAAAATCTAACTCTCGGTGCACCTTAACTTAAATCTTACATGTTAAAAACTATTTAAATCTATTATTTATGTAGAATATTTTAAATCTAATCGTTAGATGCTCATCTTAACGATTAGATTTAATTTAAGATACAAAAGGGTTAGATTTTATTCCTATGAACCTTATTTAAGTTAAAACATAACTTAAGTATGGTTTACTTAAATAAAATATAAGGATTTTTTAACTAGGTTGTGTTGGTTGTAAAATTAAAATAAATAAGTGTGTGTCATGTAATATTTAACTTTAGGGTGTCTAATAAGTAAATATTGAAGTTTTTTGTGTCATACGGGTAAAAACCCCTAAATTTTTTATCTTTTAATTTTACAATTTCACCCGTTAAATCATCCAAAAATAATATATTTAGGCATTTTTTAAGATTTTTTTTACTGATTATAATTATTTGAATGCATATTACTAATAGTATGTATATACAAAATATTATAAACATATTTGCAAGTACACGTATTCTACTAGTTTTTGTTATTAAAAAATTTGAGAAGTAAAGTTGTAAAATTAAAAATAAGAAATTTAATATGTAATTCAAGATGAATTAAGGGATATATATGTAAATCTATCAATATAAAATGAATTGCATGAAGAGAGAGTAAAAATATTTTCACTACTTTAGTTTACTAAATCTAATTTTTGGGAAAGTCAACTCTCTAGTTATGTACAGCCTGTTTATGTATCAAACCCGACTCGAAAAATATACAGTATTGAATCGAAAATCTGCACTATATCGTTACTTGTGTTCGATATACATGCACGAGGATGCTGGGGTCATAAAAATTTCATCGATAAACAGCAGTATGGAAATATTTTCAATATATTTCTTTTTACGTACATATGTCTTCAACGTATATATATCTGATGTTTGATTGCTTCAATTTTTTTCTTACATTTTATCGAAAAGCATGAGTCGGCCTTCTTGCGGATTCGGTTCACTTCCTTAACGATCAATAATGAATGTTGGGTATACAATTTGTAATTACGAGTAGCTAGGGCCCACTCGAGTGTAGAATTGCACTGTAATAGAGCGAACTTCTCCCAGTGATTAGGTTGGTCATTAAATTCGATCCTAGGGCTGTTAGCAATCTAATCTCGAGCTAATCTGCTCAAAATTGAATTGAAAATTTTTTATTCAAAGAATGAATATGAAGAGCTAGATATGATCTCGATCTGCGCTAGGTTTGACTTATTTGTTATTAATTCATGCTCAATTCGAGTGAAAATTGATTTAACTTTCAATTAATTTTTATCTTTTAGTCAAATCATATATATAAATATATTTATTCATTTAATTATTATAGTATGGTCATTTATTTTAATTTAATATTTAAAAAAAAATAAAGAAATTTTATTTATAAGTTTTAGTTGGTATAAGAAATACCTCAGCTGAAGAGTATATTTATTAGAGGAGATTTTAACGAACAAGTTGATAGTATTGCTAGGAAATTTAATAACATTCACAGTGAATATAGTTTTAGAGAGATTAATAAAGAGAATAAAATTATTTTAGAGTTTTTTGTATCTTATGATTTGTTGATTGCTAATACTTGATTTAAAAAAAGAGATGAGCATATTATTAATTATAGGAATGAGTCTTCAAAATCACAAATTGATTATTTTCTTATTAGAAAATATGATTTTTTGGATTGTAAAAATAGTAAGATTGTTTTAAGGGGGCGTTTGATTCAATGTTATTTAGATGTCATGTTATCTAGATGTCATTGTTATTTATCAATAGACATTTTTTGGTTCAATGTTATGATATTAGAAAATATCAATGCTATCCAAATTATTTTTGTTTAGTTGGAAGTTATTGGCATTATAATGACAAATTGATGGTGTTATCTTGAGATGTCGCCCAATTTGGAGTGACATCTAGATGTAATCATGTAATGACATTTTTGTAATTAATTATAATGTTATTTAAAGATGTCATTAAATCAAACAATTAATTTCTAAAGATAACATAACATAACATTGAGATAACATTGAACCAAACGCCCCCTAAATGAATGTTTGACTACCAAACATCGATTAACGGTCTTATATTTTAAAATAAAAAGTTAGAGAATGAATAGTAAATCAAAACAATGCCATCAGACTTGATGGTAAAATCTAAAAATTGAAAATAAAAATATCTTTAAGAATAAAATTCTAGAGCATGGTAAGTTAGACGTTAAAAGGTAACCGATCTTATGTGGTTGGAGGTCGTTAACTGCATCTACATGATTATGATGATTCGACTCGATCCGTTTGTAATATCGGATCTAATTTTGGATCTACCTTGGTCTGATCTGATATTGATTGCAATATTTAAGTAAATTTAAATAATAAATAATTACTTTAAGTTATTTATAATTAACTTTAATGCTAGTTTCAGTAATCCTTAAATCCTAACTGTAGCTTCGAACATCGCACACTCTATGTTGTTACCTGCGTCTACTTTCTCCCTTCTGGCGGATAAGAAATTCAAATTAACGAGTTTTTTTTTAGCAAACAAACACAAATATATCATAATTCAGGATTTTTTTTATATTAAATTCAGAATTTTTTGGTTGTCCCCCTACTTTAGCAATGTTATAGTTGTGAGAGTTTTTTAGCCATGCTTGACGCAAGGACCAAAATAGTATTAGTTTTAAAAAATAATAATAATAATATTTTTAATCATTTTATATAAATTTTAATATAAAAAAATATTATTTTGCTTCACATACTCAATAATTTTCAATAAAAATATCAATTTTATTTTTTATTTTCTACACTAAAATACTAGATTCGAATATTTTAGTTTAGGATGTGAAATAAAATAGATATTTTTATTGAAAATTATTGAGTATATGAAGTAAAATAATTATTTTTTATATTATAATTTATATAAAATAATTTAAAAATTTTATTTATTATTATTATTATTATTATTATTATTTTAACTAAAATTATTTTGGTCCTAATTTTAACAATAATATAATGAATACATTTTAACAATTATGCTTATTAATGTGGATAACTATCTGTTCATCTAATAAAAATAAAATTTTATTTTTGTTAAAAAATTATAGCAGGTGTTCAATTATTGTTATTTTTGTTATTAATTTACAATAGTCACGGCTAACAAAAGAAACAATCATTATAACAAAATATTTAAAAAAAAAAAAAAATATTTCCTAACTAACGCTTATATGCATCGATATTATTAAATATTCAATTTAATAAAAATATATTTTTTTGTTACAAAATATACGTAACAAGTGGATTGAAAATTTCTTAGTAACAGGAAACTGTTGATGTGGAAAATAGGGGGTTCCAAAAGAGAGAAAAATAGAGAGTTCCGAGAGACGGCGACACGCAGTGAGTTAAGCCTATTGACTGAAACTTACACGAGAATAATACGCATCCAGAATAGCACGTAGGTGTTTAAGGTAGTTCAGGAAAGAAATCCCCTACATCCACCGAACAATCAACGAGAGATGATTTCACTAAAGAAAGAAAAGAGAATGTCGAAAAGACCAATACAAAAAGTGAAAAAGGAGGGAGAGAGAGAAAGCTTTCTTTTATCTTAAGCTCTTGATACAGAAATGATAGAAGAAAGATTCTGCACTCCCCGCCCTCCTTCTGGTTTGTTTTTCCGATCTATTATATTTCTTATTATCTGTCTTCCTTAAAGTCTGTTCAAGGGTATTTATAGGCAGCAGACAGTGCAGCTCCGTCCTAATTTTTCGAAAAAAAAGGAGTAAACAAATGTTAAGCCCATGCTGCTGTCGGCCATTGGGGGAGCCAAAGGTAGTGAAGGAAGAGCTTGACCTTGAGATCTTGGCATTGCTTCTAGGGATCTGTGAGGACTGGAGCACGCGGGTCTTTGATTTGCGTGTCTAGCAAAAGCGTTTTGTACTAAAAACGGCGCGGTTAGACCATGCCGACTTCGACAGGTGCAGCCGAGGAACATCATCGTCGATGTTGCTAGGGGGTAATTCCGGATCGTCGTGGATGATATTTGACCGAACCCGCGTGACCGAGGTTTGAGACCTGCGAGAATAAAAATATTTAAATAAGAAGTTAGTGCCACCTGGGAGCCACGTGTATGATCGTGATGCAGCGCTGAAACCACGTGTTAACAGAAACTAATTGGAAGCTCGACGAACAGGTTGCTTATCGCATATGGCACCCCTTGTTTGATGGATGCCATTTTTTTCATTGAAAACGAAGAAGCCTCGCAATGTCAGTCGGAGATAGCAGCCTTCCTCCGAGCAATGCCTGCCTTTTTTCTAAGGAAATGAAATCTCTTTAAAGAAATTGAAAAGAATGTGGGCTCTTTGTTTTCATACACGACCTCTGAAGACTTAAAGCTTCTTCTACAAGGTTCGCCCACAGAGGATGAGTCATGATCTAAAATTAGGCTAAAGTGCGTAAATTAATAGAAAATAATAATTTTTTTTCTTTTATAACAATTTAGAAATTTCAGTAAAATATAATTATAAGTAAAGTAGATTTGATATTAGAATTGCTACTATTATATAATTATAAGAAAAGATTCCTTGATGACATTATTGTTATTATTATGCAGTTGATCATATTATTAGTGATGTATAGTTGTCCTAATTATAAGTTTATATAATGCATGATATCATATAATTAAAAATTGGATCTATAATTATCACAAAAACATATACAATTAAAAATTATCAAAGTTTTAAAACTAGACCTACCAAAATTCAGTAATTTTATATCAGTTTTGATTAAAATCAATTCAAAAAAGCAAACTGAAACTTGATAGTTTTGATTGAATTTCAACAGAGAATCAAAATTCGATCCAAACTATCAGGGCTCACTTTTGTTAAAAAAATATTTTATAATTATTATTAATAAATTTAATTTAAATTTATAAAATTTAAATAATTTATAGAAAAATAGGAATTACTTATGTCAAAATTATTGAAATTATTAAAACCTTAAAAACTAATACCTCTATTTTATGTTTGAAATTGAAATCAAAATCGAAATTAAAACGAAACTGAATTTTAAAACCTCGAAAATTATAATTCCGGGTTAGACTCGGCTCGGCTCGGCTCGGCTCGGCTCGCTCAAAATGCCCGTGAAATTTGAACGGTGTTGATAGAGCAGCGTCCGTCGTCGTTCTACCGTTGACTAGGTCGCTCACCGTTGCCATCTGCCTTACTTCGCCGGCTACCAGCTCCCCGTTTTTCCGGTCACCTTCTCCTTCTGCTTCGACCAGTTGAATACTTGAACCCATCTTCTACGATAAAATAACGCGACGGAAAAAAGTCTATGGCATCTATTGGAGGATTGCCGTAGAGATGAATTATAATGAAGAAAGCAGCTTCAACCTGTGCTTCTCTCTCTCTCTCTCTCTCTCTCTCTCTCTCTCTCTCTCTCTCTCTCTCTCTCCCTATATGTCGACATTCTCTTCTTCACTCCATAGATTTCCGATTTCTTCCTGCTCCTCCCCGACAAATCCGAAACCCATGAATTGGGTTCTCTTTGCCGTTGCTCCTAAGGGGGAAAAGGTTTTCCTTTAGCTCTGTCCGGTCGTCCTCTTCCTCCCGCCGCTGGGTAAAATGAGGAGCAGCAGAGATCGCTTTGGGTGGCTGAGGATACCCATAAGCTGTTTGTTGCTTTTCCTCCTCCATTTCCTGGCCCTGCTGAAGGCTTCGTACAGCCAGAGCTGCGACTCCGCTGACATGAAAGCGCTTCTGAGCTTCTCGGCCGGTCTTTACCATGGGATCCGAGGATGGGAAAGTAACTCCTCCGTTGATTGCTGCGATTGGCCCGGAATCTCCTGCGATGCGGCGATCGCCGGAAGAAGAGTGAGTTCATTGGATCTTTCCGGAAAGGATCTTCGGGGACCTCTCAACGATTCACTTGCTGATCTCGATCATCTAACAGAACTCAATCTCTCCTTCAACTCTCTTCAAGGCTCTCCCCCTCCCAAGCTCTTCCGTCTGAATAGATTACTGCGACTCGATCTCAGCGTGAACCAGCTTTCAGGCTCCCTGCCGTCGGAGCTGGAGCTTCCATCTATCCGATTCTTCAACATCTCCAACAACTTGTTCAACGGCAGCCTTCCCGTTCTCTCCAGGTCTGCAAATCTCCAGTTTTTTGATGTAAGTAACAATAGCTTCTCCGGTGAAATTCCGGCATCTATTTGCAACTCATCCGCTCAGATTCAAAGCCTTCGCTTCTCCATGAACTCTCTTTCTGGAGACTTCCCTGTGGGCTTGATGAACTGCCACCTCCTTGTTCATCTCTCCCTCAATGTAAATGAGATTTCTGGGGTCTTGCCGGATGATTTCTTCACTCTGTTAACTTTAAAGTATGTGAACCTCCAGCAGAATAAACTATCCGGTCCATTGAGTCAAAGTGTTGGTAATCTCTCCAGCCTTGTTGAATTGGATCTCTCTCTCAATGGGTTCTTCGGCTTCATCCCTGATGTCTTTGATGGACTCCCAAAGTTAGAGTCTTTTTCAGCCCACTCGAACCGATTTGATGGTAGTCTGCCCGGCTCTTTTGCGAACCTGAGGAAGGTCAGAGTTCTTAACCTTAGAAACAATTCTCTGACTGGGGAGGTTGGTTTGAATTTCGCAATGCTGCCTATGCTGAACTCCCTTGATTTGGGCTCAAATCGTTTCACTGGTTTGATTCCCCAGAGCCTGTCACAGTGTTCAAATCTCACCTTCCTGAACCTCGCTAAAAACCTCCTCACCGGAGAAATTCCAAGCGGATTCAGGAACCTGGATTCACTGTATTACTTGTCTCTATCAAACAACAGCTTAACCAACATATCATCGGCATTGCAAACCTTACAGCATTGCACCAACCTCACTGTCTTGGTGCTTACAATGAATTTCTATGGGGGTGAAACCATGCCGGTCGAAGGAATCTATGGGTTTCCGAAGGTTGAGGCTCTTGTGATAGCGAATTGCGGTCTTCTTGGTTCGATTCCACCATGGTTGGCTAAAATCACTTACTTGATGATCTTAGATATCTCATGGAATCAGCTTGGCGGATCAATTCCTGCATGGCTGGGGAACTTTGATAGTCTCTTCTATATCGATCTCTCGAACAACTCTCTTAATGGAGAGATCCCAAGTAGCTTCACTCGGATGAAGAGATTGATTTCTGTCAATGAGTCAAAACAAGGGCCTTCAATGCAGAACTCCCCATTTTTTGTCAAGAGGAATGCATCTGCAAAACCCTTGCAATACAATACAATTGGAAGCTTCCCACCAAGTTTGATCTTGAGCAACAACAAGCTTGTTGGTCCCATTCTCCCCGAGTTCGGAAAACTCAAGCTGCTCATCGTGCTCGATCTTCACAACAATAGTTTATCTGGTACCATACCTGCTGAGTTCTCCGGAATGGTGAACTTGGAGACTCTGGACTTATCGTACAACACTCTTACAGGAAACATTCCTGCTTCACTGAGCACACTAAACTTCTTGTCAAAATTTGATGTTGCTTACAATAATTTGGAAGGACCCATTCCCTCAGGAGGCCAATTCTCCACTTTCTCTGCTTCTGATTTTTTGGGAAATCCTGGTCTTTGCGGCTTTCATTCAACTCCCTGCCAATTTAACACCACTTCTCATGCAGTGAACAGTAAGAAGAAGAGCAAAGCCGTCATCATAGGAGTTGCAATCGGGATAGGAACCGGCACTACTTTCCTTCTCATGATAATATACTTGGCTGCATCTCGGATTTTTTCAAGAAGGCAAGCGGAGAATGCAAAAGTAGTGGCTCACACGGATGACAGCTTAGAAGCTGCTGCATGCAGATTGGTGCTTCTGTTTCATAACAAAGATATCAAGGAGATCAGCATCAATGATATTTTGAAGTCTACTAACAACTTTGATCAATCCTACATAATTGGGTGTGGGGGATTTGGTCTTGTCTACAAGGCAACACTTGAAGATGGGAGGAAGGTGGCTATCAAACGGCTATCCGGTGACTTCTGTCAAATGGAACGCGAGTTTCAAGCAGAAGTGGAAGCTCTTTCTTGGGCTCAGCATGAAAACCTTGTGCTTCTTCAAGGTTACTGCAGGGTTGGGACTGATAGACTCTTGATTTACTCTTACATGGAGAATGGAAGCTTGGACTACTGGCTTCATGAGAGAACTGATGGTTCTTCTGCATTAAGTTGGCCCAAAAGACTGAAGATAGCTCAAGGAGCTGCTAGGGGGTTGGCATATCTGCACGAATCATGCCGACCGAGCATACTGCACCGAGACATAAAATCGAGCAACATTCTTCTCGATGAACACTTTGAGGCTCATCTTGCGGATTTCGGCCTGGCAAGGCTTATCTTACCGTGTGATACCCATGTCTCCACTGACTTAGTTGGGACTTTGGGCTACATTCCTCCCGAGTACAGCCAAGCTTCAGTGGCAACATTCAAGGGAGATGTTTATAGTTTTGGGATGGTTCTTCTTGAGCTCCTAACCGGAAGGAGGCCAGTAGACATCTGCAAGCCAAAGGGAAGCAGGGAGCTGGTTCTCTGGGTTCATGAGATGAAGAAGGAGAAGAGGGAAGTTGAGGTATTTGATCCTCATATATACCATAAAGAGCTAGAAGGGCAGCTTCTTTGGGTCCTTGAGATTGCAAGCTGCTGTGTTATTCAGAATCCTAAACTGAGGCCATCAACTCAGCAGCTTGTTTCATGGCTTGAAAGCATTGCAGCTGAATGATAGATGAGCAAAGTGGGAGAGATACTGACCTTTTTGGTCGTTCGAAATTGATGAAATTTTCTTGATAACGGTTTTCCAGCGGCTCTGTTGTACATAACAGTTGCACATTCTAGACTCGGGTTTTTGTTATACATATGTTTACATTGTACATAGAATTCCTATGTGTTCTTTGTTTAAATTCGGCAAGAGGTCACATTATTGAGAAATGTATTTGGCATATGGCTTGTATACTATACCGTATTCTTCTGTTAGATTTCACCCTGACATTATTTTTTTTTTCAATCTCAAAAGAGAATTTCATTGAACCTCAATCAATACCATAATCATAGTTGATTTTAATTTTTATCAATACAAAGATCACCGCGAATAAAACCGAGTGAGGAGTCCACAAGAATTTTTTGAGTCTACGTTCAGATGTGAGCCACTCTATTGCCTTCTCTTCTCGTGTGGGAAGAGCAGAGCTCCTCTTCCTTCATGTTTTGGATGCTAAATATAATTATTGGATAGACTAGTGTTGAATGTTGTCTTAAGTTCAATTTCACTATCAAGTCCAATTCTTACTTGGTTCTTCCATTTTTTGATATTTAATATTTGTAGCATTTTATTAGCAAGAATTTATTTATTTATTTATTGTATATTGTGATGACCCTAGCCGTCACACTAAAATTATCTAAGTTAGGAAAAAAAAAAGATTAATTCAACAGCGGAAGAAAACTAAATAAATTAAATGTTACTACAACAACTCACAATACTAAATCTTAGAACAAAATAAAACATCCAACTAAAGCAAAAGAAACAGAATTACTAAAGTCTCAACTAAACACATAAGCAGATAAGTCACTCTCTAAGAAAATAAAGTAATAAACTAATTTTCTTCTTAACTGACATTTTCTTCATTCCCGTGATCAAGTGCTCCAGTACCTGTCACGTTAGTGACAGAGTCCATTAGAACAGACTCGTAGGTTTTACACTAATAAAGCTTTTAAATAAAAATATTAAATAGCAATAATAATAATAATAATAACATGTTGACATAATATAAGAATAACAAACAATTAAACATATATAACATAGATTCCAATTAAGCATGCATGTATGATAAAGAAATGACATAGCACAGTGTGAACAATAATATTAAACAAACATATTATGATTTGCATAAAAATATCATATCATCATGTAAATAGAAATGATAAAAATATAAGTAATGGGTAAATTTTTTTTTATTAACTTCACTTTTATCTTTTGGACTCGTGATTTTTCGTATTATGCCTCAACTGCCTTTTATACATTTGAGGATCGTCATCCCCTGGCCCCGAAGGCTATGACCCATAATAGCTAAAATATGAGGTCCTCAATCAGTTTTGAGAGTTTTCACCCCCTGGCTCAAAATGACAGTGGACGCCGTCGCGCCTATATATCATATGCTCGAGCTAAGGCAGGTGCGTAATCCCACAGAAATCACATTTAAATTTAATCAATTATCGCATTAAAATTTTATATTACAAATTATTTATTTGACAAGCTCGCACATTGCTCAAATATCAATTAGTCTCAACGAGTATAACAATAAGTCTATACATTTATTCACTCACGCAAGCTCATACATTTGCCCTTCTCGTGAGTATCACAATTGAGAGAAATAATTATATGTTTGCAATTAAATAGTTATAGCTTGACGAAATTAAAGCATGAGTCAAGAAGACATCAAAAACAGCAAACAGAGTGTCTACTAAGGAACAGACAAATATATGCATCTTGTTTTGAATCCAGACCCCAAGTAGTAAGAATGTTCAACTCGAAATAATGGAAAGAAATATAATATAAATAATATATGAGTTAAAAGGAGAACTCTTTATTTTCATGGCAAATTTTCAAAACTTTTCAAAGTCTTTCTATAATACTCATATTTAGATTTAATCTAGCAAAGTTAGGGTAAAACCTATCTTGAATTCACCATGGTTCTAGGTTTTCTCGAGATCCGAAGAGAAATATCGCTCCAAAATCACTAGATCTTATCGAAGGCGCAAGAAAACGTGTAGACCGAGAAGAAGATGAAGAGGAATCGTCAATTTTGAGGGAGATCCGACTTCTTTCTCTCTCCAATGTGTCACTTTCTCTCTCCTCTCTCTAGGCCGGTGGTTGTTGTAGAAGGGGAAAAGTTGAATCAGTGTTTTAGAGCGAGAAACTCTATATCTTTCTCTAAATAATAATTTGAGAGTATTTCTGTAATTTTTCTTAGCCTTAATTTAAGGAGGTAGTTATAGATATTTAATGGGTAATTAAATTCATTGGATTTGAATTTTAAATAACCTGATTTAATTAAATTAAATATTAATTTTAGCCATTTTGAATTTTGAATCTCATAACAAACATTTAATGTTTCGTATATTTAATCTTAAATAATTAATCTCATAAATAAAAATTAATTTCATCATAATAAATTAAATTAATCAAAAATCTAAATTTAAATTTTACCCGAATATTACATATATGAATTTTCATTCAATTTAGGTTTTGATAGTAGGGTTGTAACTTGAATCGATTTGGTTCGATTTCACGAGGAATCGTAATCGATTCGACCAACCGTAGCTCTATAATTTCAGGAACCAGAATCAAACCAAGTTCACTGGAACCGAATCAAACCTGAACAGAATCTTTCTTCTCAAGTCTGATTCAGTTCCGATTTCAAATTTAAAACATGATTGCTCGTAATACCATTATAAAAAAAATTAACAGAGAACTTAAAATCAAATAAAGTTTCATAATCATATTAAACTCAATCTAAAATTATAATTTTTAAATTTTTATTCATTATAACTCACATAATGTACTATCATTTACCTTAAAAAGCTATAACTAGTTAATCATATAACATAAATAGAATTAACAATTAATTTGGTTCGAATTGTAACGTAAATTAACTACTTACATTAACTCTTTAATGTAAATAGTCAATACTAACAGTTACATTAAAGATCCATAACTAGTTAATCATATAACATAAATAGAATCAACAATTAATTTGGTTCGAGTTAGTTCTAGTTTACTTGGACAATAGCAAATTATCTGGTTCGAGTAAATTTAGAATTAAACTCGAACCGGACTGAATTAGAACGGACCAAATTGATCAGTTCGATTCGATTCTAGGTTAATTTTAGTGCTAACCCAATGAATGATTCAATGAATTAAGCTCTTAAACTTGATTGATTAATTAAACTGATCTAGTTTAAAATTAGTAAAATTATAGTTAAATATTTTGTTGATTAATATTAAATATTAATATTAAGAGTAAATTACAGTCAGGTTTCTGAGTTTAATGCTTAATAACATACAGATTCATATTTTTTAAATTATAACATCGAGTCTCTGAATTCTAATAAATTATCAAATTAGTCTTTTATTTATTATTAAAAAAATTTAAAAATTACTATTATACCTTCGGCCTCTCTCTCTTCTCTCGATCCACGTGCACGCGCGAGGCCGTGCGGCATGAGCAACCCATCGGGGTCGGTGGGTTGCGCGGTCTCTTGCGTGCGCGAGGTCGGGAGGAAAGAGAGAGGCGGCCGCGCGCACGCAACACGGTCGCGCGGCCTCGAGCTTGAGCAGACATCAGGAGGAGAGAGAGAGAGGCGGAGGGGTATAATGATAATTTAAAAAAAATAATAATAACAAAAAAAATAAAAAATGACCTATTTGATAATGTATTAAAACTCAGAGACTCCGATATTATAACGTGGATATGTGCGTTATTAAGCTTTAAACTCAAAATCCTGGGTGTAATTTACCCTAATATATTAATTGAAAGCCTAGGAGCAAGATTTTCGATGAATTTTTAAATTGGAGTTTTTTTAATTAATTAATAATATAAGCATCATTAAAAAAAAAACAAATGGAGCATGTTTCTGACGCCGTTAGTGGGTTTCCGTTAAACAGAAGTTGCCTGGCGCGCCGCGCAACTTTTTAAAAAAAAATAAAAAAAATTTAATTAATTAAAATTTTAATTTATTTGAATATTATTAATTTAAAATTCTCACGATGATATATATATATATATATATATCAAAATTTGAGATATTGAAGGGATGTGATTATGAGTCAAAAGATGATTTGTTATTATTATTTAAATTTTGAATTTATCAGATTTAATTATCTCTTAATTTTAGGTTATTCCTTTCCCTTGATAAAAAAGATAAAGAGATTGGTTTGTCTTTGGACCGAAAAGGCATAGATTTTCTCCTTATATTAGGGCTTGAGCTTGGCCATAACAAGCTTGGGATAGTGGAACTCCGAAGGAGGAACAAAAGGGAGTGGACTAGGCAAGAAAATAGCCGAACCACTATATATCGTATGTCTTCTTTCACTTCTGTATTTTTTTTATACCATTTAGAAGCTGGTGTACTTGATAGTTATTTTATTTTCAAAGCCTCAAAATAAAATTTCAGTGATCAGATTTTGGACGTAATAAATTGAGTTAATTCAAAATATTTAATAATTTTGTCCAAACTCTGTGAGATAATTAAAATTGGTAGGTTAGTTAATTAAAGTTTGGGCCTACTCACCCCCAAATTTAATTAACATAACTAAGTATCCAAATAACTTAATTATAGCAGTGGAACAGAATCTGGTTAGTACATTAGGTAAATTTAATTTACCTAATAGAAAGAGGCCGACAATCAGAAATACTTTGATTTGTCCGTCCTACTATAATCAAATTAATTTATATTCTGTAATTTTACTTACTGTATCTAATTTACTAATATTTATTTTTCTGTATCACTAACATTTACTTTCTTGTAGCACTAACATTTATTTTCATGTACTATTAACATTTACTTACTGCAATACTAATATTTACTTTCTGCATTTTTTTACTAACATTTACTTACTGTATTTTTTTTCTCTAGCTTTTTGTTATCTTTTTCTTTTTATGTACATATACATATACTATATATATACACACACACACACACATATATATATATATATATATATATACATATTACTCATACTTATTCTTTTGCAGGTGTTACTTTAAAATTGCTCAATTGCTCATGCTTAAAAGATTTGCTTGAACGCTCTTACTTGAAAATAATAAAAGTCTCACAATAATAAGTAGCCTTAAAAGTACTTTATTTTTTTAACATATATATTAATCAAATTTTAAAATTCTAATTACACCAGCCCCCTCTTGGGTGTGCAAGTGGACCAACACAACTCCTGACAGGCTCTTGGGTAGAAGGGCACAAAAATACATCATTTCATATTAAAAATAGAGGAAAGGTCCTGAGCTGTATAAGTAGATAAACATAATCTCAAATGATCGAGATATAGTACTGGGATAAGTGACTTCTTGAAAAATGCTTAAGTCATGCAGTTTTTTAAAATTTAAATGAAAAATATCTCTATATTTGAATCATGCAATATAATTTTTTTTTCTTTTTTAAAATTCTTTTCTCTAGTCCCACCAATTTTTGCATTATGAAATGGAGTGGATGTACAAGAAAAGAAAAAAAATAAATAAATAAATATATATATATATATATATATATATATATATAACAGAAAATGAGAGTGACTAGAAAAAAGTTGAATGAAAACTCAGGGACCTATATAAAATAATTTAAAAAGAATTAATGTAAAAATTATAGACTACAGAAAAGATGATAAAAACCTAGTACTATTTGAAGCTACTGCAGGCCTTTCCGGCTTCTTCGTTCCCCGCTGCAATTTCGCCGTTCGGATTCCCGGAGTTCTCGATTCGCTGCCGGCGACCGCACGAACAGCCTGCGGGTATGGCTTCGGTGATAGGGTTGGTGGCGCACTCGCTGAACAGCGCCACGGATTGGTGGGAGGAGATGAACGAGTTCCCTCTGTGGCAGAAATGGATCTTCTACACCCTTGCTGGGCTCTTCGGATTGGTTTCCTCCGTCGCCCTTGTAATACCCTTTAAATTACTAGTTATTCCCTCGACGATTCAATTCGATTCGTCCGTTAGAGATTCCTCTTCATATCGAGCCTTAGGGTTAAGCTTTCTTGAGGACAGAGAACTCCAGGGTCATAGGTGAGCGGTTTGCTGGTTAATAGGGTTTTATTGTTTGTATGGCCGACAAATCACAAATGGGGTGAGTTTGGAGCTGGTTTACCAAACTTCTAACATTCCCTATTGGCTGTATGTTAACCCCAAGCTGACTCTGTACTCGCTTCGGCTTTTTAACTTCTACACAGCCCAATAAATCCAATAAATGACCCAGTGATTAGACTCCTAACTCACTGTTAGTCAATTTACTAGACAATTTACTGGGCTACATTGCTTTTTCCTTAATTGAACATGGTGCATTTAATGGTTGGTCTTGCTTTAGATGACATTTCAATATTAAACTTCAAGTTAATTCCTCCTCAATGTTTGTATGTTTGAATAAATGACTTCTTCATTTGAAAAATTAGAAAATCAATAACTAATCATCATCATCATCTTGGGCTTTGCTTTATGAATTCTTTCTAAAATTATACATAATATCAAGAGATTTTCTAGTGTCTAAGTTAACTACTATCAGCCTATGAAGTACTGATACTTTATGAAGTAAGACGTATTTGTATTATATCTGTATTAAATATTAATACTTTCCAGTATTTTACCGATACGTATTCGAAATGTCATATGGTGTATCAAATTTATTTTTAAAATCTAATATGTAATCCAGTACTTCATGAAACTTCTAATTACAGAAAAAATATTATAATAATTGATTTTGCTCACATGATAAAAATATAAAAAGATGTCTCATACATGAAATATAATTTATACATAAACTTGAGCATTAAACTGGGTGAGAGATACACTGGGCTTAGTAATTGGGATCACAAAGCGTTTCACACACAATCATGTTTTGATAGCAGAAATATATTTGATATCCGCAAGCTGTTGCGCCATCTATTTTAGCTAATCATTTTTTGCGGTCTTATAAATGTCGGTGATACCTTTTTTTTACTCAACTATAGTTATTTGTCTTCAATTGAATGTTAATTATATATTTTTTTATCTTAATCAAGCTCGTATTACAAACAAATAGAATTTTGGCTCTTTTTATTTTATTTATTTATTGAGTTAGAGATCCGAAGAGAGGATAGCATGCATCTACTTTAATTAGATCAGTATATCTAAGTTCAGATCACAATATCTATATTATTATTAATTATATCTTATTTACATCGAACTAATTGATTTGGGTTGGATTTAAATTGAAATTGAATATAATTTATTGATATATATATATATATATTTAAATTCTTATTTAGTTAGATAATTTTTGATAGGTAAGAAAGCAATTAAATAAATTTTATGATATTATTTAAATTTAAGAGTTTTTGAAATTTAATAGTTGTTGAAGGATATTTTTATTTTCTCAAGTTGAATTCTCCATAATATTGTTTTTAAAAGTATCAAGAATGTTTAAAAAAATATAATTAATTTGAAGAAAATTTAAAGGATGGCTTTGAAATTCACATTGTTGGTATAAGCCATTCTGATTTGTCATATGAGTTACACCTTAAATATGAGAATATGACATATTATACACGCATATATATAATTGTCGTATCCTGACGTATTTATACCTTACTTCTTTTATGTTTATTGTATCGCCGTAATCGTATCTATCATATCTGTGTTGTTGTATTGTGCTTCTGGTTCATAGCTATCATTCCTAATCATTAAGTCAACTTTCATTTATACTATTATTAGTGAATGGGAGGAAGCAGCAAAAGATGTTCTTGATCATTATTTCCATTATGTATTTTTTATTCATTCTTATACTTTTCTCTTTATACATGTGAATTTTTCTAGTCCAATATATCTTGTGGTATTAACTATAATTTATCTAAATCTTTTTGATAACATTTAAACAAATAAATTTTTGCCTAACCTTTTTCATCCTATTCTTTTAACTATGATGTTGTTTACTCACTTTTGTAGTAGCCATTTTTTTATATGCTAATCAAATCGAGTTAGAATTCATTTCATAAAATTTAAAAGGCTTTAGATTTGGCTATCAATACTCAATCTTTCTCATCTAGGCTTGGGATGAGCAATGCCACGTATTGGCGACAAAATCCCATCCTGTCTTTCTCAATCACAGGTGTCACATGCAAGCTCCATACTTGTTTTGCCTTGTTGTTTTAAACTTGATTCTCATACCCAACCTATTAGTAAGGGTGAGAACAATCCGAGTTCCTGTCGAGCTAGGCACGACTCAAGCTCAACTCGATTTATAGATTGATTGGAGTCGGCTCAACTTGACTAGCATTCAAGTTTGAGTTGGCTCGGCTTGCCTAGCATTAGATTTAGAGCAATCTCAAATCCCATAATATAATGAATTTTTTTTAAAAAAAAATTAAGCATTCTTCAATTAGTTGTAATCAAGAGTCTATAATACTCGACGGCTTACCCAACACATATTATAATCACCATGCCTTATATTTTTTTATAAAAATAATGAATGAATATGTTATAAACAAATTATATTATTTCAGTTAAAAAAAATTGAGCTAAGTTCAATTTGATCCAATTATGGTGCAAATGCAGCTTGATTAAATTATAAGCTGTAGATATGGCTTGTGACTTGACTTATCAAACTTGATTCGAGCTAAGCATTGATCCGAACATTGCACAATTATTGATCTTCGTCCTGAAGGCAGGTTTTGATTTGTTAATTGGGTTTAAACATTTGGGTTTAAACATTTGGGTATAAATCATCATCTAATTGCCTATTTTTAAACGTGCTTCTTTTGTCTTTCGAAAAAAAAAAACCTTACCTCTTCTTCTCACTCTTCCAAAGCTTTCAGAAGGTAACGAACTTATTGAAATTTTATATACATCTCTTCTTATTGCAGATACAACTGATTAGAATTGAGTGCAGAGTCCCAGAATATGGGTGGACAACCCAAAAAGTCTTCCATTTGTTGAACTTTCTGGTTAATGGAAGTGGGTATCTTTTTCTTTTGTTGTCCACTTTTTTTGAATTTTAAAGTTAAAATATACATGGTTAGGTTTTAACAACAATTAGCTTCATGAAATTTGCAGTTCGATCATTTGTCTTTGCATTTCGACGTAACATGCAGCAACTAAAGCCTGAGGTTAGTTTTGTTTTCCCTGATGGATGTGTACTAGATATGATGTATTATTTGTTTATTCTATTTTGTGGACCTTTCAGATTTTGCAGCACATTCTCCTTGATTTGCCTGCTCTTGCATTCTTCACAACATACGCATTGCTTGTGCTTTTCTGGGCTGAAATATATTACCAGGTTTTTGTTTTGTTACTTTTCCTTTGTCATTTGGCTACTTGATAGCTCCTTGCCCTCTCTTCTCTGATAGTGCTGAATGACAGGCTCGAGGAGTATCTACTGATCGGCTGAAACCAACGTTCTACGTTATTAATGTTGTCATTTATACAGTTCAGGTATGCACAATGACTGGAATATAATAGATTTTCATTTCGTAGGAGCCATTGGAAATGGGAGTTATTCGAGCCTTTTGGCTTAGTTAAGCCCTTATTGGGGCTTATGTAAGTAATAGGTTTAAAGGCTTATTTGAACCAAAAGAGACATATAGATAGCAATGGATTTTTGTGAAAAATCTTGAATTAGGGAAAACTGTGGTTCTGAGAAAGAAGGAAAAAAATTCGCTATTAAAGTTAAGTTTCCACAAGGGTATTTGCTAGAAGAATACCTCCAGAGAAGGGAGAATATTTACACAGGCTTAAGGTTAAGTTATCCTGCTCTATAATTGGAAGAGCTCTCTACCATTCAAAATGAGCAAGTAGAAGAATGATCCATGAGAGATAAATCTCTCTACTGTTTAGGGGGAAAATAGGAAGAAATTGGCCTCCAAGAAGTACTTCCTATAGCCAGAAAGATTCCACACTTTTTGATGGCGGTCCAAAGTTATTACATCTTTGATGTAGTATTCTCTTTGTAGAAGAGTATCCATAGGAAAAAAGAAACGACGAAAAGTAGAAAAGTTCATTTCTGTTTGCTCTCTCCAAGAAGATAATGGACCTATGCCGTGGAAAGATGAACTTATCTTTTTTTAGATGTCCTCTTTGTAGAAGAGTATCCAAAGGAAAAAGAAACGATGAAAATTTGAAAAAAGTTGAAAAAACTCTTTACATTTTCATTCCTTGTACTTTTGTATGGTATCTCTTCTCTTCTATATTTGTGAAATATTTGTTAGGTTAATGAAATTTTCTTTAAAATGCTGAGTTAAATATTGAAGATGTATACTGATTGCCAATTACACAAGTTTCTTAGTCTTAAACAAATTGTAGCGTGATGATTAATGGAACAGGATCTTGAATTTGATGATGACTGATGTCATTGTCTTGATATAACCAGGAAACCAAGAATAACATCTGGCCATTTATGGCGATACAAAGGACCTACACACATATTTTAGAATTATTTTCCCGGAGTTTGATTTGCTTGTTTTACGTTAATAGATTTTGTTGTGGTTGATTATGTGGTGGAAGCCTATTCAAGCTATCATGACCTTGTCCAAGTTATTTGTTGCAGGTTTGAACTTTTTCTTATTAAATGTTTTTCTATGTTTTTCCTTCGAAATTTTTTCACAATTTTGAACCCTTTGGATATTTTGCAGGTGTTTCATTGTTCGCTTCCCTTGGTTTTCTTCTTTATGGTGGAAGGTGAGCTAAAGATTGCCTATCAAACTAGCTTAATGATAAACGGTTTTGATAGCCAAGATTCTCTAATTATATAGTTGGTTTTCTGTCTCAACATGCTTCTTGTTCTGTGATAAATTTTTGGCTTTTACAGGCTTTTTCTGATGTTGCAACGCTTTCCAGTTGAGTCAAAAGGGAGACGCAAGAAGTTGAATGAAGTATTTTCTCAACCATCTTAATGTTGTATCTATAGCGCTTTTGCTTTGCCATACATTTATTTCTTAAATATTTTGATTTGATACCATTTACAGGTTGGCTATGTGACTACTATATGCTTCACCTGCTTCTTAATTAGATGCATAATGGTATTGTATTTTACTTGCATCTTATTGATTGTCAAGATTTATCAATGTTTGTTGTGATGACTTTGATGATAATTTATTTTGTTTGGCAGATGATCTTCAATGCATTTGACAAAGCTGCTGACCTTGATGTTTTGAATCATCCATTGTTGAACTTATTTTACTATTTGGTATGGTTTCAACGCTTTTTCCCCATTGTAACGAGTTAACGTGCTTAAGGTTAAAACTCATCCGTTTGAAAGCGGTATGGCATGGAATCAGATTGATTCCTTAACAGATTAGTTTCAGTTTGGCTCCTTCTGTGAACTAGAGGAACAAAACAGGGCTAAAGGAACCTTATTCATGTCCTGGTTCTGGCTTGATTTTACATTTGCAACTAAAAAAATGGGGATCAAATGACCATCGTGGAACATTTTTGGAACCGGTTTCGGGAGAGTGGAATCGATTTGGTCCACACTCCGTACCAATTCTAGATAGAACTGGAATTGATATATTGGCTTAACTGATTGGATTTGATTTAGTTCCAAGTTAAGTATATCTAAGACAATGGATGAATATGACCTCATTCATGCGCATGATGAAGTGCATCATACAGTGGAAGTTTTACGGGAAAATTGGTGCTTCTTTGACTTGATCAACTAGCTTTCCTGTTCATCTACCGACTTCTAATAATTTTGCCATTAGTCTTTGATTTGGAATAGAAGTTCTTTGTTTACTCGTTTATTCAAGTGTATTCCTCAAGTAAATACACAGTAGAAACTAAACACTCCCTGAAATTTGTGCTAGATTGTAATGACCAATTGACCGCAAATAGTAAACTTTTTACCAGACAACTCACTTCTCAGTAAGAGTTTTTTGTTGATTTTTGGAGTAATGTGAGTTTTGCTTATATCATACCGATCATATTCAATCTTAGACATGCAGCAGCCACTCACAAGTACTTGAGCTCACCTATATCAATCTTTTTTTGTCAATTAATTGTAAGCAACTTATTGCGCTAACTCCAACTTATCAAAATCTTTTCCTATGATTTCTAAGTAGTTTGGTCTATCCTCGTTCCTTCATCTTTTTGCCGAAATAGTCTTCTTGTTTTAATACTGCCCTTTTTTTTTTGCACATTGTTCATGCATTACCACTCAACTCTTTCTCTGTGATCATTATCTTTAATGGTTGTTACTCAAATGGCCACTTTAATATAATAATTATTTAAATTTTCTTTTCCAGACTTAACTACATGTCGACTACCGTCAATCTTGAATTCACCTGAAAATTTAGAATTTATATTCCCCGTAACCAGATTTGTTTCCTTTTGTACATATATGACCGGAGACTAGAAGATACTATTGTGAAAAAATAGAATTATTGTGTGGGACCGAAAGTAATTTGGTTAGAAGCTAAAATTATTGCAAGATTCATAACGATGTTCTAAAATAGTGGAGATGCTATGATGATGATATCGAATAGTTTTTATTGTAATTTTTTTACAACCATAACAGTTGGTGGAAATCCTCCCATCTTCTCTAGTTCTTTTTCTCCTGAGGAAGCTGCCAGCAAAGCGTGGGATCTCGCAATACCACCCTATCGGCTGAGAGATTAGAGAGCTGTTCACAATGCGAATGAATGCCTCTTCCTATGAAGATGGATTGCAATTTTTACAACGCCAGAGTGTTGTATTCAGTTTCCAAAGGCTGGAGTTCTCAAGAAGAAAAAAGGAAGCTCTTTTATATCTCTGTATCATAAGTTCTTTTATATTTGTTTTCTTCCCCATGTAAAGGTCCCTAACAGAAATAATTTTTCAAAACAATTTTTCAAAAGAAGATTTTTTCCCTTTTTTTTTAGTTTATTATGTGTAATTACATGAAGGGATGATTGATTCAAGTTTATTTAAATATCTTTATTATTTCTTATTTATTTAATTTGATTCAAGTTTAGTTTAGTATGTGTAATTACATTAAGGTTTTCATCTCAGTAGATCAAAAATTGAATTTATGTAGTGCACATTTAGTCAAGAAAGAAATACTTATATTGGAGACGTGACAATTGGTGATCAAATTGTCAAGAAGAGTGAGCGCTTTAGATATCTTGGATCAATCATATAAAATGATGGTGAAATAGATAATGACGTTATTAGCAAAATTCAAGTAGAATGGGTAAAATGGAGAAATGCTTTTGGTATGTTGTGCGATAGAAAAATCTCATTTAGAATCAAAGATAAATTTTATAAAATTGTAGTAAGACCAGCGATGATATATGGTGCTGAATGCTGACCTGCAAAGAGGAAATATACAAATAAAATAAATATTGTAGAAATGAGAATGCTAAGGTGAATGTGTGGATATACAGTATATCCGAAAGAAAGTTGGTGTTACACCAATTGAGGATAAACTTAGAGAAATTCGGCTTAGATTGTTTGGACATATAAATTGTAGGCCGATTGAAGCTCCAGTTAAAAAAATTGAGTTATTGGATTTTGCCCATGTACAAATAGGAAGAGGGAGACCAAAGAAGATATGACAAGAAACTATAAGGAGTGATCTTAGTTACTTAGACTTAAATAAAAATTTGGTAACTGATAGAGGGCAATGGAAACAAAATATTCATGTAGCCAACCCCACCTAGTGGATTAAGGCTCGGTTATTGTTGTTTATTGTTGATGTTATTATATTAAAAAATAAGGGCATTTGCATGAAATTCTAAAACATTTATGAATTTTACACTAATTTGTGAAAACTTTGTTAAAAATCTCATTAAATTTTAATCTTAATCTTTAAAACCTAAAATTAAAATTTAAAACTCAATACTTTAATCTCTAACTTACTTTAGTAGTGAATCTTCAATTTTAAATCTTAAATACTAAAAATTAAAATTTTAATTATTTTTTAAGGAAATTTATTTAAGTTGGTTTAAATTCAAAAAGATTTTATAATGGAGTTATAAATTATATATACTATGATAAGAATTATTTAAAATTCAAAATTAATAGGAAATTTTTAATTTCTTAAAAAATTTATATCCCTAATAAAAAAATTATTTAAGCTCACATTGATTATAGTGATACTAGATAATATTTAGATATTATTTCAAAATAATAACTTTATAATTTTTTTATAATGTAACCTAACAATTATTTTTTTTTCAAATAATGTTTGAACTACACTAATGTTACAACAACAACAACAACAACCAAGTCTTAATCCCACTAGGTGGGGTCGGCTACATGAATTTTTATTTCCATTGCACTCTATCAGTTACAGGACTTTTATTTAGTTTCACTTAAAAACCAAAGAAAAAAAAATCACTTGATAAAAATATAAACATGTCCCAAAAATAAGTACTAAAACTATTTGCATAGAAGAATATATTCATAATAAAGAAAGAGGATGCATCAAAGAAAAACATATACACATTTTAATATGAGTGTTCATAGATTTGTTTTACATATACATATTCAAAGCCAAGTATCTTGCTTAATAAATAAACTCAACCAAAAAAATGAAAATAAACTAAAGTATCTCAAATAAAGTTCTATAATTTTCTTTTTTAACCTATGCTACGCATTCAAATGAAATTTTATTACGTTTGGGGATCCAAACTATTCGGAGCTAATCACCAGGTGATCTAGAAGAAAACCATCACATTGAAGGAGCTAATTTGTGAGCAAACAAAATTAGCCCCACCTAGATTAAGCAACTAATGCAATTGAAAGATTCAAAGAACAAACTTCTGCTTATAGATTTGATTAAAAAATGTTGCGATTTTTCTTGAAATCAATGTCATCATCTTCATCTATCGGTTCTGTACCGCGATCTTTCTTGTACTCATCACCTTCCAGTCTCAGAATCACAAAAACCATCTCCAATGAATCTGTCTATCTCCATCTTCACTAGTTGTTTTCAATCATGAGATTTTCTTCCAGCTTGCTGCTGGCAGCTTTGTCTACAGAGGAAAGAGCCAACTGACCACCAGAGGTTGCAGCACTCAGAACTTCGTCTCTTTTTCTCTTTAACAATGGCACTTAAGGTTTGAGCTGATCATGGTGGGAAGCAGGCTGAATGCTCTTAGTTGATCTGTCTTGAGAGCTTTTTTCAACCTTAATATACCTTTCAACTCTGCAAAATCCAATTGAACAGTACTATCTCAGTATCTCTCAAGTTTCTTTCATCCCTAACTGAGTTGCCCTGTAGCCTCCAACTTGACCTTTGACGGTGACAATCTACCTCTCTGCCTCACCATGTCTCTCTCACTCGGAAAATCAGGTAGATACGGTGAAATCATACTGGGAAGTGTAATTCTACGCCTCAGGCGATTGCCTCTGATTGAAGATAACACTAACAATTCATGCTGCAGATCAGTAATCAGAACGGCAGCGATCAAAATGATTTACAGAGTCCACATCTACTCTGAAGTCATCTTCGTCGTGCAAATAATCAGTACCCTTCACACCGTTAACAAGAAGAAGATCAAAGCACAGTTCTAGGTGTCTTCAGCTATTCATTTTAAAGCATTATTACCTCCAAAAATTTCCTTGACAAAAACTGAAGCACTGATAAGTTCTTATACAAAGCATCAAAGTAACTGCTCCAAGTCAATTTCTGGTACCCACTTCACCTGCAAGCTAAGTCCATCAATAACATCATATATCTCCTCAGATCTAGGATGTGATTTGTCCCAAACCAAAAACTTCTGTAGTGCATTGTCTAATTCTATCCAACTGAATGCAGCAAGCTTCTGTACACTTTTGCTCTTCATAAGATTTCTCATCCTTCTTGCTTCTTCCCATTGACCAGTATCAGCGCACATATTAGAAAACAGGACATAATTTGCGGAGTTCTCAGGCTCTAGATCCAATAGTTTCTCCACTGAGATTTTAGCAAGATCAAAATTCGAGTAAACTCTACACGCACTAAGCAGTGTTCCCCAAACCACCACACTAGGTTCAATTTCTGTCTCACAAATGAAATTGTATGCTTCTTCCAGCCTTCCAGATCTACAGAGAAGATCAACCACACATGCACAATGTTCAACCTTTGGCTCAATGTTATGCTCTGGTTTCATACTATGAAATAACTTGAGTCCTATATCTATCCAGCCTGCATGAGTACAAGCAGTTAATACGCCAACAAGAGTAATATCATTCGGTTTTAATTTCTCTTTGATCATCTTATAATATAGTTTTATTGCATTCTCTGCAACACCATTGTAGGCTAGACCCACGATCATCGAGTTCCAAGATATGACATCCTTCTGATGCATCTCATCAAAAATTCGAAGAGCCTTTTGGATGTTGCCACATTTTGCATACATATCGATAAGAGCAGAATTGATGTAGACACTAGATTTAAAACACAGATTTTCAACATACCTGCCAACACGCTCTCCAACCTCCACAGAGCCCAGTTGGCCACAGGCAGACAAGACGCTTACAAGAGTGACTTCATTAGGCTCACAAGATACTAACTGCATCTTTTCAAAAAGCTCTAAAGCCTCACTTGATCTCCCGTTTTGAGCATAACCGGCAATCATAGCGCTCCACGCAACGACGTCTTTATGTTCCATCATATCAAACTCCATCCGTGCCTCCTCAACAGCCCCACATTTCACAAACATTTCCAAAATTGCAGTTTGAACAATCAAATCATTTCGTAAATGATGATCATCAACTAGCTTCTTGACCATCAATCCTGTTGTCAAATCACCTATTTTTGCACATACTGATAGAACTGTTACAATTGTTATCTCATTTGGATGAAATCCTTCCATACGCATTCTTTCAAACAATCTTAATGCTTCACCAAAATCCCCTTGATGTGCATAGCAAGTGATAATTGTATTCCATGAAGAAGCTGTTCTCTGAGTCATCTTATCAAATAATTGGCGTGCTAAAGCAACATTGCCAGATTTGGAATATCCAGATATCAAACAATTGTAAGGAACTGGATCCTTATATGCAATCTCATCAAAGGCCATCTTTGCAGAAAACATATCATTACTTTTTACATAAAGGTCTATCAAGGCAGTTTGAATAAATACATTGGAGAAAAACCCAAGCTTCAAAACAAGAGAATGGACTTGTTTTCCTTCACGGATAGCCAATAATGATGCACACGCTTTAAGCACAGGCGGGATGGAAAAAAAATCAATTAGTGTTTTCTTGTGGTGTGAAAGAAAAAATATTTCGAGCACTTCACAGTGAAAAGATAACTTCGAGTGTGCAGAGACCATGGAATAGGAAATGGAGGAGTCTGGTTCAGGTAAAGTATGAAACACTTTCCGAGCATAGTGAATGGTGGAGGCCCTGGAGGGTTTGACGAGGAACCGAAGGAAGGTTGGAGTTAAGTTGGGTAATACTCTAACGATGAGAGCGTGGATTTGCTTGAGGCGCTCAACACAGGGTGAGGACTGGAGAAGAAAGAAGAGATGTTGCTCCATCTTCAAAAGTTTGCAATGAGAAAGAATGCAAGAAGTGCTCTAGCATATCTACTGGCTTGCATTTTGCAGGCTAGCGTGAATACATAGGTAGGCTGTGTCTTGAGATGCATTAGCATTTGCAATGGAGTGGGGGATAGTTTCCACACATATGAGCAAAGCTTTTCAGATTCATGATCAAGTTTAATAGGATGATTGCACAAATCGCAAGGTAAAACATGGCCTTTGAGCAATTTTACCCTGTTAAGCTCAGCAATAAAGGAATGGGTATGGCAGTTAAGAATTGTGTGAAGTTTCAGTTATTGTTGTGATTAGTCCCCCCATTGAAAGAGTGATATTAAGCCTGAAAAAAAATGTCAAGATGATTATATTCCTGGATAAATACATTGTTAATTGCTATGAAAAGTCAATGGAAGGAATAAAAAACATTTCATGGTTCCAAAGATAAGATCACCACAATAATTGTCAGGTCTAATACAAAGCATGAATTTTCAGCATAATGCAGTAAGTTTAACCACATAAAAGATTACAAACTTATTAAGATTTTAGCATCAATGTATGTTTGTATACACAAGTGACATTATTCTGACACAAATGAGATATATGTAAATAAACAAAAGTATCACATGTGTAAAGTTTAATTTTGGCATGTTATGCATGTAATTTACCAAAAAATAAGAGCCATGAAAAGCTCTCTCACATTGCAGTAAAAACCAATAGGATGCAGACATATGCTTTCACAAAACTACTAGAAGCAAATGACATTGTTAGTGAGTAAAATGTACCTCAGTTTCTATGTTAGCTAATTAAAAAGACAATTTTTCGGACAAATCATTATATTGATAATTACATAGATACATACAGACATATTCTATTATTCTTTCAAACATCTAAGGAAATCCGATTGTCAAGCATATGTTCATATACCAAAGAATGAAAGAGCAAATCGTTATGGATAATGGGATAAGTATGTAAGCGCATCTTTTTCGAATATTCACATGTTGAATATGGATACAAGTTCCGGGTTTTGAAGGACGATAAGATCATTCAAAATCAGGATGTCAGTTTCTTCAAAAATCAGAATGTTGATGAATCGAGAAGGAAGAGGAGCCCCAACATTCTCCAATTATTTTGCTATAGAGATTCAATTCCTCTTACAACTAAACATGGCGATAAGGAAAATGTGATAGGAAATATGAGTGAGCTCCATTCTGTGAAGAGACTGAGAATGTTCATAGTGAGCACGATTCTACTCGACATCAACCACAGATGGTGCGAGAAGGTCGTTGAGATAGCGCCAGCCACCAACAAGGTACCCCACAATTGTCTGTTGTTTTAAGCAATTAGGTAAAGCTGGAAGTATCGAGAAAGCCTGAGCTTGGAAGGAAAAGGACCAATGATGGAAAGCTATGCAAAAACAGATGTCGTTCTTGCATAAAAACCATACTTATAAGGCACTCAAGTTGCCCAAATGAACGTAGTTAGAGATCATGCAACAAGATTTTGTAACTGTAAGAGAATATAAGCTTAGATCATCAACAGTCTGATGCACATTAAAGGATCCATCAGTAAAAATATTAGCAACACTTAATTTCTGAAACACCCAGCAATAGCATGAACAAACCTAGCAATACTCTCAAAGATCTCCCAAACCTACTCAGAACGAATAAAGAGTAAAAAAAAACCAAATATGTTTTTACTCCTTGTGACATACATAAGTAGAGATAAGCAGTTCTAGACAAAGAACAATACAGGGCTTGAATGCAGGGTAAAGTTGCATTAATCTAAAGCCCAAAATTAAGAAATTATTCCGCAACTTTATATAATAAGAGCTAGAACTACAGCTCAAATTCAACACTTCGATCTAATATAAGGAAAACCAAAATGATTTTGAAATAAAGCAAGAGAAAAGGAAGCAAAAGGGACCAGGAATGAAAACGAAAAGACACCTTCTTGCATGTCAATGGGGAGGCAAGGAAGTAGATACAGTCATTGCGTCTCTTGACAGCCTTCTCCTCCGCGCTAGTCCACGGAAGGAGTTCGCTCCAACCGCTGCCAGTAACCATCGTCCCTCTCGCCGGCGTAAACAACGTAGGAAAGGAGGATCCGGAAAGTAACGGGCCGTTCGATGAAACACTTACCGGAGAAAATAAGCCTAGGAGCGTCCCGCCGGCGGCAACGGCGGCGCGATCGCAGCTGAAATACTTCGTATTTTCGTAGTCGGCGTTGAGAAGAACAGGGTACGAGGGAGGTCCGAAGGGTAGCATAATTTGGAGAAATTATAAATGAGGGCTATAGTTTTCATTTAATTACTTTATTGTCCAAGTGTAGTACTATTTTTTAAGAATTACTCCAATTACTCCATCCTGTTGGCCCATTATTCCTTGGTACAAGGAAAGTGAGGGCTTCAATTTTGAGCCTCTTGAACATGATCGATACGGGTTTCAATTTTAAATCGATACGGGTTTCAATTTTAAATCGATACGGGTTTCAATTTTAAATCGATACGGGTTTCAATTTTAAGCTTAAAAAAAATTTGTGCTTACTCCCAGTAAAATTAGGATTGGGCTGTACTTAGGCCCTGTTTGGCAATAGGCTAAAATTCATGGACAAAATTACTCATGGCCAAAATCTTAAATTTATTTTAAAAAAATATTAAAAAATTATTTTATATCTCATCTCACATAAATTCCAACATTAAACAATCACTTTATTTCACATCCAATATAATTCTCAATAAATTAATCAATTTTATTTCATATCTACACAATTTTTAATATAATCAATTTACTTTATTTCATATCATACATATTTTTCAAAAATAACTAAAAATCTTAACTAAATCTTCTTTTTTTTTCTTATTACCAAACAAAACCTAACAGTCTGAAAAAGGTTTCATTGATTTAGTTTGTGAAAAGACTGAGCATTTGCTATTTGTCTTAAAAAAATATCTTTAATTTAATTGAAATTTTTATTCGAAGAGCTTATAGAATAGAGTAGGATATAGTTTCATATTAATTCCTCTAAGTTATGTTCATTTTTTTGTTGCTATCTCAATTTTATCGTTTTATTATTTGCACTTCATGAGAACTCGATTGCTAAATTTTTGATTGGGAGTGTGTGTATTGAGAATCAATTGGCTCGATCAATATATTTATTTTTGGGGAGTTTCACTTTTTATTATTTTAAATGAACTCGAAAAAGCTTCACTTAAATTTTCATACTTTTAAATTTATATTTATCAATTTTAACTCATAAATTAAGTGATTATTTTTTAAACTAATTACTTTATTAATTAATTGTTATTAGATTTTATCATATTAGAATATAAAATTTTTCATGAACAATAACTTATAAGCTTAAACTTTTAAGTTAATTGATAAGTAGAATTTTAACATAATATTAAAATCAGAAGGTCTTAAGTTTAAACTCTGATCAATCCATTTATCTCCAGTATAAAATTAAAAATAAATATTTATGTTGAAATTCTATAAAACAAATAAGTTTATGCATAAAAAGATATATTAGAATATAAAATTATTCTTAAGTCATAACATACAAACTTAAGTTTTTAGGTCAATTGATAATTAAAAAATTAATAATCTATATATATATGCACTTCTTAAAATTAAATAGCAATTCATGTAAGTTTATTTTAATGAAAAATATTTGAATTCATAAATGCTAATCATTTGGCACACGCCTCAATCCTCACCGAGTTTAGCACTAAAAAATAAATTTTATTTTGATATATAAAATCGATACTTAATATTTAGTGTATAAGTTTATCTATGCACTAAATAAATGCAAATATGTGACACTTAAATAGTGGGTGTTCAAGCGCATAATAAATTAAAGTTTATTTCGCTTGAGCCAATAAATAGATACTATATGAACTTAAGTAATAATATAAAAAAAAATAGTATTGACAAAATTAATAAAAATTCATTTACAATTTATCATCATTAATAAGGTTATCTTAGTATATAAGATGATATCACATACAATCTATTAAGTATCTCAATTATTTAATAGAGATTTGATATTTGTTTTTTAACTACCACATATTTAATTAAAGTAATATTGAAGCTATTTCTATTAGTAATTTGGAAGTCTTTGATATTTTTATTATTTATTTTTTAAGTTAAATGATATTGGATTTTCAAAATTTAGATGAACAGTTAAAATTAATTTATATTAAAAATTATCTAGAATGTAAAATAAAATAAAATTTTTTATATTAAAAATTATGTATAATACTATAAAAATTAATTTAATATTTTTTTAATTTTTATAATAAATAAATTATTTTTTTAGCATAATTAAAAGTTATGAGAATCAAACAAGCCTTTACTTTTACTTTTTCTATGATTGAATTTCAGAAAAAAATACTGTTGAATGATAATTATTTTTTAAAAAAAAATAATAAATTCGAAGATAATATATGAAGGTGTAGTTCACGTTTAAGGACCTAGAAGAAATAATTTAGAAGGACATAGAACTTTATAAAAATATGTGAAGAACTCAGAGATCCAGATGCAATTTTGTAGAACTCATGTCAATCCTTGCCAGCGGTGGAAGCCAAGAGCCGTAAAATGTGGAAAAAGCTCTGCGCTCTAGCGAGATCTCCCGATTCGTTCTTCGAAGACGAAGCAATCGATCTCCCGGCGTCGATCTGCTTCTTACCCTCCTCCGTTCTCCACCCTCTTGCAATCGGACCTCGCGATCCTAATCTTCTAAGCTCAGCAGATGGCGGAGGACGAGACAGTGGCTGGGGACGATCGGCCGAGCTCAGCTGCGGCGAGTGCGCAGAAAGAGGGCTGCGCTACTGCAAGGAAGAAGCAGCAGCAGCGCGGCGTGCTTTCCCGCTTGTGGAGGGGCATCTTCGGAGGGGGTGGCAACGACTACGAGAAGAGATTGAAGTACCTGTCCAAGGAAGAGGCGTCAGTCCACGCTAGGATGAAGCGCAGGGCTCTCAGATCTCGTAGGGCTGCCAGGAACGTTGTCGTCCTCGCTGTTATTCTTGAGGTGAGGGAAATCTCTTACCTTGTTCATTCTCTTACGTAGTTTTGAATTCTCGGTTGAACTTCTGTGGGAATTTTTATAATCTTCATTCAGCTGGGTTCAATGTTATAAATATTAGTTCAAGCTTGGTCATTAGCTGCCTTTCAAAAGAACTTAAACTGAAAAACGTGAAAGCTGCAATTCTGATCTCCTAAGCACCTTTTCTTGCTGCTCTTGTATGTTTGATAACTGTCCTGAATTTTCATTGTTAAACTGAATTATAGCTTATGCAGGATCTTTTGACATGTTATGCAACTTTAATCTGGTGGTCAGCTTATGTTGCAGCCAGTTAGTGAAATCTGTTACCAAAGTACAGGTTCTGGCTTGCAATATTCTGATCTATCTTATGGAGCTGTTGCAGTGTTGTGAGCTATTACATAATTGTTTGAAGATCTATTGTTATATAATGCATTTTATTCCAAATATTATTCGTGCATTGTCTATATTTCCTTATTAATTGCTTTTGTTTATTTCTTTCACCTGCCAATTTCTCGGAAGTAATATCCAAAAGGATTAAGGACAAACATGATAAGGAACTGTAATAGAAGTGCAACAAAGATAGAATGTACTTTTGTTTTTACTGACGAAATGACTTGCACATATTTGTGTTTTTAGTCAAAGGTTTAATTTACTACCAAAAATTGCCAAAATATAATCAGGACTGTTTTGAAACTAAGCTGTTTGACTAAATATAACAGGTTAAAAGGTGAGATGTTGCTTTATATACCCATTTATGTATGTTGCCCTAATAGTTGCACATGTAGTACATCTTCTGCTGTCAAATCTAATCTCCATGTTTTTGAAGTTCAAAATTTTTTGCTTGAAAGAAAGCCTATAGCTACCATGATTGTAAACATATAATCCGCGTCTCTTTTTTTGTGTTTGAAATTGCTATTATGTTTGAAACTTTTGAAATGATAATTTGTATTTTTCTGTTTAATTTATTAACCATTTTTTAAATGTTACACACTGGTTATTTGATTTACAGAAACTTTAATCTTCATCATGATTGCTATCATCACCATCAATTGTTGCATCAATTTTGTGATTCTTGCTTCACCAGCCATACCAGCATAACTCTTTTCAAAAAAAAAAAAAAACATACTAGCATAACGCCTAGAAGTTGTTAAGGAGATATGTATTCAACATGTCTTTAGAAGAATACATACCATTATAGAAGCATTGTTTTTGAGTGGCAATCTATGTTAGCTGTTACACAATATAAGAAGCAAATTTTGGTAACCATAAGAGATGATAGAGGTCAAAACATATTCTCTTATGAAAATGATATTTTGTGAAGAAATCAGTTTTGTTAGTTTTGTTTGGCTTCAGTGGGTTGGACATGTCATGTCATGCCAAAGTTAAGTGTGCGACAAGATTTTGGAACCCTAAGTTATGTTGGCAGGGCACCAGTTGATTTAGAATGTCCAATTATTTTATCATTATAAGAAGAATTCACTATACATGTAGGCCTTTGGTAGAATCCAACTTTGCTCTGGATGCATTGTAATAGTTTCTCAACATGAAGCTTCAGGTACGGTATTCTCTCCTCTTTTGCAGCTATGTTAGGTAGTATTTACTAATTAGTTGAATTGCTTTTTGTCACCAGAAATGCTATCTGCTTAAAGCATTGTGTATGCTATGTGTTACTTAAACTTACTAATTTAAGTAAGTGCATGCTGTATGTTACAGAGCAATATTAAATTCAATGTTTGGGAAGTTCAGACCTATTAAGTTGATCTGATTCGATGATATCACAGATTGCTATCTTGTAACCACTTGTTGTGGGAAATATCTTCATTTTAGTTGTTGGTCATATGTTTTCAAGATTTATGCAAGGATTTACTGATTGCTGATAATGTTAACCAGGTGGTAGCAGTGATTTATGCTGTCATGACTACAAGATCCTTGGATTTGGACTGGAAAATGCGGGCACTACGGGTGTTACCCATGTTTGCCTTGCCCATCGTATCTACTTTGATATATTTTGCAGTGACAAACCTATCAAGAATATGTAAATATCTTTTACTCTCTTACTGCAATAAATACTCATATGTTTGTTGGCATGGAGTTTTTTATGTTTCGCTAAAATTTATTCTTTTTGCTTTGCCCTGTGGCTTGCCCAACTAGTTTGGGATTAAACTTTGTTGTTGCTACTACTGCTTTGGTTGTCGTCATTGTCGTCGTTGTCGTCATCATCTTCCATCATGGAGCCCTTTCAAGGAATGATTTTATTGTTTAAGAAACAGCTTCCATCGTGGATCCCTTTCAAGGCATACTTAGTAAAAATATTGTCAAGATATCTTCCCATTAGATTATTGAAAGTAGATAAGTGTTATCTTTGTCAACCTATTGCTAAGGAATTTTGTATTTTGAAAATAGATGTGTGATTATAAACAATATATAATGATGGCGGCATGAGATTAAATACTAAAAAATATTATAATTTGCATATATAATTCAAAATTTATGAGCACCATATGAATAAAACATCAGTTAACTTTTGTCAAAGATGCTCAATATATTTCATTAAAACTTTTGTTTATCAAGTTTATAATTGAAATGCCAATAACCTAAGCATAAGTATGGTGATTTCAAAGAAATTTGCAATGTTTAATACCTTTCCATGAGAACATCATATTAACTATAATAAAAAAAATAAACTGAATCCCTTGCAAGATATTCTTGTCATTCTAATTGATGTTAATCATGGTTTTATCTTCTTTTTCGCATTATATATAGGTATACACATACACATAAACATGTGTATATATGTATTACACACAATGGTTGGTTTTTTAGCTAGGTATATATTTTCTTGGTGGCATATATGTGAATATCAAGATACTAGGGTAGCATATCTTTTGTATCTTAAACTCTTTTTTTAATGTCACCCCCTTGCACCACAGTTTTCCTCACTCCATTTGGAAATTATGATGATTGCATGGTTTGAACCTGAAACTCCTTTGGTTTTCAGGCAAGCTATTTCCCCTTTTTGGCATACATTTAATTGTATATTTTTTTAAGCTCTACATCTACTTGTCAATTGCAACGAAGAGACCAGGAGATCAGTGGGCAGCTTTAATTGAAATGGTAGTTAAAATTTATTTTACTGCCTTTAGCTGGCTAGGTTTTTTATCCAAGTAAGCATGCTTCTCTACATATATACTTTGATTTTACTTTATATGGTTGCAATATATTGTGTTAGGGATAAACTTTTGTGGTTTTGTCGATTAACTTGATCTTCTGGGGTGTCTGGGGTATGTACCTTACTAGTCTGATGCACCATGAGAATAGTAGTTCTAATTATGTTTACTCCTGACAAGTGAAGCAAGAAAACGGCAGAACTACTCATATGTGGGCTTTTTTGGCTCCCTCTAGTGACATTGTGTTGTTTGCAGTTGATCTAAAAGATCAGAAGACACTAGAAAATCTTCGGGCAGAAAGGCAAGCAAAAATTGATGAGCTTAAAGAGAGAACCAATTATTACATGACACAACAGCTTATTCAGGTACATTATGTTTGGGTGATTTGACATGTATGCCACAACACCTTGCTTCCTACATATTTATAGTCTAAATCAGATAATTTTCATTTTATACCCTCAAAATACGTAAATTTCTTATGCAAGCACTTTTGTTTTGCATCATGATAGTTGTGTCATTCATTGATTTGGCATATTCACTTACATGAATATTTACATTTATTGGACAACAAAAGGAATCATCATCATCATCATTATCATTAGTCTTATCGCAACAATTTGTTGTTGGCCTTATGAGTACTATTTCACCAATTATACCTATCCAGGGCAATCTACGGTGTCAACTTAAAACTAATTGTATGATATCTAAATTATGTTTGGCCTGCCCTTCTTTTCCTTATTTGTTAACCCAAAATGTTACTGATTTATTTAAGTGATGCCCCTTCTTCTCGATGTTTTATATGTCCGTACTTCCCGCCTAAATGTGTTTTCTACATTCTTATTTTTTATGGATGTTACATTGATATTCTACCGGACATAATAATTTTACTTTATCTATCTAGTTTACCACACATTCACCTTAAGATTTTAATTACAAACTAAGTTTTATTTTTTACTAACTTCTTTATTTCCCACCATTCTGAGCCATATAATAATGTTGGCCTAGTTGTTAAAAAAAATTTCTCCATTTTTTTCCATCTATGACTCTTGAGGAACTCTTCCGTAAGTTACCTAGCTTTAATTTTGTTTGTGATGTCCTAATCCATATATCAAGTTTTTATATAACATAGTGGTAATGCCACTAAGGTTACTTTTGCAACAAACTTAACTGATTGGAAATTATTAGTTTTAGGTCCACTAAACTTATAAATTGTATATTCTTTGTTCGTTTTAAGATCCTTGTTTTCTAGTACAACTTTCCTTCATTACAATTTCATGTTTTCTTCTTCTCCAAGCCCACCAAATCCAAAGGAATGTTCTTTTATTAAAGAATATGCTCACAGCACTAAACAACCTTCTTGATATGATAATATTTATGCATTTCGTGTGTGTATAGTATGAATCCTCTGATTTGAATTTCTTTTTTTTTTATTTGCCTGATTTGGATGGTTAATATATAAGAAGATAGGTTATAGTGACATGTATATAAATCTCCCTTATATTTCTTGTTTCATCATCGTGAGTCCATAAAATGGGCATCACTAATCGTTGCTTTCACCTAAACTCCAGAGATATGACCTTGATCCTGCAGCAAAGGCTGCAGCTGCAACTGTCCTGGCATCAAAGCTCGGAGCGGATTCCGGCTTGAAAGTCTTTTTAGGTGATGAATCTGCAGCTGTTGGAAACATGCAAATTGGGAAAAGCAATGATGTTGAACTAGTGCAGTTGAAGGGCCTTCGAAACCGGAAACAATCCCACACAAGGAGCAACAGCACAGGAACACTTCACCAGTTTGTTGATGAAGCATCCATAGATTACACCATTGATGGCCATGAAGCTTCCTCTGAAACTCAAAGGTTCGTTGAACATTACAAGGGTCCAAGCCCTAATGAAGGTGGTTGGCTTGCAAAAATTGCTGCCTTACTTGTTGGTGAGGATCCATCCCAATGCTACGCTCTCATTTGTGGCAACTGTCATATGCACAATGGTACGTGGCTTCTATAGTACCACTATATTCATCAATATCATCATTTTTAGTTATTTGTCATTAGTATTTTGAATCCTCATTGTCAAATCAATTTTCCCTTGTTAAATATTGTGTTTACTTATGAATATCCTCATTAAAGTTAATTTTTTCATAGACAACAACTAGTGCTGTTAATGATAGAGTTTGAGTTTGTATGAACTACTCGATCTCAACTTAAAACTTATCAATTCGACTTGAACGCAAACTGAATTAGCTTGACTTACACTCAAACTGATTTGACAACTACGGTTGTTTACATTTCGAGTTCGAGCAAATTTGGATACACAAACTCGGCTTGAAACTTATTAACTCGACTTGGACTCGATTATATACATACATACATATATATCAAGGGGAAGTGACATTAGGTGATGTACATCAAGACCAAAAGACGGTAGGTGCAGCAGAGCTCGGGGAGCTGATGATGATGCTCTGTACAGTGACCAAGTGAGAGTTCAAACATGATATAAAGAATTCTAATGATTTTTCTATAAAATAAAATTATTAAAAGTTATGATTAATTATAGATGTATGCATTTTAATTTTTGAGTTAAATGGTCCTTGACTCAAAATCTATCTCGAGTCACGAGCCTGACTTGAATTTTAGACTTGAAATTACTTGATTCTTTGGAGTTTTGATTATTTCTAACAGCCCTAACAACAACAAAGCCTCAGTTAACATGTATTTCTCTTCTCCATTTAATTCTATTTAAAGCAGTACTCTATGTTGCTGCTCATAAGTTCACATGTAATGACCATATCTCGTCATCTCTAGGTATATATATCTTTGTGGATTTCGACGGACATTATCAAATCATGTTATGTCTTTTATTTATTAAATTTATTGTAATTTTATCTGTCCACATAAATAGTGAATACTTTACTATTTATTTGCATATTCTCAGTTCTCTATCTACTTTCTTTAATCTCTACCACACAGATGTTACTTTTGTCCTCTATCATGTAATTACTCAAATGCTTCTAATCTTATTATACATTCTTCTCAACATTCTCCTCACATCCCAGAAGCTGAACCAAAAATGCATAACACGTTTGATGCAGGTCTTGCTAGAAAGGAGGATTTTTCTTACGTAACATATTATTGTCCACACTGCCATGCACTGAATGGTTCACAGCAAGGAGATGTGCATGGATTCAATTTGAGCTGCAGTAAAGAAACTGAAACTGCCAGTACTTCGGCCGACGGCAGTATTTCTAGTAATCCGGCATCCTTGTCAGGGACTCCAGTCGCTAGGAATTCGTCACCGCTTAAGATGCTGCCCGAAGAAGCAGAGCAGGTTTCAGAGTCATAGTTGTTTCTATCTTCTTGTATGCATACCTGCATAATTTAAGTTTTTGGGGTTTTCCTGGTAAGACTGAATCAGATTGTTCATCGTCGCGTAGAGGTTATGAACAAGTTTGAATTTAGGAAATTGTCTTTCTGCTATGTAGATATAAACTTGCTTGCATGCATTAATACTTATTAAAGTGGCAGTTGATGTGTGTCTAACAATCTATTTTAATCAGAGTTTGAGGTAGCTTTACTTTTGTCTTTTAAACTATTTAATTCCTATCAATTTGAATGAATCAATTAGAAATTAATTATTCCAACAAAATCAATTCAACTATTAAAATATAAAGTTATCTGTACTTTATGTATGAAACAAATAAACATTTTTCACATCTTAAAATAAACTGTACTGAAGGATGATGTGAATGTGTTTAAGTATGAATTAATAAAATTATAATTGAAAAATGAAGTATTGGGCACATTTGTATTTCAGAGAATGATTTATATACTAAATCGATGTGCACATTCCATAATTCATATATCAGACAATAGTTGATATAATAAATCTCAAAAAAAGAAGGGTTATACAAAATTTACCAAAAATTAACATCATAATATTCATGTACAGGAAGAAGATATTTCCAACATTTCATCGTAACTTGAAGAAGAAGACTTCCAAGGGAACAAGCATGAACAGGCCTTTCTCTATAATAATAGGCTGCTCCCACTGGGTTCGTGCTTCACATTAATGCCAGCTTGTAAACCAAACATAAGTTCCTGAGCCTAAAACAAATCATTATCTAGAGTGATCACTTCAAGCAAGAAAGTAAGTTGGCAATTATGTTCTTCTAAATTTGAAACTCAGTTACATAATCACTAAGAATTATATGACTCCAAGTTAGCTAGTTCTAAAAGAAAATGATTCAACCTGAAATCAATTCGATACATGCATATTCACAAGAATTATATATATGTATATATCAGATATGCTTGTCATATTAATTATAAAATGGAAATCTTTACTCTCATTTCAATATCATAAAGTTACTCATGTGCAGCGTAACGTTAATAGAGCAGTTAATTTTTTGGCGCATTATGCGACGTTAGGCGTTTTTTATTGGGAAAGGAGTATGCCCCTACCCACTATTTTCTGCGATATCCTCAAGGAAATGTTGGCTGATATTTGTACTTTTGTATTTTGAGCAGTGTAATGCTAAGGTCATGCCAATTTTCAAAAACAAAAAGACAGATAGTATGGGAAGATAAGATGAGAGAATGTGATCGACGTGGTACTATATAGACGTGGTACTATATGTAAGTGACACAAATGTCAAGCTAGTGCCTTAGATCAACTAGTTTAGGTATGTTAGAACCTTCTCTAACATCCCAAGTCAAACAGCAGCTCACGACAAACAGGGTCCCAAGTCGAATAGCAGCCCAAGACAAACAGGGTTCCAAGTCGAACAGCAGCTCAAGTCGAGCAGCTCAAAGAGATATCACCAGGTCGTACCCTCCGTACTATTTAAGGTGGCATGGGAGTCCACTGCCCAATCGTCCTTTGCAGGGACCTATTATGTCCCCTCCTCTCCAAACTATAAATAAGGAAGAGGAGAAGAAGCTGATGAGGTCTCTCTCTCTCTAGCCGAGCTGCCCCCCTCTCTCTCTTGTACTCATTCGGTCTCCCTTTAGAGACCCTCAAACTTTGTAAGAGACGGGATTCGATTAGTGGATTTAAATCGCCTGGACGGCGTCGTGATTTTTCCCCCGAACACTAAGGTTTTCACGTAAAAATTGTCGTCTCATTTCATTCTGTTTTGGCATATTTTGTGCATCAACAAGGTATAAAAAATAATATTAGTTTTACTTGCTTCATCCTTCCCAGCAATTCCATTCTCTTCGCTAAGCTCTTTTCCTTTGAACTTGTCATTGTCAAGATTTTTAGAAGTTATTTGTTTTAAAGTTGTCATCATGAAACAAACCAATATTAGATATTTATTTATCTTGTTAGTTGTTTTTTTGAAGATTTTTACACACAAGGCATACAAATCTTTCTTACACCACACTCTCTTCACAAGAAAACCCACTTCATAGTGTAAATTTTGTGAAGAGGGTGTATGTCATATAATATATCAAGATTTGTGTAGCATGTATGCAAATATCCCTTTTTTTTTTAAAGCTCCAATATAACATCATGAAAGAACAGCCAAACAAATATTTCACAACAATTATCCTACCTTCCACGTTCACAACTATGCAGCTTTGCCTAATATAATTATGCTTATAGAATACTTTAATGATAATTCTATAGTACATATAAGCCTTCCAAATCCTAGTGTCTTAACATTTACTATACATATATATATATATATATTCAAAAAATCAGTGTCATATCAGAGTAAAATAGGGGAAGTTAAAGCTAACGAAATACAAGTTCTGACAAGCTTTATGTAAAAGTTACCTGGCTAGCATTAGGTAAAATTTCACGGAGAAGTTCATCATTCACCGAAATTGGCAGTGGTGGCATCTGGCTCATTATCCCAGGCATATATCTCATGCTGGAGAAAAGTTGGACGTTAGAACTTACATTCAAGTTCTAAGTACAATAACGCCATTAATAATGCGTTTATTTTTCTGATATTGTATGCACCTGTCTAATATCAACAAGATGTTCTTTCTGATGTGACAAAAAAGATCAACGTTGTCTTGTAACTACATGAAAGTGGGAATCACAGGATGAGTATTGCAGTCATTAAATAGAAAAGCATATGGTTTGAATACTATACATGGTTTGAACTCCAGTGAGATCTCTCTCATCATTCATGCAATGAAACAAGGAATGGTTAATAGAAGTTACTTTAAGTTCGTAACAGATTGGTATATGGCTAGGAAATACAGCCTGCAATTACATATAAAACAAGTAGTCTCTCAAATTTTCAGCTATTTGAAATCGAGTCATTTTCCTTTTGAACAGAGCAAACTTGCTTGAAATGGAATTAATTCAAATTCAAAATCTATTCAATATGTGTACATACACATATATGTAATTTGTACAAATTTAGATATTCAAAATTTAATGAAAATCCCATCACAACGACAAAATGATTAAATGAATCTTCGTTTGTTGTACTTGAGGATAATTCCATCATAAAGACACGAAGTTAAGAAAATACCTGTAATGATTCAATATTAGTAGCAATCTGACTAAGAAATTTAGTTGTATCATCCATAAGCTGCTGTGCAGTGCCATCCAAAGGGGAACCTGATGTAAATAACAGAAGAGCATAGAAAAAGAATTAGTGATTCAAGAAGAAAGTTGCATGAACAAAATTTAGAATGAAACATTTGTGATGCATAACTTCAGGTTACCCAAAGTTCTCTGGCGAGCAAAGTAAATTTATCTTATTAAGAGAATTTCAAGCAATAGATCAAGCTAAATTTAAAATTGAAGAAAATAGTCATAAAAGCAACTGCAAGCTTTCCTATTTCATCACCTAAAATATTGCATAGCACACCAACCAGCCTATTCACTAACGGATGACAACATTAGGCACCTCCGAATCGGAGTTAGATTACCGTTACCAGAGAACCACAATACTGAGATTGCCACAGAAAAAAGAAGCAATAGATTAAGATGGAACTAGATAGGATATTGCCAAAATTCCCAAGTATGCCTCAATCATGAATTAAAGCATAAGCTTGTGGCTTAAAATCATGAATAAGTACAGTTATTTGTAATATTAAACCTTTCACTTCCCTGAATACCCTAGTTTTCCACCTCAAGAGATCTTCAGATACATGTCATGCCCATCTCCATCCTCATTGCTCTCTAGAGCAATAAGGATAATATATAGAACTAAGATCAAGTCGGCTCAAGATAACTAAAAATCCTAGCCTCTACTATGTCATGAGGGTTTATATGTTGGATTCATACTCATCCTACCGATATGAATTGACTTTCAAACGTATGCTCATACTCATCCCACTGACATGAATTGACTCTCGTACCCATCCCAAAGATGATCTGGCTTAGAGTTGCAGGAAAAACCAATCTAACATATGTGCCAGCCCGATGGGCATGTTTGTGATTATTGCATTTTAAGTTATGTTAGATTTTCAAGATATTAATGACATATTTGAGTTAATGATTTTTTACTCTCAGCACAAAAGGTTAACAGCGAACTAATAATAATAATAATAAGTCACTTGAGGCTCAAATACAATAGCACATTAACGTTCTTTCCAACTTGTTAATTCTCCAATATTTTCATAAATGGATAAACATAAACATAAAACAGTTCAACTCATTCATCTTAATGAAAAGTTCCTTAAAAAGCTGAAAATCCTCGTTTTGAGGATCAATAAGAGCCTTGACATTCAGCTTGATTGGATGCTCATTTAAATCTCAGTTTGATTATCATTTAACAAGCTAGCTCATTTAGAATCTAGTAATGTTTTTCGTTAGAAGAGATGGTAGTTGAATTTCAAAATGTCCTCAGTCAAGTTATTCCATGTTCATGGTCAATGATTTTGTGATATCTAACTGAACTGATCAGTATCAACGAGCTTGATTAAAAGCTCATTTGTGAGCTCAAATATGAGTATGAATATGAGCTTAGAATCAAGCTCAACAAAAGTTATTACTACCTGCTCAAATTATAGTTTTGTTAAGCTTGATAATTTGGCTCATTTATGAGTAAGTCAGCTTGATTAAGAGCTCATTGCGAGCTCAAATAGGAACCTGAAATCAAACTCAACAAAGGTTCTTTCTCGATGCTCAAAAATGAGTTTCATTAAGCTTGATAACTGAGTTTATTTATAGGCAAGTTTCCTATTTAAAAGTAAATGAGTAAGGTTAAATTTATATTAAGAGAAAGATTTCCTAAACTACTCTAGAGCTCACGCTTGAACAGGTTTCCTGATAAATGAGCTTGAGCTTTAAAAGAGTACTAATTACTGTGGCTCTTCTCATTTAGGGCTCTATGTGAACATTTAAGAAGAATTTATACCTTAAAATCATTAAAAAATTGTAAAATAACTAATTGAATAATTTAGTAGCCTTCTAATGAAATAACTGACTATAATCAGGTATAATTAGTCATTGATAAATGTTTAAGCAACTAATTTTGCATGATGAAAACTATGTAACCTTTGTAATGACAAACCAACCTTCACATGAAAAGCTATTGTTGCCCCTTACAGGATGCGTCATGGGAGAATAAGGCATGCTGTTCGAGTGAAGAATATGAACATTTCTGCTTGAGTAGGAATGTGGCAACTTTTCCTGAAAAGAAAATCATCAAAGTATAATACTCTTCATTAAGTTTAGATCATTGCAAATAACTATCACCACCATAGACAACAAAAATTTCGTTTTTAGGCACATAAACACTTACATTCCTTTTCACAATCCTTCTGCCTGCATAATGCTCCTCTAACTTGTGGCGTTTTGCAAGTCCATGCTTCTGTCATGAATCATAAAATAAATTTAAATGCCACTGCAGCAAAGTTTTTCACTAAACAATAATAATTAGAGAAGCACAACAATTACGAGAATATATTCAATATAAGAATAAGTGTTACATTTGATTAATCCAAGAGACCAAAATGGATCATTTTTTCACCATTAAGGTACATGCATGAGAAATTAAATACTTGACAAACAAGCCCGAGTAAGACGACATGGCAGATACCCTCATAGATATGAATTTCATTAGAATGGTTATGTAAATACTGTTTCGACAGATCACCAGAATCTCATAAAATTATTAAGTTACTATTCTGGACGGACCTTGGAAGATATGTTGATGGATAATACTCTTTTTCTTTATAAATTTAGATATTCAAAAAGCGCTTGTTCTGGTTCAGCTATCACGTGTATATCCATCAGATATTCAAAAACCTCATGTATCATAGCCATTAGAAAAATTCCAGTTGATCTTTAGCTGTGAAGATTGTGACAGGTAACAAACAAACAATATAAAAGACTTAAAATACAAACTAGATCGGTTAATCATAAGGACATTTTTTTTGAAAAGTTAATCATAAGGATATCTTCTGTCCATGTTAATATTGGTCAATAAAAAACAACAAATAAGAGCATTATAGAACTTCAAAAAATAGTGAGAGCTTCATTGTTACTTTCATAGTTCATATATGAAAACATATAACAAAATCGAAAAACTAATAGACTAAAGATGACTGTTAAAAATTTTTATTGAGTCAAAGTAAGCTTCTAATAACTCCTATATTTTGAGGTTTAACAAACTGCTTCCTCAGTGTCATCACGTTTACAATTATCATCACTTTCAAGTAAAAACCTAGTCATATATTGGCCGCTGGTGGAAAAATGAGCAAATATGATAATCTTGTACTCTAGCTACCAAAAAGAAAAAGGTTAATGCAACTGCAAATCCTTAGATTAAAGCTTCAAATCCACATTGATAACTTCAACACTCTTAAAAGAATGTAAACATCCCATCCTATACGCAAGTATGATGTGTGAGGAAAATAAAAGCAGCAATTTCAAAATCCGTTAAGAAGAATAGGCTAATAATAAAATTGATTCCGTATGCACAAATACCTAGTTATTATCCTATTAACTACGAGAATAAAAGCTGCAGAACAAAATCTCTTACACTCCTAGTCAAAGCTATAAAGGAAAAGAGAGATAATTTACCTCTAACCACCGCATCCTTAGTGCTACATCTCTTACAGTCTTATTAGGAAAAAGAGCAGCTATCTTGACATACTTTATTATGCGAGTTTCGCCAGCAAATCTGTGTAAGCTCAAACATCAGAATAATGGATTAAAATAAGAAAAAGTGGTAAGTGAATTCTAAGAAAATCCTCACTAATGCTCGCAGTGAGCTAAGAAAGAATATTAAGACATAGAGGAGCCTGGCAGGTGAATGTGAAAGAGGAATATACTTCAAATACTATGTTTCATGGTATGAAAATTATGGTGGATAAAACTGAAAAGAGTGTTTGACATGAAATAATTTACCCATCAACATGGTAAAATACTCTAGCATTTGGAAGACAGATTAACCCCCCACCAAAAAAGTAAAAAAAAAAAAAAACTACACAGTGACACACACCACAATCCACTCAAGTTCCAGATCAGCCTAATCTTCAACCTGAACTCCTGATGTGAATCCCACTTAAGTTTAATCTTGAGCCACCTCAACCCTGCTTAGAATAAAGCTTATATGCTACCTCAAACCCTGCTTAGAATGAAGCTTATGTGCTATGTTAATCCAGTTTCATCATACAAAAGTAGATTTTGACACAACTGATAGTTTTTTTTTTTTTTCCTTCACTCGTATACAAATTCAGGTTAAATCAGCAAAAGGTGAATGATTCAAGTTTAATCCACCTATCTTAAAATCCTAAGCTGCTTTCAAGAGATATAGACAACTTCATTTTTGAGCATAATAATGAACTCACAACATATTACAAGTTAATAAATAGAAAATAGTGATTTGACTTACAACTAGTATAGTTGCGTTAAATAAATGAATATAGAACAAAACTACCATGGGTAAAAGCATACCTGATAAGTCCTTCATTTAATAAATTTTGTTCCTCACAGGTCCATTCGGCAGCCAACCCTGAGTCATGCTTAAGCCCATGAACTATTTCACGATGTCCAATATTAAACGGAGTCCCGGGTATCGAATTCCCAACAATAGAACTGCCAGATAAAAAGTTTCTAGCTGTACTATAATTCACCGTCGAGTCGCATATGACCCTTGAGGCCATCTCTGCAGATCTATTTGCCACATCGATGTCGAAAGAAAGGATGCGACGATTATAACGTGATGACGGGTGAAATCCATGATGAAGTCCAGTATTCGGATCAGCTGATATACTCAATTTATATCAAAATAAGAAGAAGAAAATAACTATAAATTAATGGTTCCAGACTCCAGCTCTTACAACTCATAATACGACGAAGAAAATCAGTAAAGCGCAGCAGCTCGGCACACTGAAAAACTCAAGAAAAAGATGAATCAATAGTTCAATACGTCATAAAAAAAGACTTTAATAAAGTAACCTGGCAAGTAGAAAACTCACATCTTTCCTCTCCTCGCTTGAAATCCTAATGCAGGGATCAACCTCTCAAAAAGCGTAAACCAGAGCTCAGAACGACGCCCGAGGATTGTTCTCCACGCCACGTCCTCTCCGGCTTCTCGAATTCCGCAGATCCTTCTCCGATCTCCTCACACTCTTCCGTCGCCTCGCCCTTCCCCAGCTCGCCCAGCCAGTGCCCGTCTCGCTCCGCTCGCGCCGCTCGGCCTTTCGCCTCTTTAGTAAAGAGGAAGACAGCGCGCCCTGATCTTTCCTGTTTCATACGTTAATTACCAAAATGCCATTTCGCGGGAAAGTGGGTTCTGGGCTCCGCGGTGAACGTAACGCTCCGCGTCGCATAACCTGGAATAATTGTTTTTTAAGGGTGATTTACTTATGCAGACCACAGAACTCTCTATATTACTTATTAAACCCTGAAGATCTTTAATTACATTTAAAACCCTAAAATAGCACTAATTTTACCTACTAAACCCAAACCTCTCTGCTTACATTAAAAACCTCCAAAATTACCATTTATTAAATATTTAAAAAAGCTCTTAAAATATTCTATTCATTTTAAGAATATTCCGATTATTAGATTAAATTTAAATCAACATACTTTTCAACTCGACTTATTTATTAAAATTATATAGTATATGGGCATAGATTACGAACAAATTAATCTAATTAAGAATTATGCAAAAGACTCATATATAAGTTTAAATGCCTTTTATTAAATTTAGTATTTATTTTTGTTTCTAATTTTAATTTTAATATTAATTATAAGATTTACATCATATAAATTATTTTATTTTCAATTTTCTAAATTAATTTTTTTTTATTATGTAAAATAAAAATAAAAATTATTAAATTTTTAATACTCAAGAATTATAATAAACGAAATAGAGGTCAAGTCAAATGACCCATTTATTAAACAACTTACAAATTTTAATATTTATTTATTTAATAAATAAATTGAATATAAGTTAAATTTAAATTAAACGGATCAGAAAGTGAATTGACCTGAACTGAACTATCAACTCAAATATTTTTTAGAAATAAATAGAATATTTTTTTAAAAAATTTAAATATTTAATAAATAATAACTTTATGTTGTTAAATAAGTAGAGACTAGAGAGCTTAGAGAATTCAGTGATTAATATTGATGCTATTTTAGTGATATAAATAGAGAATTTTGGAGGCTTAATAACTAATATTTATGCAACTTTAGAATTTTTATATGTATAAAAAAATAATTTTGGTAGTTTAATGAGAAATATTGAAGAATTTGTGGTGATATTGGTAAATTTTTTAGGCCAAGTTAAATAAGTCGTAGCAGCGCAGTAACTATACCGTCTGTAATTTCATTGGGCTACACCTCGATATGATAAAAGTTAAATAGATAAAAGATTTTCTTTTAGTCATTTACATTTTAATTATAAAAAATTATTTATTTCATCATAAAAATAAAATATTATATATATTACACTTATGCAATACTTCAAATTCTAATCCTTAAAGTTATAATTTATAATTTAAAATATAATTTTATATATTAAATTATTTTAATACTAAAAATTAAATCTTAAATTTTAAATTTTAGCACTGTATTCTAAATGTCATTTTTTCACATATTAATTACATATAAAAACTATTTTAAGTTTTAGTAAAATAAAAAATTTTATTGTGAATTTGTGAATCATACGATTAGATAAATTTATGAAAATATATCAGTAATTTAATTTATAATTTTTAAAAAAAATATTATATAAAATATGTAATTTTATAAAAATTTGATATGATATTCATAATATTTTATTTTAATAATAAAATATATAATTTTTTATAATTAAGATGTTAGAATATGTAAATCTCTTTTATTTTTTTATTTAAGATAAAAGATGTTAGAAAGTAAGCAATTAAATGCTGATACTGAGATACATGCACAACGCCACGACCTAAATTTCCTAAATGAAAACTCATATTCTGAGAAATAATAATAATAATAATAATAATAATAATAATAATAATAATAATAATAATAATAATAATATCAATTTAACTCAATGCCTATGTTTGGATATGTTTTGAGATGTCTTAATTTTTTTTTTGATAATTTTTTTTTATTTTAATATTATAATACAACAACAAATTAAGTTTTTATACTACTAAGTGGGCTAGACTAAATTTTAATATTATAATATAAAATAAAATTATCCTATTATTAAAGATTTTATTGAATGTGAAATAAGATTGATTTTTTTTATTAAAGTATATATAGAATATGAAATAAAGTTAATTTTTTTATTAAAGTATCTTTGAAAGTCTCGTGAAACTAAAGTCGTAAGAATAATTAGTGTGAATATTGAAAGTTCCATACAGATGCCAGGATATATGCTTGTAATATTAGATTTAGCGTTATCACTAGTTTCGTCAAGTCCAATCATAATTCGAGCAGCATTTAGAAGCCTTGTGTGGATGAGTTGGTGTTCCCACCGTGATTACCGAAGCCAATGATTTTAGCGTGGAATAGTTTGTTTGTAATATTAGATTTTAGTTAACTCGTAGTTGGGCACTATATTCTGATATTCGGTCCATTTAGTTTATTAAAAATTGGCACTTGGAGCCCTTGATTTTATTAAATGACTCATCAAAATAGTCACCCATTCTATTTATTTAAAATTTGAGAATAGGTTTATCGAAAAAACAAATTGAGAATAGGTCAAAAGCATTATGCCCTCGAAAGTATTATACCCTCAATGCTTTTAATTATTGGCTTTATCTGATAGAACTCTGAATGAGCTATAGGTATCTTACGAAACTCTTTGGGGGATGATAGTCTATCGCGTAAATAATAGTTTAAACTCTCTTTGATACCAAATGATTGAAAAAAAGTATGTCTTTTTTGCTATCTTATACATTTAATTTTCCTACTCACATATAAATAACATTAATTTTAGGGTAAATTGCAAGTAGGTTTTTGTTGTTTGATCATATGTACAAGTAAGTCTTATTTTTTAAATATTGTTCAAATTGGTCTATTAATTTTAGGTAATGTATAACTAGATCTAAAATTTAGAGTTGACAGTAAAAGAAATTTATGAAATGATATTTGTACTCTTAAAATTTTTTTCTTCTCCTGCATGGTGGCTGAAGTGCAGCAGCAGTGGCAGCAGTAGCGGCAGTGGGAGCAACGTTTTGCCTCCCCCCTATCTCTCTCCTGTGTGGTGGCAGCGGCGCAACAGCGGCGGTAGGAGCGACGCTTTGTCTCCCCCCTCTCCCTCTCCCTCTCCCTCTCTCTCTCTCTCGTGCATGGTGGCAGGAGCGCAGTAGCAACAGCAGACGCGGCGGTAGGAGCGATGCTTTGTCTCCCCCCTCTCTCTCTCCTGCACTCCCGAGAGAGAGAGAGAGAGAGAGAGAGAGAGAGGGGAGACAAAGAGTCACTTCCGCCGCTGCCGTTGCTGCTGCTACTGAGCTCTAGCCACCATGCGGGAGGTAGGGAGGGAGAGAGAGAGAGAAAAAAAAAATCTTAAAGGTAAAAGTGTCATTTTTTAAATTTTTTTACTATCAAACCTAAATTTTGTACCTAGTCGCACATTACCTAAAACTAATGAACCACTTAGAGTAATTTTCAAAAAGTATAACCTACTTGAATATATGATCAAATAACAGGAACCTACTTACAAGTTACCTTTAATTTTATATGTAATAATATATTCTATTGAAGCTTGGTACTCACATAATTTAATATATAGTTAAATCGCACACTCAAAATTAATCTCTTTTTTATTGATTAACTGTTGATATAATTTTTTCATCAATAATAAAAAACAGTTGGCATTTCATGCAAAGTTCAAAAATTCAAATAATAAAATAAAAATATAGAGAGAGATGATCTCTTGGAGTTCGTTTAAAGATTTATTAATTGTATATTAAACTAATCTATGTAATTTCTTTATAAAATCAATTTATCATGCCTTGAATTTTAACTTTAATTTTAATTTTATTATGAAATTAATATTGCAATGAATATTTTTATGGGATTAAATTACTGAACATTTTTGAACAAAAATTCCAATTGATTGCTTTCTACATTATATATTTATATTGATGTTTATAATTGATTTTGCTTTGATTTCAAGTATTTTGTTCTCGCCTATGTTATAAAAACTGAGAACTGGAATAATAATTTATTCATGGTCGATAACTAATATTAATATAATAAAATAATATAATTATACACACATTTAATATTTAAAATATAAAATATATATATAATATAAAATATTTATTATATAAATATAATTTAATAATTAATATTTAATTAATAAAATATAATTAACATATATTCAACATAACTAATAAAAATTGATGAATATATATAATTTTTAATATGATAAATAAAAATTAAATACTATATATTATATATATTCAATATAAAATTAATTAATATACATTTATATTTAAATAAAAAAATTTAATTATCTTTTAAATTTGTTTTCATAAATAAATTTTTTTATTTAAAAAAATTATTAATTTGCTTACAAATATTAACCAATAAAAATAAAATATAAAATTTTGGTTGAACCAACATTTAACCGGTTCAATCAGTTCAATCCGGTCTAAACCGGTTCAATGCCTTTTTGGTTTTGACATAGAATCGGACCGGAGTAGAGTGTTCATGGTCTGACCGGTCGAACTGGCCGGTCCGGTCCGATTTTTATAACATTACTAAATATATGTGGAAAACTAGTAAAGAAAAAAATCAAAAACATAAAATTTTCTTAGAGAAATTATGGTAAAAAATACACTGTTAATAAAGTTACCTCACAAAATTATATACATTCAATCTCAAATTTAGTTTAATTTTTTAATAGAAGATTAATTTAGATTTTTATTTATAGATGCTTAATTTAGACTTTTCACAAATAAAAAAAAAGTGTATTGTGATTGAAATTCCAATTGGGATTTTTTTTTCTTAATTTAAAATTAATGTACTCGAAATATAGTTCATTATACTCATAATTGACAGAATATTTATATAAATTACTTTAAATAATTTTAACTATGTACATAAGTAGGCCTATCAACGGATCAGATTCGGGTCGTGTTAACTGTAACCCGGATCCAAATTCATATATGTTGGATCAGGTTATACATCGGATCTGGTCATGGTCGATCCATATCTTCTCAGAACGGAAATCGAATCAGTTCGGAACTCGGGTTTTCAGATTTAATCTATTTACAATAAAAGTAGTTATTTTTAAGAAATTTTCATAATCAAATTTAAAATAATGCTAAATTTATTGGAAATAAAATAAGGGAAGAATATTATATTTTTATGAATTATTTAAATATTTTAATATAAAAATTAATATTTGTAATATATATATATATATATATATATATATAGTGAAATATAAATTGAGCACTATAAACTATAATCTACTAATATAATATGTAAGAATTTTTTATTAATTAATTATAGTGACACTTTTTACTTGAGACTTTCAACAAAAAAATTATTAGCCACAATATATCCCTGTATGAACTACAAATTAGATTACATAAACGGATTGGGTCAATGGTGATCCATATCCGATCCATTTATTTGTAAATTGATCGGGTCAGTAAAAGGGGTGGATTGACGGGTAAAAAAAATTTTCATTTGGGAGTTTAATCGAATCAAAACTCGGATCAGATCGGGTCATGATCCGATCCATTGGCAGGCCTATACATAAGTTGTGTAAGTGTATATTAAATCTAACTTGTTATGAATAATATGAACTTTTAGAAAACAAAAAAAAATGTTCATTCTAATTCACTTCTTGTAGTATGTTTTCTAAGCTCATCTTTTTGATTCCATATGTGCTAAAAATTAGGTTAATCGGAAATAAATTGATTTGTTTTGCTAAGAACAAATTGGTACTCAATTAAAATAATAATAGTAATAATAATAAATAAAATTTTTTATTACATTCTACATAAATTTTAGGAGATTTATATTTGTCACCATAAAAAATTTATTATTTTCAGGCGACACCCTAAAAATCTATTATTTTAATGCAACATCTTTATCTAACTTCAAAAATAGGGTGTTGCCTGTGAATTCATCCCAAAATAAGAGGTGCTACTTGAAAATAATAGATTTTGAGGATACCACTTGAAAATGATGAATTTTTAGGGTGACAGATGTAAATTTTCCTAAATTTTAATACAAAAATATTTATTTTATTTTATATACTCAATCATTTTAAATAAAACTATTAAATTGAAATATTTTAGTTTAGGATGTGAAATAAAGTTGATAATTTTATTGAAGATGATTGAGTATATAAAATAAAATAATTTTTTTATATTAGAGTTTATGTAAGATATAGTAAAAAGTTATTTATTACTATTATTTTAACATAATATTTTGGTTTTTGGCAGAATCAAAATAATTTCGAAGCCAAACTGGCAAAATTTATGGCCAACTCAAGTATTATTTGAGATGGGCTCAAGTTAAAGCTTAATTTTCATATCGATTAAACGATGAATTGACTCAAACTCGACACAGGTCATGAGGTCAGCTTATATAGTTGAGTTTGATTCGAGATAAGCCCGATCGGATGCCTCATTTGCTACACCTATAAGCTTAATGATGTGCAAAATTACTGTTTTCCCACCAAAAGTCACTTAAAAAGAGTAAAAAAAAAGAGGAGAAAACTATAGAGGCCAAAAGGAAATAAAGCATATTTAAAGGGGTGGTAAAATGGGTCGGCGGGTTGGGTTCGGGTCGAACCCGAATCCAACCCGACCCATTTATTAAATTGGTCAAAATTCATGACCCGAACTCAACCCGAACCCGACCCGTTTAATAAATGGGTCAAAATGCATGACTCATACCTGAAATTTACGGGTCGGATTCACGGGTCAGGTCATATATTGCCACCCCTACATATTTTGTCTTTATTTACAAGTTATAGAATTTCACATATATATCGCACTACAAATAAGGAGGCCGATTATACTGCTTTTACTTTCTGTGACAGCGATATCCAGTAGGAAATGAAGAATGCTCCTTCCTCGCAATCTTCATGCGATCATAAGTCAGGATCATCTGCTTTGTACTTGACGTAATGCTTTATTTTTGAGTAATTTGAGCCTCGACTTTCAAAAAAAAAAAAAAAAAAAACAAAAAAGAAAAAAAAAGCAGCCATCGTTGAAGCACCACCCTTGCTTTATTCCAAGTCCATTCATAGATTCCACTCTCCATGCTGGAAAGCTCGCAATCCTGCACTCTGCCACATCTACACAGGAATCTCACCGTGCGCTCTGATCGTCAAAGGGGGTGGTGGGCATTGCAATATCTCCCTAAAAAGTTGATTCTCCTAAAAGAAGTGATGATGCATGAGGTAAAAAGACACTTTGGTCTCTTTGTTTCGAGTGAGCTCACGTTTTCATTTACCGTCTCGGATTGATTTGCCGCTCTGGTCTCCTGGCTTTTGTCGAGCAATCGATTTTGATTTCAAAGCTAGCATTGCCGAAAGCAAGATTCTAAAATATTTAGCTGCCGTCATGTTTTCACAAAATGCAGCTGTAATATCCCGTGTTCTAAATGTAGAGGTGTTACCCACTTTAGTTCTAGGAAACTATGTAACTTGAGTACTTCTTTGACTCAAGCACGCTTATTGTGAAATTTTTCATCATTAGTTTCATGGTTTTACTCGTCTTTACTATTTGGGTCACATTAATTCTTTAAATAGCTCCGTTATTTTTCTCCTTTTTTAATATAGTATGATTTATTTATGCACTCCTCTTATCACTTATTATTCAATTTAGAATTTTTTTAGGAGCTATACTTTGCTCCAGTGATTAATCCTCTTCTCTTAGGACATTACTCGATGTCACACTACCCTCTTCGACCATAGGTCAAAACATTAGCAATTCTGTTCATTAGCAATAACATTACGCCTTCTATTTCACATAATTCTATAAAATTAAAATATTTCATCTCAGTTCCGCAAGCCTAGAAATTATTATTTTTTGTGATTCTTTTTAATAGAATCTAAAAAGCTTGGCAATTAAACTATATTTTTTTTCTAAACGAATATTTATAATTTCTATTATAAAGCAAGAAGCAGAGAAAAATGAATGCTCACGAGGTTATAGTTGTAATATTCAGTTTTCTAAAAATAAAGGTATTGTTCAATTTGACTTCAGAAAAACTACATAATTTGAGTACTCTTCAGGAGGTCAACCATCCCAATACTACTCCAGCTCAAACATACTTAATTATAGAGTTTTCATCATTAACCTCACATTTTTGTCCTAAAAGAACCTCTACATTTGAGATCACGTTATCTACTTGTACAGCTCAGGATCTCATCACTTTTTATCTATCTAAAAGCTTGCTAGGAGCCGCACTTTACCTCAGTAATTCATTTCTCTGAAGACATCACCCGACGATCACTTCCCGCCCTCTTCAGTCACGGGCATTACAACAGTAGTAGTAATTAAAGACCAAGATGAAATGTATTTTGCTTTATGGATCTATGTGAAATAGGAGTCTATTTTGAGGGCTCAAATGTAATTATCCCATTATAATAATTTATTAAAGTGGCCACATCAACCAAATGTGAAAGTGTGTCAGCATGTTGGGGAGAGCACTTGCAGCCAATGGCTGTGGAATACCTTCCAAAGCATATGGAGATGAATGACATGAAAAAGCTATCAATTTCTTTAGAGCCCGGTAGAATCCGACGTCTTAAAACTCGACAGAAATTACCGAGTTTCACTAATTTCAGATCAGTTTCAATAGAAACTGATTCAAAGAAGCTACTGAATTTTAATTTCAACTAAAGCTTGATAGTTTCGACTAAAACTACTGAAACTGCCAGAACTCAACTGAAACTAATTATTGCTAATAAATTTAATTTTGAATTCATAAATTTTAATAATTTATAGAAAAAATCGAAACTGTCGATGCCGAAATTATGAAATCGTTGAAATTGCCTTAAACCCTATACTTTCACACTGTGACCGAAACTGAAACCGAATTTTAAAATCTTGGTGAAGTTAATTGAGGATAGGGATGTAAATGAAATTCAAATTCATGTTAATTTACTAAAATTAAACTCGAGCTTAGTTTGCAAATATAAAGGCACATTTAAATTGATTTATGTTGTTCACCAATGAGCTCACTAATGAGTTATCAAAAGATGTCACTAAGATGTTCGCAAAAGTCTCACGTATTTAAGTTCACGAACACAAAAATTATAAACAAATTTTTATATATCAAGACTATTAATGTGTTCATGAACAGACTTATTATCATGATTTATATTTTTTTAGGTTATTAATAAATAATATATTAAAGTATCAGTATGTTTAATAGTATTATATTAAAGTATCAAGAGTATTAATAGTATTATATCAAGTCTTGTAGTCGAATATATTCATAAATTTCATATGAACAGTTTGCGAACATCAACAAACTGAATATCAGTATGTTTAAACTCGATCATTTTCTAATCTAGCTTTTAAAATATGTTCAAGCTTGAGTGCAGAATATAGAGAATAAAATGATAAAATATTCTGATTTTAAACTAATAAATAGTTTATAAAAATTGGGATCAATTTACAATGTGTGTTAAATTCAAGGATCCCAACATCAATTTATTGTATTTTTTTAACAAAAATATGACTTTAATATATATTAAATAATGAAAAACTTCGACTAGAATCGAGCTGGAAATAGGGGGGAGAATAGTCCGAACTCAAGTTGAGCTAGACACAGCCCAAATTTGGTATGTCTCAATTCGATTCAAATTCGAGCAAGCTCACGTTGAGTTTGACCTCGCTCTAACCTTAATCAAGCTGATTTAAAATGTCCAAAAAATTTGATTTTTTTTTTAAATAAAAATAGGTTGCGTTTATTAGAATTTAAAATTGGATCAACTTAATAGATTTTTTAATCACAACTAATACAGACATATATACAAGTAATACATAATTATAATAAATCAATAAATATAATTTTTTATGTTTCAAAAATAGATATTGAGCGAAGTTCAATGCGACCTGGTAAGGTTAGTAACTTAGCTCAGTAAACTCGAGTCGAGCTGATATTTTAGTAGAATCGAGCTGAATTATTAATCTTATTTCTTGATTTAAATGTTTATTATGCATATAAATAAAAATGAGCATAACAGGCATTTATTTATGTTAAATATTTTTATTATATTTTTTTTATAAACCTAAATACATAATTCTCCACCTCTACTTGTCATGGTTTTGTGGGCCTAAAAAAGTTTTCATTAGTTTTTTGCCCAAATTAGTTCAGCATTCGGCCCATCTTCGCTTATGTCGGTCGATCCAAAAATTGTTGAGCTGCGGTCGATCGAACGAGTCGGCCAGCTAATGGAAGAATGCCACATCAGTACTGGCCCCACTTATAACGCATATGCAAGGCTGTTAATTTTGCTCAAAAATCGAAGATTGCTTACATGTTGAATTAGATTTTGAATTGAATTAAACTTGACTCGGTCCAGATAAGCTAACTAATGAGCCCTTTTTTGGTTCGAGATTTTTATCAATTCAATCTTGAGCCGCATAAGATCAGATTGAGATAACTCGAAATCAAATTAGATAAAAAATAAAAGATATTATTTTTATATATTTATACATATAATTGAATTTAGTATATTAATTTTTTATGACAATCTAATGAAATGCTTCATTAGAATTTTCTCTTAAAACCATGCTTATTATAGATTTTTTTTTTGTCTTTTATTTTTAAGCAATAGATTAAAATGAGTTGTTATATTTTAAATTGACTAAATGAAGAAATACATTTATGTATAATATTTGGCTAAAAGATCGAAAATTAATTAAAAGTTAAATCCACTTTAATTCGAATCAAGCTTAAATGGATAATAAACGAGCCAAACCTAACTCGGATTGAGATTGGTTCAAACTCTTCCTGTTTATTTTTTTGGATCAAATCGAGATTAAATTGAAAACTTTCAATTCAATCTTCAGCCAAGATCGAATCAACTCGAGATTGAATCATCAACAGCCCTATGCATATAATCAACTCGAGATTTAAGTCATCAGCATGCTATGAAATTTAATAATAAATTTAATTCGGAGAAAGAAAAAAAATCTTTTCAATAAAATGACCTTCTCAAAAAATACTTTTCGTTGAGACTGACTTCGATTAAGGTGCATCTCTGAAAACTCGACTAGGAAGCCTCTCATCGAACTCATCCTCCTTCGTTTCCTCATAAGAAGGGACATCCAAAATTTTCATCTTGCACCTCAAGAAGGTATCTGATAGTAAAGCAAATAACGACTTTTGAGACTGCAAGAATGATTTTCTTCGAGAAAACTTCGTCTTATAGAAAGTTTCCTAATTTAATTATCACACGTATAGTTGAGATAAAGGTGTCGATTCAAATGTTAATAGGTAATATCAATCTATTAGAACTTAATAGATAATATCAATATATTAGAGCCAATTAAAAAAAAAGAAAAATTTATATATGTGACTCCTAGAGAAGTTCTTTTTTACAGACAGCATTCCTAAGTCAAATATTTATAAGAGACACCTTCTAAATCTAATATTTAAAGGCAGCATCTCTATTTTGTATGTAAATTTATAGATTTAATACTCTCACTGAAGTAAAGTGCGAGAAAATTTTGATTTATATAAGTATGTCCCAAAAGAAGGGAATCACTGAAGTAAAGTGATATTGTGACGACCCGGTTTCCCGGACGCCAGAAAAATAATAAATTCTTTCCATTTTTTTTTTCTATATATTATCTCAACTAAAATTATTATATATCACAATTCAGAAATACCTTCAACCTCTTTACCCTTGTCCCGTGATCCAACTAGTGCAACACCTGCCACCAAAAATGGCAGGAGACAGACTCAGTAGATAGAACAACATCCCAAATAAAAACAGTAATCAACTCAATACTACATACAGATAGAATACAACTCATATATTTAGAATCAAATCACGAATAAAGTTAATCTCTACAGCAATAATTCAATATGCAAGTAACGAGCAAATTTTCTTTTATTAATTTTACTTTTATCTTTTGGGCCCTTGGGATTCTCGAATATAGCGCCATGTCTGCCTCAGCCCCTGTGGTGAGATCGTCATCTCACAATAATCAGTTGTCCCTTGTCACATCTCTTTGAGCACTGTGAGTCCCGTACGATCTCACAGTCCCCCATGAGTCCTACCTCATGGATAGAGTTTGGGGTCTTATTATTTTATTTTGGGGTAGTTCACATTTTAAGTAAAATTTCTCAAAATCTCATTTTCACGACTGAGGTAGATGCGAT